>JANRMT010062857.1:11998461-12046359 GCA_026402145.1 Polypterus bichir lapradei | reverse complement strand
TATCTATCTATCTATCTATCTATCTATCTATCTATCTATCTATCTATGTACTTGCATATATCCATCTTCTATTATCTTTATGTTATAAATAAATTGTATTGTTTTGTTAATTCCAAAAAGCATGTTAGGGATATTAGTGAAATATATTTGTCAAGTTGAACCACAACAGAGAAAGTGAAAGTGTTAATGTAGACTTTCGCCAGTCTCTTCATACAACTGGTGTCCCAGCCAGAAAGTGAAGCAGAGAACCTTCTCAACCAACATTTAACTAGTGTGCATTTTGTTGATTGTTTTAATTAATAACCAGCATCACCAAAGATAAAACGTAGTTAATTGAATGAGTGATCGTACGCTCAGGATTAACACCAACAAAGTTAAAACAGAATTTGAATTCTTAATAGTTTAATTTAATATTTGGGTAACACCACTGGAATATATGACCAGGCAGTTTTTTATTAATTATTTTGGCTTTCACTGGTGTCTAGGACCAGTTTATAAAGGTATTGGTTGTAAAGAATAAGTTGTGCTATTGATAGCTATAATAAAGTGTTGGTTCTTTATGTGTCATTGAAGGCTGTGATTAAAGGTAAGATATATAATGTAAAACTCTGTGAGGAAAGACAGTTCTCTGTCTTTGGAGAAGATGTTTAGCACAAGTACTTTAATTGCACATTTAAGTGTTAACCCTGAATTTAAGATTGATTTAATAAACACTTTCCTAGCTTGGAGTACTATCATTTAAAGGTTTTAGATTTTTTTTACAATCAATGTTTATTTTACAGATACATACTGTATATAAATATAAGGTATACAGTATATACATTATATAGCATAATACATATTGCAAATCTGTATGGAAATTTTTTTTAAATTTTATCTGTTTTAATTTTCATTGTAACTGTAAGCCAAAATAAGCCTGTTTTCATTTAGCTGCTATATCAGTATGCTCTGAATTAATGACTTGTTTGTGCTGTTTATTTCTCTCATGTATTCATTACCCGATGTTTCAGTATTTACAGGTCTCCACTTTTCCCTCAAGCATTGTAAATGTAATTTACTGTCCTCTCAATGGTTCCTAAGTGTGCAGAGGCAAGCTCCAATTGAGGCTGTTTCATTGGCTTTTATTTTTGCTTTTATAATTAAACTAAGTTGACATCATCATGTTTTGTGTATTTACAGTTTAAGTATTTCTTGCACTTGCCTCAGGCGTCCAGTTTTATTCTCTGCCACAGATCCCTGTGATTAAATAACATTAAATAAACACATTTTTTAAAGATGACATATGTTGAGTGCTTTTATTTGCTCTTATTTATTATCTAGCATTGCCTCAGTATCTTAAACTAATCTGGTTTTAAGACAAAGGCGCAATGGTTAGAACTGCTGCCTCACAGTTCGACAGCCCTGGGTTTGAGACCTGGCCTAAACACTGCATTTTGGAGTTTGCACATTTTCCATGTGCCTGTCTGAGAACTACAATACTGATTTTAGACATTCAGTACCTTCTCAGTTAAAGTTACTTATTCACCAAGGGGATGTGAAACTTTGGGGGGACTGGTCTAGAATTTAAGATCAAGTCCACAGTGAATCTGCCATTGAAAAGAAGGCAAGAAAGGCCCTTGGGTCAGGTAGGGCCTAATTAGTGAATGATGCATTTAAGAGCATACAACTCTTGGTTTTTATTCGTTTACCCATTATATTATACAGAGCTGTTTTCGGGTTTTGAAAAAACTGACTTCAGTCTTTTTTTAATAGATAGATAGATAGATAGATATTATAACAAATAATTAAACACAAGAATTGCTAAAAAAGGAAAACTAAAAAGAAAATAAACATTAGACTTGGCTAATGATAAAATGTGCAGTCAGAGTGAGGCATTATGAAGGCAAATTGCGGTTGGTATAAGAAGCCCCTGTAGCGTTTCTTCGCATAGCTAATGTGTCATAGAGAGAATATGCAGCATTGTTCACGATGGTTTTGTTTGCATTCTCTGCTCTCCTACCACCTCCAGTGGGTCGAGAGTGTGTTTCATAACAGAGACTGCCTGCTTAATCTGCTTGTTGATTCAGTGGGCCTTTCTTGAAGTGATGCTACTGGTCTAGCACACCAGAGCATAGAAAATCGCACTGGCTGTTACAGAAATGAAGAAGATGTAAAGGATATCATTGCCCATATTACAGTTGTGAAATTTCCTAAGAAAAAAGTAATTTGCTCTGTCCTTTGTTATATAGTTCCTCTGTGTCATGAGATCGGTCAAGCTCATCATCGATGAGAACCCCCAAGTACGTGTAGCAGTGCATTGAGCATAGAGACCCTTATTAAATAAAGAACCACCTGAAGCTCAGCATCAACAAGACAAAGAAGTTGGTAGTGGATTTCCAGTGTGCCAAAGATCTTCTGATACCCGTCACCATTTACGGGAAGGATGTAGAGCTACGTTTACCTGTAGGTTCACATAAAGTGGGAACTGGATTGGACTGAAAACACACGGACACTGTACAAGAAGGGCCAGTGTAAACTGTACTTCCTCAGGAGACTCAGGTCTTTTAATGTATGCAGCAAGTTGCGTAAGATATTTTACCAGTCCGTAGTAGCAGGTGTATTGTTCTACATATGCTGTGGTCTCCTTGGGGAAGCAACTTGAATTTAAACAACTCAAAATGCCTGAACAAATTTATCAGAAAAGCCTGCACAATCACAGTGTGGACTGTGGACACACTGGAAAAATCCCCTCCATCCCTTCCAGTAGGCATTGTCTTGGTGTGCATTCGGTTATAGGTGCATTCCACCATGGTGTGCTAAGAAACACCACAGAGGATCTTTTCTGCTTGCTGGTCTCAGACAATTCATTGCTTCCTACAGGCAAACAACACTGAATACTTTTTTTTTTGACAAAGGTTGAATCTGGAAAGGCCAATCAACCTAACAAGCACATCTAAGGGATATGGAGGGAAAATCAGAGTCCCTGTGAGGAAAGGTAGACATCTGGAGAACTTGCAAATTATGCCCAGATACTAAGAAGCTGAGGTTGAAACCCAGAGTCCAGGAGCCATGAGGTAGTAGCACTAATAACTGTGGTAACTGTCATGGCATTTTAATTAATTTTTCTGCAAAAATAATACACACGTGTAAGATGATTAAAAATGATTGCCTAATTGCATTGTTTTATTTATTTAATTTTTTTATATCACATAAATATGATGGCAGCAGAGGGGGCCTGAAAGCAAAGACAAACTTTATGACAAAAGGTGAAATCATTTTGATGTGCTTAACATTTTAAGTGATTGGTGGAGAAAAAAAAGATAAAAAGAGACAAAACACTGCATTGGGATTTCTGAACTGGGAAAAGGGTGCTTTTGTAAAAATGGATGAATTATAGACATTATTTTGATGTACATAACACCCAAGCTACACTACTAAACTGTGAAAACATAGAGGCAAGCAAATGGACATTTTCATAAAAGCTAAGCACAGTACTATGGGAAAAAGACAAGCATTTGATTATAGTAATTTTACACAACTTAAGAAACTAAATACAAACAAAATGTCTATGTACCTAATATATCAGTTATAGTGAATTATCTATCATATAGCAACTTTCCTATCTATCTATCTATCTATCTATCTATCTATCTATCTATCTATCTATCTATCTATCTATCTATCTATCTATCTATCCTCACATCTTTATGTTTAGTAAAAGAGATCTTGTTTGACGAACACAGGAAGCATTCCACTTTTACCCTCCATTGGTGAAGAGTCTCGTCATTCAACATATCAGAGACACTGGCAAGAGATTCTCAGAGGCATGTGGCAGATTGTGTGCTGTTTTGGTCACCACAAAGAAAGTGGCAGGGTGAAGGTGTTTTTTTGTGATTGATTATATAGCTCCTAGTGCAGGAGACCTTCAAACAATGGTCATACTAGCAATAGGCTTCCTTTGTCCTAGAGAACTGCCACTCTTCCTCAGTGTTTCTACCACATTCTGAAAGACCCAGTGGAGCTGTTGTACTTGAGTCCAAACTTTAGACATTTATTCTGTTGTCCCAGACTTAGGGATAGTCATACTTGGGCTAGTTGCTGTCTTGGCCGTTGGTCTCAGTATATATGGTCTTTGGTCTTTAATCAAATGCATTCATTACATTTTTTTTGTTTGTTTTTGGTTTGTTTGTGTCTACCACTGCGTTAGGCATATTTATGTCAGGATTGCATTTGTACACGTTTGACTTTGCTGTACTTAATTTCTTTGCACACTTTCACTTCAGTTATTTTTCTTGTTACTGGTAAATGTTACATTTGATAATATCTTCATTATTCCTGTTATTTCTATTTAATTTTCAGAATTATTACTATTTTCCCTTTTCTTTTAATAAATTCTTACTGTTATCTGTCATAGGTACCATTGTCAGCAACAAGAACTATCCACATGTGCACGAACACAACGTCATGTCTGATCTTTATGAAAACAAGAAAAGGACCTGGAGTTCTTCAGGACAAAAGAATATGTGCAAATTTTAGCAAGAATTAGGGTAACACTTGACAACTGCTTGTGACTTCGATTTTTGGTTTGATTGTTAAACATTTGTGAATTCACCTATATTGAATTCTTTAATATAGACACAGTATACTTCAATATAGACACAATATAACCACAGAGCTATCAGTAATCAACGTTCTCTTCCCTATTTCTCAAATGCAGCCATTGACTTTCTAGTCCTTCAAAGTACTGGAATTTTATGGTGGAGTTGTTCACATACTCATTACATACAAAGGAAAAGTTCATGAACATATTTACGCATAGTAACCAAATAGGTCAGAAGAGTGGTATAAAGCAAGGACCGAACTCTCTGAAAGGTTGAGCTTCTGCACTTTGAGCGTTTTAAGTGACTAATTATTACTTAATATGCTAACATTGACAGGATGTTTTGGTAGTTTTATCTTTGTGGCATGTTTGTTATTTATCGCCACAGAGAATGGAACTGGTACACCATACCGGAAAGATAATGTGGATCTGTGAGGTACAATATAATTAATTGGATGTTAATTAGCCTATACTGTAAATGTGTAAAATTTCATTTCAGTGTAATGTGACTTTAACTTCAGTGCAGTGCAGTACCCTTCATGAGACTGAGGATTATAGATTGTTTTTTAAAGGTGCTGAATGTAATGGCAGGAGGGGAAAGTCATACTTTCAATAAATAATTTAATCTGTTTCAATCCTACAAAGTTGTTTCACTGCAATTATTTTTTTGTTTTTTTTGGTTATTATAAATAAAAGCGTAACATGATCATTTAAAAAAACATATTTATTTATCCTTACACGTCACTCTATAAAAATACTCAAAAACATTAATTCAGAGCTACTGTGGCTGCAAGTTTTCATTCTCTTTTCTTAATTAGTGACCAGTTGTTGCTGCTAATTAACTATTTCCCTTTATTTTCATTGACTTTTGTTGAAACTCTGACTGCTGAATTGATTCTTTTTTCCTTAAACGGCACCTTAACATAAATTTGATGTGAAGTGAGCCAACAGATGACCAACTAAGTTGGGGCCTCAAACTCCAACCAACTTCACTTCATTCAGTTTCTTAATCTGAAGCCAATTCTTGTTGCTAATTAAACCCGTTATGGCGCTCATTCTGCCAAGGCAGACATTTCTGAAACTGTTGATTTTCTTTTTTAGGAGCGATGTCAAAATGTTTTGTGAACCTGAGCAGATCAACAGGTTTTTGTTTATGTGTCTTAATATCTTTTGGTTCCTAATTAAGGAAAAATGAAATAATTAAGGGGCCTGGGTCTTAAGTTGTGCATCAATTAAAATTGAGGCAAAATGTTAATTAGCAGCAAAATCTGGTCACTAAGTAAGAAAAGGGTTAGAATGAAAACCTGCAGCCACAGCAGCTCTCCAGGACTGGAGTTGGAGACCCCTGAAATAATTGTTAAGAAAGTGTATTTGTATAATAAGTGTATAATATTACTAACTCTTCTCTTAATTAGTGGCCTGTTTTTGCTGCTAATTAACTTCTTTTGAATTAATTTTAATTGACTTGCTTTTTAAGATTTCTTTTTCCCAAAATTTCTTTATCGTTTCTCTGAATTGCTTTATTTCTTTCCGTAAATGGCACCCAAACAGAA
Organism: Polypterus bichir lapradei; assembly: GCA_026402145.1. Taxonomy (NCBI): domain Eukaryota; kingdom Metazoa; phylum Chordata; class Cladistia; order Polypteriformes; family Polypteridae; genus Polypterus; species Polypterus bichir. The sequence goes on along the minus strand of JANRMT010062857.1, from coordinate 12,040,227 downwards.
ATGAAATGTGAATTGAGTGAGCCAACAAAAGATCAATTAAGTCAGGGCCTGAAACTCCAACCAATTTTACTTCAACCAGTTGCTTCATTAGACGCCGATTCTTGTCGTTAATTAAACCCGTTCTTTAATTTTATGGCTTGTTGCTGCTCTCATTGTGCAATAGCAGACATTTCTGGAATTGTTGATTTTTCTTTACTTTTCTAAGAGCACTGTTAAAATGAGCAAATCAACACTCCTAAGACCTCCACCCTTTTTATTTTCAGATATTGAATGATGGTCATAGTTTGCTGGTCATGTTTTGGTTAATTTTGTATCTCATTATTGTTTGGCTCCCAATTATAGAAAAAGAAACAATTGTTTGGTCTGAATCTTCAAGAGCAAGTCACGTAAAATTAATTCAAAAGAAGTTAATTAGCAGCAGAATCAGGTCACTAATTAAGAAAAGGGTTAGAATGAAAACCTAGGGCCACTGTGACCCTCCAGGACTAGAGTGTGATATCCCTGCTTTAGCCCATCATTACTAGATACAGTATGTGTCTGCAAATGGAAAGTATAACAGGTTCATCCTAGCACAATTAAGCAGCAGCATCCCATCAGAATGTTTTGTGATAAGAAAAAGGTGCATTTAGGGCAGATATGACGAAAAGTCAAGAGAGAAATCAATCTTGGATCAGATAAGAGTGACTGTATTAGTCATATATGTCCTCACACGGCAGCAGGGTTTGCATAATTTATCACCCTATTCTGTCATGAACCAAACCTTTAGAGAATTTCCCCTTTTATTTTGTCCAAAAATAAATATTAGTTGTATGTAATTACCTATATGTGTTCTAGAATGATTTGGGACTGCCATTCTGTATGTATCCCATATGAGGCATCCAGTTTGTATTATTTATTTGATGCTATAAATTTATTTCAAGGAGTCATTTAACTAAAATCTATTACTTTTTTTAAAATATATAAATGTAATCAGTTTTATTAGTGATCTTAATTAAAGGGAATTGGCTTCCAATTAATAACAAAAATTACACATATAAACAGAAAAAATAATGATTTCACTTTTAAAACATACCTAAAGTGAGTTTAAATTATTTACATTTTGTTTTACATGAAACCTCTAAGTCTTTTTCTCTTACAGAATTGCAAAAAAAAATGTTTTATTTAACTAACAGAAATATATGTAATGGTTATGGGAAGCAAGGGGCAAAGTGCTTGTTTTCATTCATTGTATGTTAAATCCCACATTTGGTGATTTGTGAGATTCTAGTCAATGTGTTATGAATTATGTTAAAAAGGAATATTTGTGGTATGCTGTGTGCTCACATCAGAAAGACAGCCTGTTCTGATCAGCAGCATAATTAATAATTGATCAGATACAGAGGTGGCCACATTGCTTCTGCCAGCAGCCCTTTTCTTTATACCCTCTATTTTCGCCTCTTTCATGCCAGGCTTCCTAGGAAGCTGAATGACACAATTGCATTTTGCATAAACTTGTAATTCATGTTGAATTATGAAACTGATCACAGACAGGTCCATAACACATCAGCTCAGAGACTAATGAACCATATATCCTTGTCAACTTTGGTTGTGTTTTGACAGTTTTTGCTTCAGTGCGTCTGAATTACAAGTGTGAGGAGATGTATTGCTCACTGCTAGTCCTTTCCCCAAGGAAATGAAAGGTCACGTTTGATGAATCTGAATTAGTTATCTTAACACTAAAAACTTCTCTAAAGTACAGAGTAATGCAATTCCATTGTTCAAAGTCTTTAATTATGGATCCCACTGCTGATGGGGTATCGTAGCTGACTCTGCCTTTCATGATCCATGTCTGGGCTGATTGAGGTGGACACACAAAGTCACATTACAACATCATGAATGGTGTCTGGCACTCAATTGTTCATCTATTAGGTTTCAGTATTTTTGGCCACGTTGAATATTACCATATATTTTGTGTGTAGAAATATTTAATGAATGTGTCACTTTTTTAACCTCTCTCCTAGATTGCATAGCAGCATGTAATTCTAAAAGGCAACTTGATGCAATTCTACATTTTATGTTTGTAAATATTCTTTATTGATAATGCTGTATGTATGAAAGTTTGTTCTTATTTCCTTACTCCTTAAATTATGATGTACAGTATAGTGTTTTTGGTGTCTTGTGTGTGGAACCCGGGGGCCCTTAATCGTGCAGCTGGCAAACAGACCCCACTGCTATTTAAGGAGAAGACGTCAATGAAATGGCTACTTTGGCATTGAGGATTGGCCCTTGTTATTTTGGCTATGTGTATTTTTGTGTCTAGGGATATAACAAAACTTAGTTTTTTGATAGAGAAAGGCAATAAAACATTGCTTTATACATAATGAAGTATTTCATACATTGTTTATTTTAAAATCTGTTAAAAGAAGAATATCTCACAAATGAACTTGCAGGACTTTGTAAATAGAAGTTTCTTTTTTTACATTATCACTACAGTACTTCACTAGTTGACGTCATCCTTTCCATCTTTCAAATCTTCAGACTGTTTTAAAATCTGTAGGGATTCTTTTTATTACTTTTTTCAAAAATAAGTGGTGGTTTGTGTTTTTACTATTTTGAACAAATACACCTTTTCATGCATTATTTTGGTCTCCTTAGCAGCATTCTGACTTGTGTGCCACCTACTGTTGAACCACAAATAGCTACACTAAGATAGGAAATGAAAGGAAAGTAAAGATAGCCTGGGTTTTGTTAAATACTTGTCTTTCAATTAACTTCTCAAAGGTATGAAGTCACTTAATTGTTTAGGGTATGTAGCTTTTGCTAATCGAATAACATTTGCCTGTTTCCATAGACTGGACATCTGCTGTAAATCCATTGTACATTATGCCCCAGAGGACAGTTGGGCATCCCTCCTAGGACGGAGGTGGAATCCTTACTTGGCTGGGATGCCATAATGGAAGGATGGACTAAATGGGGGCAATACCCGGTCAGGATGGCTTATTACTCCCGTCCTTGGTGGGATGTTCGAGAAGTACAACAACTGGCAGGAGAGCATGGCAGGGAACAGTTCATCCCCCACTTTAATAGGTGGCAGTGTCTCTCATATAGTCCCAGTTTGGACACTGGCAGGGCTACGTGGGAGTTGGAGTTCTGGAGGAGCAGCCCTGTAGGGATCACTGGAAGACAATAGAGCACGCTGCTTTGGGGGGTTATGTTAGGGGATCTCTCCTTGGCTTTCTCGTAACCTGGAAGTGCTTCAAAATAACTATGGCATGTCAACTAAAGCATTCCTGGGTACTTAATAAAAGTTACTGTGCTGCCTTGTCCAGGCATGTCGGAGCTGGGAGGAAGAAAGGCAACACTCGGCTGGAGGAGAGCAGTGCGGTAGAGAGAGAGGAGAGAAGGAGAAAGAAGAAACAATTTGTTTTGTGCTTGTGTATAAGAGGTATTTGTAATAAACACCCTTTTATCTGAACCCAGGATTGTCTTGTGTGTTCATATTTTGTGCTTTGGGACTCACTGACACCCCCTAGCCTTCACGCCAGAGACATCTTAAATATGGATTGGAATGTTGGAGGGAGCTGCTCTGCAGAGGAGTGAAACAGACGCCCACTTATTCTATCTGGCCTTGAGCTTTTTTTAAAAAAATATAAAAATATAAAGCCTGATGGAATTATAGGTATCAACGCCAAAGTGAATTTCTGTTTTAAAGCAGTTATTCTCCAATATTGTGAATACTCAAGAATGAAAGAGAGATTGTAAGCTGTCTTATTATAAATTATGAACTGAAAATTTGTGCAAAAAGTAATGGAAGTTGACATGATTTTTATGAGATTACTATTGAGATATGGATCTGTAGCTACTCTTTTCTTTATGAATCCATACTTTCATTTTCTGTTCTGCTTTTTCAGATTATGGGGCCAGCAATTGGGTGAAAGTAAGGCACTAAGCAGTAGCCATGTATGGGTTGTCAGAAAATTACAGGATACACATAAACCATGTCAATTCAGAATAGCCACTTATCAAACATAGTGAGATGTAGAAGGAAAACCAGCCAGTCAAGAAGAGAAAGTGCAAACCTCACATAGGCAGTGTCTGGACAAGTGTTTCAACTCTCATCTCTAGAAGTGTGTGGCAGATGGCTGGGCCACATACCCGGCTGGGACGCATATGTGATGGAAGGACCAGGGGAGAGAGCACGTTTGTGGCAATACCTCCTCCAGAACACGAGAGGGCAAACCTCCCAGATTGCATCAGGGCCATGGGCTGGGAGCTTGGAAGTTCAACCCTGCTGGGACCCAGAGCCACTGCCAGGGGGTGCCACGGAGCCCTGGACTGTAGCACTTCTGCCAAACAAAGAAGTGCTGCCAGAAGAGGATCCGGGTGCACCTGGAGCATTTCCAGGTGCCCATTCAGTACTTCCAGCACACACAGGAGTGCTTCCGGAAGAGTGTCACAGAGCACGTGGAGGACTCTAAAGGAGTCAGAGTTGGGTGAAAGGTGGACAAAGCTTGCGGGAGAGGAGTCGAGGTGACAGAAGAAGAAAGAGTGAGAGAGAAAGGAGGAAAGAGAAGGTCTGAGCTGTAATATTGTGGTGACTTGTGCACTCTGTCCTGGGAAGGCAACAAAAAGAAATAAACCATGTGTTGTTTGCACTTGTGTGTGTCTCTGTGCTTGTCTGTTTCGAGGTTACGGCAGCAGTACGCACCCAAGGCTTTCACAGGTGTCAAAAGTGCTATATGCACTGCCAGTGTGCTCCCTTTGTTTTACAGAAAACATACTATATGATAACGGAAAAATATAGCAGGTTCTACAAAGTTAATGTCTCTTACTGTATTATTTTAACTTTTGACGAAACCTACAAAATGAGGCTGTTGGCACAGGGTAAACGTGAGTAGACTTATTGATTTTGAGGTGAGGCGAAGGTCCATCAACAACATTTCTCACATACAAAAAATAAAGTCACAAATGGATTCTTCCTATATTTCAGTCAAGACATACTAGAGTATCACCTAAAACTGTCAAGCTCAGTTTGCTTTAAGATTTGTGATTGTTTTCATTTCTATTGCAGCTAAAAAACTTTTGCGATTCTGTATTGAAATAGTCCCCCCTCCACCTCTAGTAGCCAAAATTCTTTTTTGTAAATTTTTTTTATTAAAGGCAACAACAACAACAACAACATTTATTTATATAGCACATTTTCATACAAACAGTAGCTCAAAGTGCTTTACATAATAAAGAATAGAAAAATAAGACACAATAAGAAAACAAAATAAATCAGCATTAATTAACATCGAATTAGAGCAAGGTCCATTAAAGGCTATAGTGAAAGTAAAAATGTATTTATAACTGTAATGCCAGTGATTTCTACTATTAGTAACTGTCATATTTAAATAAACTTTGATTTAAAACTGTTGTTCTGTGTGACATTACTGTGTCATAAAAGCATCTTTATACCTTTTTTTGCAATAATTTTTAATTGCTTTTTTGTATCTTTAAATGCATGCATATTGGAGATTGTCAGTCTCTTATGGATTTGTTAGCATTTCATTTGGAATGTAAACAGATGTTTTGTATACTTCATCATGACGTCGGAGAGTGGTGGTGACTTGCATGTTGATTAGCACATGTAAGTAAGGCCATTCCTGTATCTGTCACTATAATGGTGTTGAGCTGTTGTAGAGTCCTGGTATCAAAATTTAGTCCAAAGTACGTCTATGTGGGGATTTCCCATTCTTTCTGTGTCTACGTGGTGGCTGTTTGCATTTTAAATGTATTCCTCCTCCCCAAAGATAGAACTTAAGTCCTGTAGGGATTTGTTATCCCTGCTTTTGGGGAATTTCACTTGATGCAAAAGTGCTTCCAATGGGCTAAACCCCAGCACTGGAAGTACTCCTGGGTATAAAATAAAAGAAGCTACTCGACATCGTTCAGTTTTGTTGCAGTGGGGTGTGGAGGACAGACAAAGCTCGCCTGAGAGGAGTGGAGGAGAGGAAAGACAGAGAAGAGAGAATTATGATGGTGAAAGCCATGTGTATAAAATAAACCTTTTAAATGAAACCGGAACTTGTGTATGTGGAGTTGTGTCTGGGGTTTGGGATGCTGGAACATCTCCTACTGGTCACAATGGATGTATTCAACATACTCATCTGAAACATGTTTGTAGCCCAGTGGTGTCCCTGTTGGAGTAGGCTTACACCTCTTTCTGCTAAACAGATAGTTTTTACTTCTTGATGTATATAACAATCAATTTTTTTAAAAAAGGATGAAGATTAATTGATTTATTTCTTAGCTAGAAGATCAACATGATCTAGCAGAAAATCTTTACAAAGTCAAATTAAAACACAAACTGTTGATAGCTGGCCACAGCCTAACTAATATACACCAACTTAACTGCGTTCTAACAGTCTGTTAAAGCACCAGGAAGAGGAGTAGCCTGTCTAGACATTTTATTCTGTTATAATCAAGATTTTAAAATTCAGAAGTTAAAAGTGATTGAATCATTAAGAATTAGTGACCATAATATACTACAGGCTCAATTCAAAATCTAAACTTGTCAAATTGAATTTTATAATGACAAATTTTAACCGGATGTGGCAAAGTCTAAAAAAAGGTAAATTCGGACAAACTTGTAAGTGCAGAGATGGTCGAGAATTAGTGGAGCAGGTTTGAAAGCATTTTAGCTGCAATGCAAGGATACGTACATTGCAAAATTCAGAAACGGTTAGAAATTAAGGAGATGTCCACAGTGGATATGAAAGGAGCAACAAAGGAAGTTGCACAGAAAAAAAAGGCTGTATAAAGTCAGTCATTCTCCAACCTGCTATATTCTAACACAGGGTCATGGGGGTCTGCTGGAGCCATTCCCAGCCAACACAGGGCACAAGGCAGGGAACCAGCCCACACACACCCACTAGGGACAATTTTAGGATTGCCAATGCACCTAACCTGCATGTCTTTGGACTGTGGGAGAAAACTGGAGTACCCGGAGGAAACCCACGCATGCAACCTCCACGCAAGGAGGACCCAGGAAGCGAACCCAGGTCTCCTTACTGCGAGGCAGCAGCGCTACCACTGCGCCACCGTGCCGCCCTGGCTGCATAAAGTGTACAATACAACTTACAGCAGCAGCAGGAACAAGGCTAATGACTGCATGAGAGTAATAATGGGTATTAGGAAAGCGTAAAGGCATTTGGAGAAACATATTGGGAAAATGCAAACAATGGCTTTCAGCATTAAAAGAATACACAGGGAGGAGGCCAAGTGCATTTAAAACAGAAAAAACAAACTAAAATATCACAGGCTATGAAATTACAAATGCTCTAATCTTTCTGAACTTTTCATATGTAAAGAAATCGATAATTATTTATTAGCAATTGCAGGGACTATTAAGGTGATTTGGAAATCAGAGACAGATTAAAAAGGTTGAAATCTACCAAATCACCAGAAACAGATAACGTTTATCTGAAAGTACTCAAGGAGTTTTGTAAGTATGTACTGTATATAAACCCTTGATGCTTACTTTTCAGAAACAACTGCACAAAGATGAGGAAATTCTCACAGATTGGAAGATAATGTATTTTGTAAAAGTCAGTCCAATAAATTTAGTGTTAATGTTAAATTAACATACTGTAAGTGTTTGCTTATTTGTAATAGAATGTACATTTTATGTAAACATAGCTAAGTATCTAATGGAAGATTATTTTATCCCCTTTAAGCTAGTATATTAATGGAACAGTCTTTTCTGATGTAACATTTTAATTAGATAGACTACAAAGAAACTGAGGCATACAGTTTTCTTACTGTATACACTAGTGAGGATATCAATGTATGTACTAACATATGTCATAGGAAAATAAACTGAATTAAGATGCGAGCCTTAAACAAAAACATCATAAGCAAGTAGTTATTTTTATGTGTGCATTATCTGTTTTTCTCTTCATTTTCGCACAAACTGTTTTAACTTTGAATATTACTAAAATGTTTAAACAAAGACACTGCAAAATCTTTTGTGTGTGTGTTTTGCCCAATTATATAAAAAGTTAATTAAAATTATCCTAATAACTAATAAGCTAATAAGCTGGGGAGCTTAACCTGTATTACGGGTAAATTAATGGAAAAGATTGAACAATAAATTTTAAGAACAGGTGTATCAGTGGCACTCAACATTGTTTTGCATATTGCATTTCACTAATGCGCTGGAATTCTATAAAGAAGCAGCAAATACAGTACATCCAATCAGTGCAGTTGAAATGATATTATTAATCTTGATTTTCAGGAGGATTTTGATAAGGAATTCTTGGTTCCTCGTTCCTACTTTGGTCTCATCACTGACTTCCTGTTGCTGCAAAGATCCAGTTCAAAACTGTTGTCTTGACCTACAGTTCTCTGATCGGTCCTGCTCCTCAATATTTCCAATCCTTTGGTCTCTCCATAAGTCCCTTCTGTCTATGCTTGTCTGCTGACTGTCCCTCCTCTTGTTAGATGTGAATAAACTGAACCATGTTTCTTCCATTCTTGCTCCAAAGCTCTAGAATGATGTCCCTTTATCTATTCATACTGTACCAAATTTACTTGCGTTTAGGCATATTTTGAAAACACGTTTTCATGAAATATTTTGGATCTGCTTAGCTTCTTTCCTACAAGATAGCTGCTGTTGTTTAAGATACTGATTTTTGCTTTGATGCTTGTACCTTTATTCTTGTATGTATTATAACTTGCTTTGTAAGTCACTTTGGATAAAGGTGACTGCTAAATAAATGAAAACAACAACAACAACAATAATAATAATAATAATAATTACAATAAAAAAGTACCACTTGTACTAGCAGAGAGAAAACCAAGTAGATACTCATGTCCAAGATCATGGAGGTAAGGTTGCTGTGCTACAAGGACAAGCCATTATACGGCCAAGTCTTTAACATCCTTGACAGCCCATACATCGACAAAGACCTGACACACTCATGGCTTCGAAGCGCAGGTTTCAAGGGAATAACTGAGAACTTTACATAGCCTTTAAAGGCCACGTCTTGAACACATGGTACCGCCACAAGTGTGTCATGGGCATACCAGTCAACAACAAATGCAGTCTGTGAGGTGAAGCTGAAGAGATCATCCACCACTTAGTGTCCGGATGTCATGTACGGACCACAAAGGAATATCTTGAGAAAGTACCGTCATGCACTGGGCACTGGGCCAACAGCTAGGTGTTCAAATGGTGGACAAGTGGTAAGGGCATATACCATATGTGGTGGTTAACACAGAAGACTGCATCATCATGTGGGATGATGTGGTACCATCACTGGCTGAATATAATGTTCCACAACAAGAAGAGCAAATTATGCATCTTCACTGATGTGATGATCCCACATGACAACAACATCCTGAGCAAGGAGGCAGAGTAGATCATCAAATTTATAGATCTTGAGATTGAAGTAAGGTAAGTGTGGAACATGAAGACAAAAGTAAATACAGTAATAGTAGACCATTAGGAACCATCAAGACTGGGTTCCAACAGCAGCTGGATAAACTCTCCTGTAGAGTCAGTATGAAAGAAATCCAGAAGAACGCACTCCTTGGTATGGCCTGCACTTTTGATTATTCCTCATCTGAACAGCAATCTCAATTCAAAACCTGAGATGTCTGGTTGACCTCTGCCAAGCACACAAGTGTGCCTCAGGGCACTGAGAGGAGGGTAGTGATAATAATAAATAAATATTACAAGCTTTGTAAAGTAAACATATAAAATGATCGTGTTGTCAATTAACATTTCTGCAGGAACATTATCCATTTATATTTTTGTCTACCCATTAATACATTACTGAACCGACTTCTAATACAAGTCTGGGGGGACAGGAGCCTGCTCAAGCAGAAACAGGTGCAACAAAACTTGAATGACATGTCTGTCAACCAAAGAATGGATTTATTCATACACCACATGGACAAGCATCCACATTTGCAGGTTTTTGGGATGGAGAAGAAAACCAGCATAGCCAGGAAAAACTCTTGGGGATTTAATGGGATGAACTCACTCTTTAGTAGATATATATAAACTCAGTGAGCACTCAGTGTAAAATAAGCACCAAAGCAAATATCTTCTATTAATGTGCACAGTCATTATTGTGGTCCTTAAGACTTTTTACAGAACATAGTGTGCACTGACAGAACGTTCATCAATCTTTGAAGACATAATAACTTTGAGAGCTGAGGCTAACCATAACTCCAATTGTTTGCACTGACCAGCATCACTTATAAAATTCAGAAAATAAAAAAGGTCTTCTTGATTACAAAGGAGAAGTAACACTGGGGAGAACACAAAACGGCAAGGTCTAGGTAGCCCTCCATAGATGTAATTATTAAAACTTCTTTGATATTCAGTTAATGGCAAATTCTAGTACCACATTCCACACACATAATAATCCCTCCTCACATGCTTTTAAATTGTCGTCAGACATACAGTATGTACTGATGGAAAAAAGACAATCTAATGTGTAAAGATTCTCGAACATTGAGAAACAAAATAGCAAGAAAAAAGTATTGTAAAATGTACTCAATGTCCTTTCATAAAAGTGAAAAAATAAGTTACCTATTACAACATTTGGTCCATACCTTAATAAAATGTAACCATATGCTTGATTTAAGATATTGTCAGAATGATTTGGGTTCATTAATTATTAATAGAGTATTGGTTAAGAAAATAAAAATATTGCAGCTAATAAGCACATAAAAGCTGGTAGATGCGTGGTATTACCCTGATGGGTCATTACCAGCATTCTGAAGTTCTCAAGCATAATATAATTACGGCTATTTGCAATTATAAAATTCTGTAAGTGTCCGAGGTATTAATATCTGGAGTGAATATTACCTTTATCTACGATTCCCTGTTTTTATAATTAAACTGTCCTCAAGAGGAAGACATAGTTTTTAAATAACAAGTATATTTTTTTCCATTTCTGACTAAAATTCCATTTACCACTGTTAAGAGCACTATACAAAATAACGATTGATTCTTTTTTTAGTTATTTATTAAAGTCAAGGTGGTCTGTTTAATCAAATGAGCCCAATGACTTTTTTTATACTTACCCTATTGTAGAGATCATTCTGATTGTGTTTCTGAAAATTTAAAGCCGAACTTATATTCTACTTGCCTATGTCTTGTGAAAATTTCTCCAAGAATATACAGTACTATGAAATGCGCAGTAGAATAGTACAGTAGAAGTCATTGCTACATCACTGATTCGCATTTGTAGTTCAAATTCCAGGTGTTGTCTTTGTAGAGTTTGCAGGTTTTCCGTGAGTTCATGTGGGTTTTCTTGGGTGCCCTGGCTTCACTCCATGCTCCAAAACTGTGCAGATGTGAGTGAGTATGGGCATGGGTGTACCCTGTGATGAAGTGGCACCCCAGCCAGGGTTGTGTCTGATTCTGCTGTGATGAGCTTGACTCTGTGTCAAAGAATATTAACTACTTTATTGTGATCTTACAAAATACTTCCTCAAAAGCACAATGAGATAGTGTGACATTTTGGGAGATATACTGTATATGCTGATTTATATTAAATAATCTACAAAGTGGATAGTACAGTCACAATGTTAGCAATACAAGAATTATAGGGTAATGCCAAAGTTGTAGTATAATACATTTAATAGAGCACAACTGAAATGTCCAGACCCACGGTCGTAAAATAAAATGCAAATAAAAAGTAAGTTAAAGATGAAGAGATGTTGATACATCGAAGGAGCTGTTCAATGATCAATAAATACAAAACTTATATTGATAATATATTCTGAAGATAGGGATAGTGGTTTTTCACAACAAAGTTTTCTGCCCACCAGTAAAGTGGCTATCAGTTTGCCACAATCTAATTTTTTGGGGGTGATTTCCAGAACATATGAGGCTATATTAATGATGATTTCTTGCTGGTCTATGTGCTTCACATTTTATCTGCTTATATATTCTCATTCTTTGTCACTTAATTGCCTTCTGTGATGAGCTTTTTCTTTCTACCATATGGTGGTAATCAATGGTTTCTCACTCAGTTTGCTGTAAATACACAATAACCGGTCAATTTGCCGTTCTTTATAGCTACCAGGTTGCTGCTACCTAAGATTTTATGTTCAGGATAACTTCTTGCCTGTCTATGCATTACAGCATTTTGTCTTCCTATTCCTTCTCATTCTTCATCACTTAATTGCCTTCTGCGATGTGCTTTACACTCTGCAGATGTTGCTGATGTTCTTATTCTTTCTGCCATCCTGAAGGGTATCACTTGGCTTCTTGGTCACTTTGCTGTAAACACACAACTACAGGTCATGGCCACCATGTGACCACTACCTAACATTCTTTGAATTTCTAGAACTTATCACCCCCTCTCTCAAGTGAGTTCCTACACTGCCACCTTCTCAGACTTTATTATTTTTGAGGTGGCTTTCTCACCTTCTGTTTAGTTTTATACTTTCAGTCTTTGAAGGTGACACTCTCAGCATGTCTCTACACCTTTACTTGTGTTACATTGTGTCACACAATGAGACTTACTCTTTTGACTGCGTCACCAAAGCCAAACTTACCAATCACTCCAAAGCCAAACCGACTAATCAGACCTTAGTGTTTTATTATACTATATAGTAAATAATATATACATGAAAATTAAGACCAATAAGCATAACATATTCACCACTATTTAGACATTATTTAAGGAAAAAAAGTAATATATTCAGTGGAATTAACTAGCATTTTTTGCTCAAATTTCCGGAGTCTATTTATATCTCATTTTACATTCTTTACACATTTTAGGATGGAACAAAAGAGGATCATAAAAATTCCACTTAATGCAGATATTCACAGGTTGAGATAAAAATAAAAAAAGATGAAAAATGACTTAATCTGTGACACTGGTGTGTCTCCCAAATAGCTGGGACTTGAAAGTTTCCTCTATTCTTTAAGGAATGGTGCTGGAAGAGGAAGAGGAGGAGCTGAAGGCGGGGCTGATGTATTGTCATTGGTCTGGTTTAGGGGCATTTTCTTTGAGTTTAAGGACAGAAGCGGGAAGGGTAAGTGACTATGCAACAACCTTTACTCATGCACCCATGAAACTGGTCCCCATAATAAAGCCTTACCAGGTTCACATGTTTGACAATGTACCAGGTAGTGCCAAATTAAAACTTAAAATGTATAGATGATACACTCTTTCTGCAAATACACTTTTAAGCTTTTCTCCAACACTATGTGAGTTTATTTATCACTGATTATTTTGCCATGTACTTCTGAACAGAGCTGGGGGTAATGTGGTGAAAAGTAACATGTTAATGTAATGTAATATAATTACATTTTTTATTAAAGAAGCACCCCGTGACCCTGGAGTCAGGATATAGTGGGTTGGATAATGGATGGATGGATGGATAGATTAAAGAAGCAGTGTAACGTGAAATTCTTACAATCAAATTACAGTCACTGACTGATTTTGTTACTTGTGTTACACACGTTTCTAATCAGATAACACTGTATATTTTGTAAAAGTCTTGAAAGAAAGAAATGTCATCTCACATAACATTTGAAGAGCTGAGTGTGACTTTCTGATCTGCATCTTCATCCCGATTTACACTGCACATACAAAGTATCGTCACATAGGTGTAAACTACATCCATTGAATTTTAAAATCCTGTCGGATCTGTAGTGGAGATCGTATTGTGGTTGACTTTATCTTCATTAAAAATGAAACATTTTGAGTTTTCCTTTGAAAGATAATAATGTTTCAGTTTGACAACTCATTGAAAGAATATGATTAACAGAGATAATTTATTTCTAACTTAAGGAAGACAGACCAAAGTGAACTGCAGTGTGTATCTAGGAACTTTTATAATTAAATGTTAGCTGTATTAATATTTTTGTTCATTGTGATATATGGCTTCTTGATCATAGAGCTTATAAGCAGTTAGATTTTCAGAAGCAAAAAAGCTCTTCATATCCAATCAACTGAAAAAGCTATAACTGTTGTGTGTTATAAAATGTAGCAGCATATTCTGACATGCATTTTGATTTTTTTTTTCGTCACCTCTCATTAATATTCCTGTAAAAGTGGAGAAGTATGTGTTCAGGTGAGAAAACTGAATCTTTATCTCAATTGTTAATGAAATTAGATAGTTAATTACAAAATGTAAATGCTTTCTTTTTGATTGTCAAGTATCTTTTTTGTAGTATAAAAAGCAAGAATAAAGAGACATAGGGGCATTTTGATTTTGTTACACAATTAACATTGCAAGTAGCTGGCACCTCCAAATCAATGAGTTCTCCTGTTTACTAGCTGCAATAATTTAACTTTTTAATTATCTGGATTTACTTTTTAATAAGAATTTGTTTTATGAACTAAAGACCTCTAACCCTCTGTTCTTCTGTTTGAAGTTGCACAATGCTAATGTAATCCTAGTAGTTACTGCATATTTAACTGCTGAATTCAAATTTACTGTTATTTCTTATTTAAAATACTCAAACAACATTTGGGCTTAATCATTGTACTTTCTAATTACTACATATTTATTTGAGTTTACTGTGTAACAGAAAAGTAATTAGTAATGTGATTACTTTTTCCATGAACTAATAAATAAAGTAATCCTGTTAACAAATTAAGAGAAGTACTTATGAATTTGTAATGGATCACATACTTTGAGTAACTGACCCAGCTCTGCTTATGATACTGCAAAATGTCTAGATGGGCAAGAGTGGCCAGTTGACTTAAATCATAAAAATTGTGACCTTGCCTGTTGATGCTGACGGTGAACATCAAGATTTTTTGCTTTTCTTTTTTTGATTTCTCTACTAATACTGTTAACTAGCATTTACATTTTTCTCTTCACGTGGCCATTTCTCAATTAATAATAATCTTAATTGACTATATAATTAGGCGGCACCTTACAAGGCGAGCACCTTCAATTTGTCCACTGTGTGGGGCTTCCTCTCAAAAACATTTTATTTACACTGCCCCAAAAAAGAAGTAGTAACACTGCTGCTTCACAGTTAGGAGACCTGGGTTCGCTTCCCGGGTCCTCTCTGCGTGGAGTTTGCATATCCTCCCCGTGTATGTGTGGGTTTCCTCCCACAGTCCAAAGACATGCAGGTTAGGTGCATTGGCGATCCTAAATTGTCCCTAGTGTGTGCTTAGTGTGTGTGTGTGTGTGCCCTGCGGTGGGCTGGCGCCCTGCCCGTGGTTTGTTTCCTGCCTTGCACCCTGTGTTGGCTGGGATTGGTTCCCTGTAGTTAGGATATAGCGGGTTGGATAATATATGGACTATATAATGCCATGAACTGATTTGTTAATCATTTACATTCATTTCTGTTTTGCCTTGTTTAACTTGACATTTGTATTTATTTTTTTACAGTCTAGACAATAACAGGCAACTCATCCAAACAAAGTCCACCAGTCCTATCCACTTAATTTTTTCAAAATTACTTCAAAGTTGAGTTTTGAAGGTCCTTAAAGTCCTATACTTGAAAAAGTACCGTATATACTCGCGTTTAAGTTCTCCCACAGATAAGTCGGTGCTTGATTTTACTGTATAATTTCCGGTATAGTATAATGTTGGTCGTATATATCGAATGCGGAAAACTCACGCTATTGGTACAAGAGATTATGATATGCTAACGCCCACCTGAGAGAGTAACCACAGAGCACACAGCCTTTTTTTTCTATGTATTGTGCCTACATGATCACACATTAATACCCAATAGACGTTTGCACTGTTTTGTGTTTTGTGAATCTCACACCCTTATACACCTTTATTGTAAAATCTTAGTGATTAGCCATAATGGATACAATGAGGCTATTAGAAATAAACTGGATACATTAGGATTAAAAGTCAAGACGGAGGTAAAAAGCTTAGAGGTAATTGTTGACTGTAATCAGAATTTTAAATCGCATATTAATCAGATCACTAGGACAGCATTTTTTACTTAAGAAACATAAGTAAAGTTAGATCTCTTATATCACTGAAAGATGCTGAGAAATTAGTTCACGCGTTTGTTTTCAGTCGACTAGATTACTGTAACGCACTCCTCTCAGGACTACCCAAGAAAGACATAAATCGTTTGCAACGAGTGCAGAATGCAGCTGCTAGAATCCTAACTAGGAAAAGAAAATCCAAGCACATTTCTCCAGTTTTGATGTCACTACAATGCTTACCTGTGTCATTCAGGATTGACTTTAAAATTCTGCTTATGGTTTATAAAGCCTTAAATAATCTCGCCCCATCTTATATATCGGAATGTCTGACACCTTATATTCCAAATCGTAACCTCAGATCCTCAAATGAGTATCTCCTTAGAATTCCAAGAACAAAACTTAAAAGAAGTGGTGAGGCGGCCTTCTGCTGCTATGCACCTAAAATCTGGAATAGCCTGCCAATAGGAATTCGCCAGGCTAATACAGTAGAGCACTTTAAAACACTGCTGAAAACACATTACTTTAACATGGCCTTTCTATAACTTCAATTTAACTTAATTTAACTTAATCCTGATACTCTATATGTTCAATTTCCTCATAATAACTATTCAGGGTGGCTCTAAAATCCGTACTGACCCCTACTCTCTTTTCTGTTTCTTTTTCCGGTTTCTTTGTGGTGGTGGCCTGCGCCACCTCCACCTACTCAAAGCTTCATGATGCTCCAACAATGATGGATGGATTAAAAGGCAGAATTCTACGTGACCATCATCACAAAGCCCTTCCGTGAGAACCCTAAATCCAAAGAGGACTGTTTCATCTATGTTAGGTAGAATGCCCAGAGGGGACTGGGTGGTCTCATGGTCCGGAATCCCTACAGATTTTATTTTTTTTCTCCAGCCGTCTGGAGTTTTTGTTTTTGTTTTTTCTGTCCCCCCTGGCCATTGGACCTTACTCTTATTCGATGTTAATTAATGTTGGTTTATTTTGTTTTCTTATTGTGTCTTTTATTTTTCTATTCTTTATTATGTAAAGCACTTTGAGCTACTGTTTGTATGAAAATGTGCTATATAAATAAATGTTGTTGTTGTTGTAAGAGCATCCCTTATCTACGATTGAGCATTCATTTAGAAGAAAATATGAACCTCATTTTAAATTAAAAGCCATTGAAGTGGCAAAAGTAATTGGTAATTGCACTGCTGCAACAAAATTTGATGTGTCTGAGAAACTGGTGTGAGATTGGAGGAGACAAGAAGATGTAAAAAAAAAAAGTTGTATTTTAGGCGTATAAGTCGAGGTTTGATTTTATGATTGATTTTTAGGGATTCAAGACTCAACTTATATGTGAAATATATACGGTATACTATGTGTCTATGCGTGAAGAAAAACTTCCTAATGTTTGTGCAAAATTTACCATAACAAGTTTCCAACTGTGTCCCCGTATTCTTGATGAACTCATTTTAAAGTAACAGGCTCAATCCACTGGACTAATTCCCTTCATAATTTTAAACATCACATCAGGTCTCCTCTTAATCTTCTTTTGCTTAAACTGTAAAGGCTCAGCTCTTTTATTCTTTTCTCATAACTTAACCCCTGTAGCCCTGGAATCAGCCTAGTCATTCTTATCTGGACTTTTTCCAGCACTGCTATGTCATTTTTATTGTACACAATACTCCATATGAGGTCTCACCGGTGTGCTGTAAAGCTTAAGCATAACCTCCTTGGACTTGTACTCCACACATCAAGGCGCTATATAACCTAACATTCTGATTTCCTTCTTAATGGCTTCTGAACACTGTCGGGAAGTCGATAGCTTAGAGTCCACTATGACTCCCAAATCCTTCCCATAAGGAGTACTCTCGCTTTTCACTGCTCCCATTATGTATTCAGACCTCATATTTTTACTTCCTATGTGTAATATTTTACATTTACTTTCATCTGCTACAAATCTGCCCAAGCCTGTATGCTGTCCAAGACCCTCTGTAATGATTCAACAGATAGTAAGTTATCTGACAATTTAACTGCAAACGTAACTAACTTGCTACTTATATTCCTATCTAAATCATTTATATATATTAAAAATAGTAGCAGCACTATCACTGACCCCTGTGGACAACACTCTTAACATCGGCTCGTTCTGATGAGGTTCCTCTCACCATCACCCCCTGATTTCAATGTTTGAGTCAATTCTGCACCCATCTGCAAACATCACCCTGAACTCTCTTTTAATTTGATCCCCAACCTCACATTTGGCACCTTATCAGATACTTTCTGAAAGTCAAGATAAATAATATCATATGCCCTATTTTGATATCCTTTACTGCTATTGCATTATAAATCTCTCTGTAAGATTTTCTTGTAATAATACAAATGTCCATAAAAAATTAACTTTAAAAAAATCTGCTGTTTGTAAGCAAATCCAATTAACATTGATTTAAATTCTTTGAAAGTGGAAGAGTGCCATAGCAAAGCTCTATAACTTACTGCAATACCTTTCAACCTTCCTCCTTTTACAGCAAAATTATGACCACACTTCTAAGTGTGAACTTGCTATCCCTGTGGTGTTACCTTCTACCAGACTTGAAGTTTTTCAAATTTAGCTCCTTTGAGATCGAGCAGTACTTGAAGTGACTTCATTTCTTTGAATAAAAGTTGGTGAGAAAAGGTTATGAACATATAAAATTGAAGATTTTATTGAAGAATGTTACATGCTTAAGTTTCATATATGATATGATCAAAAATAATTATGCTCACTTAAATCCATCGTCGGCAAAGATACATGGTCACATACTGCAAGCGGGATGACTAAGCCTGGACTTTTTAAGATATTAAACTAGCATATACCACCTTATTGAAGGAGTAGGCATTTTGACTAAGACCAACAAAAGTTATTACACATACAATATTGCCAATTTTACATGTGTATTACATCTTTTCTTCCTTATAATTGGTGCAAGAAAATAGATGACCTCATTCTCTAGAAACATCTCCGTTCTGGCCATTGAATATCCTTAGCTGATAATGACTCAGCATAATAAGTAGCCATGGTAACAACGAAAACATATTTGATCATCCTTATAACATGATGAACCACATACAATATTCTAACAGCTGTCATTACTTCATTTGTTTAAACAATTTATACATTTGTTCTCCAAAAGATATACACTTCACTTCAAATACTACTGTAATTATTCCCAATAAGGAAACTATAAAAATAATTAAAATTAATTAATTTATCACCGCTTATAAGTGTTGCTGAGGTCCCAGTGGGTTACAGGGACTGCAGAATGGAGATCTGTATGAACAGAGGAATTCCCTAGAGATAAACTTTTATTTTCTACAGCTGTACG
Organism: Polypterus bichir lapradei; assembly: GCA_026402145.1. NCBI lineage: Eukaryota > Metazoa > Chordata > Cladistia > Polypteriformes > Polypteridae > Polypterus > Polypterus bichir. The sequence continues at coordinate 12,020,969 of JANRMT010062857.1, read as the reverse complement.
TTTTAGACCCCTTCTCTGAGAGAGGATCTGCACATTTCAAATCAATGCCACAAATAGTGACCACAAGAGACAGAATGCAACAATGCAGCAGGCAAAATATGCCTGCCTAGATCCCAAAAATACCTGGATAGTAAATGCTTTCTATCTGATATTTAAAGTTAAGGCACCATTAGTAGTAACTGACAGGTATGTATAGGGCAGGCCTGTAATGGCCATTTCCCAATATACAGTTCCATTGTTAAATCAAATTACTGGCAAAAGTCGTATTAACAATAGAAATATGTTTACATTTAAATGTATTTTATACATGGAGACAATTACATTTAGTATTATGCCTTAGAAAAATTCCCTACTGTAGCCAAGACTTTATTTTCTTGATTTTCAAAATTGGAGCTGGCATATCTATAAAATATTTACTATATGCATCCCCTGGCTGTGATCTGTTACAGTATGTGAGTGCTACAATATGGACTGCTGAAGGGATCAGGGCACTGCCAACATAATCCACAAAGACTTCTCTTCTGTTCTCCAGTTAAGGGCTTCTTGACCCTTTAAACAGACATTTGCCTTCTAAATACTGCCTGGAGGCAAACTAGATAAAGTATGTAGTGATTAGAAAAATATTGTAACAGCAAGGCTTAAACTTGACACGGTGCTAAATGATTTGCTGAATGAATGCAGCAATCCTAAAAGTATAACAATTATCAAAGTATAAAGAAGTATAAAACATATCAAAGTTAACAAATAATGAAGAAAAAGTAATTTGTAAATCCACTTATAGCAAGGAAGGCTTTCGCTGTTAAGTTCTAATGACTCTGCCTAGTTTTGTGCATGGATAACAAAGGACTGACATGTTATGTATGCAGACCAGCATTCCTCAGCATTCTTGAAACATCAGTTACAGAAAGTCATTAACGAATCTCACCAGGAAAATCGTTTAAATGCAGGGAACTGCAGAGACACACACAGAGGCAACCAGAAAACAACTCAGAGCCTGGTATCTGTGTAAGCAGGACATCAAAAGTTGATTTTCTGTGTAGGAAAGCTGGATAAACGTAACACATCTGGAATAAACAAACTAGCAGAGGGTGCTTTTAATTCACCACTGTTTAAAGTCTCACTTTGTACGATGGAGCAACCACTGCTAGGGAAGTGTTTTAGGTGCCATCTCTGGTGAAGGCTAACATTACCATATCAAACCACCCACATAAAGACGACTTGTGGAAAAACACATTTTAATGGGACATGGCTCAGATGCAGTATATTGACATTTTATTGCAGTTACAAAGCAAAACGTAAAACAAAACTATCTTAAACTCCATAATGCTTTTAGAGTTAATGTAAAAGTAAAACATGAAAAGCATTTCTGTGTCATGTTTATTTTTATTTTTAATTTTTCCAAAAATAATGGAGACATCATTTGAGGGATTTTACAGGTAGAAGGAATATGGCTGTCAGACAGAGCCTCAAAATTACATATGCTCTCCCACAGCACCATCTTGTTTTTGCCATTGGCCCTGCTATTTTGAGTACTCATAGTTAGGGGTGTGTTGCCAGACAACAACTTGCACAATTTGTGCCTGAAGACATTATTGGTGCAATTACTTACAAGCCAGCGGCACAGAGCATTCATGATCCAAGTCTGTGGATACAATCTAATACCTAGGGTTACTACTTGACAGTGTAAAAGAATGGTTTTGCCTCTTGACAAAGATCTACATTAAACGTTTTGGATTTTTTCAATATTTTGGTTTCTGACTTTCTCACTATGATTCTTGGCTTTCTGCTTTTGACCTTGACTAGTTGTTATTAATGATTATTCCTCTGATTCCATCTCTATTTAAAACAGCTTCTGCCCTATGCACTCAAACCATAGTAGATATTACATATTTAAATGACACCTTCATCCAAGACAACTTAGAACATTTCAGAATCAGCAGCACGATCTGAATGCACAATCCCGGGTTTTGCAGTCCACAGCCTTTACCGCTATACCACAATGCCTGTCTGACATAAAAAGCACTGTACATAAGATGCCAAAGACCTGCATTTGGTACCCTTATTTTTGAATTATATGTTAAGACACTGTGTAGTGCTCTGCACTTTCTATAATCATTAAGCCATGTTTATTGCTATGGAGATAGTGGCCTTCCCTGTGCTTTGATCGCGATTCATGACATTTAACTTCATCATAGCGGTGCTATTTAAGATTGTATCGTGCTATTTCTAGCAGCTAAGAATTTGGATTTGTATGAAACACCTTTTCATGGCATTTAACTAGTTAAAAATAATTTTAGAGAGTTTGGATTGGCCTGCTTTTGAGCTAAGAGTTTAGTTTGTGCATTTATTTGTATTTTGGCTCCTTTGTTTCTTTGTCTCAGGTTCCTGCTTGTTTTCGACTTTTGATTTCCTCTCCTCTGCCATGGCTTTTTTTCTTTTGTATTTAGTAATTTCTTCATCTGGACAGAATACATTGTAAAAATTATGAGAAAGTGATACACTTACTTAAGGAGTCGCCGCCCGGCAATCAAGGCTGGAGTCGGGTGAGGAGGAGGACAAGATCGTGGCAGAGGAGGCGAAGAGAGGCCCGAGTGTGTTGTGGGACAAGAAAGTGGCTAGTGAGAGCCTGGACTTGGGAAGACAGTGGCTGTTGTGAGCCTAGACTTTGGGGAACTGGGGGGTTGGTAGCGCTGCACTTTTGTAAATACTGTGAATAAACGTGGTGTGATGGATAAAACGGTGTCCGCCTGTGTGTGTCCGGGCCGCTATACTTCACAGTGGCGTAGCCGGCAGGATGCTCCACCTGGGTTAAGGTGGGGACTTACAGTGGAAAATAAGTCTGTGAAAGGCCCGGCGCAACAGGGGAGCCCACCCACGTGCCGCAGGGGCGGCGTGCACCCAACCCCGCCGCAACGAAGTGCTGTGTGGACCATTGGGGGTCCATTTAAGGACTTTGTTCTAGAGGGGCGGCTCGCTGACGGAAGCCCAGGAAGGGGGCTGCCGAGAAGGAGAGGCTGTGCCTGCGGAAGCTGCAGCAGCAGAGCTGCCCGGAGAGAAGCTCTCCAGCGAGAGAGGAGAGCGTGATGGCCGACCAAAAGTCCCTCCTTGAATCAGGTACGGGATTGGACAGCGTGTCCTGTTCTCTCGCCAGCGGTTGGTCGAAGGCGAGAGCAGGGATTGTCCGTCCCGCACACCCAGGAAACCTGAGTGGGCAGCCAGGAAAGGCCCATAGAGAGCGGTCCGTCGGTGGAAGCCCGCACAAGGTAAGTCCACCGCCGGCTGCTTCTCTCTCCTTGGCGGCAATCTTACAGGAGCTGCAAGAAAACCTGCGCCTGGTCCTGTCGCCGCTGGCCGAGCGATGTGCCCTCCGGGCGGAGATGCTGCAGTCAGGAGGGACGGCAGTGGCGTCGGATCGGGAGCCGCAGGCAAGTGAGGATTGGAGCACTGCGGGAGCTCCTGGACGGGGAAGGTAAGTGAGACCGACCCCGTAAAGCTCCGGACGCCAGCGGGGCCGGGTCTGCGCTCTTACAATGAGCAGATCCAAGCCGCCGCGGCGTCCCAAAGTAGGCGGAGGAAGTAGCTTGGGGAAGCCAGTTCCTCCGACATGAGAGGACGTGTCACTGGGTGCGCACAAATCACAAGGTCAGACACTAAAAATTGCAGGCATTTATTTAAGAACAGTGACGTCAAACAGGTCTTTGCTTATATACGCTCCAAGAAATATGACAAAAAATGTTGTTTATAAGAAGCAATCACTTAATATCTAGTATTTATTCACTTCATATGACTTTTATATAAATTAAAGTATATTTATTATTTCAATTTAATTGTAACATTTCCATAAATATAATATCAATATGCATGATTGACTTGAATAAGTATTTATTTACTTAAGAAAATAAATCAAATGCTATTTATTTTTCTGTAGTTTTGAAGTAGTAATCCACCTATCATAGATGAGTAACTCAGCTAGTAACACACAGAATCAGACATACGGTATCTTACTTATAAAAATTAACTAATAATAAACAGTAGATAGTCCCTTTTTTCTTTAAATCCATTCTGTGTTTCCTCTATGCTGAGAATGGATTTCATGGCATTGACAAATTGTGGAGGTGTTGTCCAGTTGAAGGTGGTTTAGGCTATTTGGAAGTGCCTCATGCTGTGAGGCACTGTGGTCCCTCTAACGGCTGAATTCCAAGTTTGTGTAGACCTCCGCAGAAGTGTCTGCAGTCCACAGAGTGTAACCGGGCAGCAGCACATAATGGAGACTGAAACAGATCATTCATCTTCTGGCCTCCAGTGCCAATAGGGGAATTGTAGCAGTTGAAAAAAATTGTTCACTTGCAAGCTCTAAATGTAATTTCTGCATAAGCTTACATTTTTTTACTTTTACTGAAAAATATATTTAAAAAATGACTGTGTACACATTTGACAAAAATGACTATGTACACATTTGACAAGTTTATAAAATTTAACTGTTAAATGATCTGCTTGCCCAGCCTTAAGATAAATGTCTCCTATAAGGTAATAGCACTTTCTGCTGGTTTCAGCTCAAGGGACGTGTCTAACTTAATAATGAGAAGCTGTTCGCTAATTACAGTTCCACAGAATGATATAACAGCAAATGTCATGCGAACCAGACCATTTTGCTGCTGGCCAATATTTTCACTTGATGTCTGATTGTGTAATTATGCATTCTGCTCTTCCCTGACCACTACTATTAGTGTTAAAGGCAGTCAAACCTTGACTAAAACTGAAAGCCATGATTTCAAAGCATATAGTACATGTCTTCTGATTTTAATTGGTAATCATCATATACATTATACTTACTTATTATTATAGTTATTTTGATTATATTTAAATTAAATCATTAAGTGATTTATTTTTTATCATTTTGTTTATAATTTTTTCTTTGTTTAAAAAGAAAAAATGACCAATTTGTCTCAAAATTTAAGCAAGAAAATGTTAAAACCTATTATAAAATAACAACATCCCATGTCAATCATTCAAAACTTAACAATCTGCCTGTAAGAAATCTGAAACTTCCCTAATTTGTTCAGTTTCTCTTTGTCGTTTGAAAACAGTTGATGTGCCATCTTTATTTTATACTTACCAACTGCTTTAAAACAAACTAATCTTACATGCAAAACACGGCATAAAAATATGACGGACGTTCAAAAAGTTTCCAGAATTTTTTTTAACTTTATTTATTAATCACTTTTCTACATAGTCACCTTTCTTTGCAATGCAATTTTTCCAGTGTTGTACCAACTTTTTAATGCCCAATTACTGTTCCTCCTGCCTTCACCGTTTTTAATGAAAATCTAAAAATGTGGAAACTTTTTGAACGTCCCTTGTATGTCTGTTTATTTGATTGCTAATCACGCAAACTGGCTGAACTGATTTTCTCAACATTCTGCATGTACATTGCCGTTGATGGAGTCTCTTATGGACAGATGTGATTCTCGGAACTGGAACATATATCTGGAGACAACTCACTAAAACATTTTTAGTGAATGTCAGCAAAATCCCCCACTTAAAATGCTCTGTCCACACGGTTTCTTTCTAAATACCTGCCCCAATTTTCTTCAGTCTGGGCACTTTAAATGTTCAGGGTTTTAGTTTGTAGCTTCAATGATGTATAATAACAGATCCTAAGCAATATATGCATTCTAAAATGTCTGTCATTTCTTTGGAGTATACATTGGGTGCATATTTATGTGCCTAAAACAAATAAAGTTAATGCCTTGATGCTTCAGGTTTATTACTGTTGCACTCTGCAAGCAGGTCCTCCAACTTGGAGGTTGGTGGCTGGATTGGCACTCCAGCTCTTGTAAAAATCCTCATACTGTTCAGTGTGGTGCTGAGGTGTCACCCGTTGAAAGGCTGCACTCAGATCTCAATCCGGGTAGTTTGCCATTTGGTGGGAGCAGCAACGCGCTGTAATCAGTTCAGGCCCTCAACCTCCTCCTTCTCCTTAGAAAAATACATACTGTAAAATTAACATGGAAAGACAGTAAGAGAGGAAAGGAAACTGAACAAAAGACTTGACATTGAGAGAATACAGAAAACTGAAATGGCTGTTATCAATTTAGTGCAATCATAGTTGCACAAGGTAACTGAAGCTTAATAATTAACTTGTACATTGTGATGACTGAAGCAGCAGAAAAGACAGACTGTGACGATGTGGGTTCTGGCTCCACACTCCCATCTGCTGTTTGAGAACCCTTGAACCAAACACCATCGATAATGCTACCGAGTGAGCCAGTCAGTGAAGGCAATAACATCTAAGCAAGGGGATGGTTGAAATGTGCAAAAGTGCTTTTATTAAAACAATCAAAACAAAGTGTCTATAAACAAATAAAGTGCAATGCTCCAAGTTCTTCAATAAATAATCCATTAAAAGAAAACGTGGAGGTTAAAACAATAACTAGAAAAAAAAACAATCCTTTTAAAACGAGGTTAAAATGATCTTTCAGGAAGCAGTCTTTAAAACAACAACAACAAACCCGGTGCATCATTTCTGTTAGCGTCTCACCTGCTTCTCCCAATTGGGCTTTGCAGCAGGCGAGACGCTCTCTGCAGCTGCCCTCTTCTCTCACACACACGAGACTGGAGACCTCCCGATCCCTGGCTCCGGTCTGGCACTCATCCCAGTCCCCGAGAGTTGATGTCCACCAACACCCAGGTCGCTCACGTTGGGGACTCCACCACCAAGCCTCCCGACTTCCGCTGCCTTTCCGCGGCCCTCTGCGGCACGTCGCTTTCACCTGGTCACTCCCGCTACCTGGTCGCTCAGCGGGAGCAACAACAACTCAAATGCCTGGGTGTCGGCCTAACACCCAGCTTCCTCGCAGCTGCCCTCAAGAGCTTATTCGCTCGCTCACACGCTCCGTGTGTCTGTCTCTCTCCTACACCGCCTGCTTCCTCGCTTCCTGTAACCTCCGTTCTCTCTCCTTTCGTTCCACCCTTTCCTGACCGACTCGCGCTTCTTTTAAATGACGAGGGGCCATGACAGTTGCAGCATTAGCCACGGGAGCAATCACGGATGTGGGCAGTTCCTCACCTGTGCACTCGGTGAGAAACGCCCACAACCCCGAGCGTCCCGTGGCTCGCTACAACAACGCCCCCCTCATGAAGCCACCTTGGGTGCGGTGATTATTTATTTCAAATGGCCTTTGCCCAGTGAGCTGTGGACCCACTATACCACACAGACACACTCACACATGTACCATTACAGGTACTTGGCCCCATGCATTTGAGAAGTGCTTCTTTCTTCTACAATATGTTTCTGTCATTTTGACTACCGGATCACTATATGGCAGAGGTTTTTAAACTTTTTGTTGTTCTGACCCAAACTTAGTGTCTTTGAGACATTTTGAGACCCATTCTTTGTTAAATGCCCTGACGGTTATCAGAATGGTGGAATGAGGGGACGTCCCCCACGGAGTATCAATGCTGATCGTCAGAGCGGTAGGAGAATCGAGGACAATCATCAAAGCAATGTTGATTGCTTCATCAACCTTTAGCAACCCACTGTGACCCACTTCGCACACCATCAGCGACCAATTCCCATTTAAAACAACAACCCAACAGCGGCAGCTGATGACCAGTTATGGGGTGCAACTCTTAGTTCAAGAAACCCTGCTATATAGCATAACAACAGCAAACAGAGTTTAGATAAGCACTGTGGCCTGTGTGCATATACAGCATGTTAAAGTGCTACGGCTATCTGGTAGAGGGCAATTTTGCGTTTTCAATTAGACAATATTGTTAAATTACTTTAATTATTTATTTAGACATGCAGTCAGAAGGTGGATGCTGTACAGCTTGGTCTGTGGTTCTTCTAGAGCGAGGTCAGTGTCTTTAGGCACATTTTCTGATTAGGGTGTTTGGAGTGCTGAAATCTCCAGTGACTCTTCATTATCAGCTCTGTTAACAGAAGTCATTTTCAAATCCTTTTGAATTTGTGTGACAAACCGTTTAATTCAAATGTATAATTTGCAATTCATATTTTCACAAAAATAGCTGGTACACTAAAAAAACAAAAAAAACGCCATGCCATTTGAACATTTTTTTTTTCAGTCTTGCCTGTACTCCGCTCTGTCTGCATTTTCAGCATCATGCACCATAATACGGAGTACAGGCAAGATCTGGCAGAGCATTTTCAAATAATGAAGTGTGTGCACGAGAGAGGCAGAGACGGATTCGATCCCATTCAAATGGTTACTTGAATATAAAAAAACAGTTTTTTTTTACTTACTTTTAACACTATACTTTTTGTATAATGAAACAAGTGTGCATTTATTCAAGAATAAAACTGAATAACAAAAAATTCAAGTGACAACAAGATACCCAGAAGACATGATTCACCAGCATTTGTGTGTCTGCTTATATTCCTTCAATGATGTCTTTTACAGGTAGCAAAACTTTACACTGGCTGTTACAGACTGAAATCAAACGCTTCTTCATTTTGGGCGCGTACACCGTCATTATGGCACTGCCAGATCTAAACACTAGTGTGGTGAATTGCTCGTACTAAAGTGACTATAGCTTCATGGTGCCAAGCAGAATTGCGTTGCGGTGTAGCAGTCTATTAGCCAGCGAAAGTACAGTGAAGAAGCTATCTGTTGTTATGGTTCTTCCTTTGTCCAGTCTGATAGCGGTCACGGGACATTTTATCTTTGAGTGCTGCTACAACAAACAGTTCTGAGCAGGCATCAGCCACAGTGCTGCTCTTGTGAAAAGAATGGAGATAAACGCCATCAACTCAGAGAGGGAGAGGCAATTCATAGTACCACATGAACGTCACTGAGAGAATAAAACTGAATAATAAAAAAAAAAAACAAGAGCTTACTTTTACAAGTAGACAAAGTTTACACCAGGTGTTAGACTAAAATCAAATGTATATTTTTATTATATTGTAGAAATAATAATAGCAGCAGCTCAATACTTGGAGTACTCAAGAGCGCTTGGAGACTCAAACCCAGTACCTTTGGGTTATAAGACAGCAGTTCTTACCTCTGCGCCATTCAAGAACACATATTAACTTCCTGTAGATTGAAATTTGAGCTTGGGTTTTTAATTCATTGACCGCATCATGTAAATCAAATGCTTTTTTTTTCCTTTGGTTATATTCTTAAATGAAAGCACATCTGTTTATTTGATATTTGGATTAAAGTCTTCATACATTATACACTTCATGTCATTATTAGTATAACATGGAAAAAGTTTCTGCTTTAGGCATATGTTTGGCATTTCTTGACTCACATTTCCTTTCATCCTACACTTACCCAGATCTTTGTAGACATGGAGCACACATGACATGCATGTGTTCCAAATATTTACATACTGTATTATTTACCCTATACAACTCCAGGCACCCCACACGCAGATAAGGAGCCTTGGCTTGAGCTAGGAGAGTTGAGCTCCGTCAAGAGGGGGGATGTGACCGCAGGTTGCTTACTGCTTATCCTGATCGATGCATTTACAAAAGAAAAGACAATGATGAAGAGGTGCGAAAGGATTTAAGGTAGGCCGGGATTACAAGTTTTTTCGTAGGCTTCAGTAATTCTAGTGTTAATTACAGGTGTCAGGGGTCTACGCCCGTCCTGAATCACGTGGGGGCCGCTATCCTGGTTGCATTCGGGGCCACGGGTAGAGGGCTTGGAAGCCCAACCCTGTAGGGGCCCGTGGTCACCGCCAGGGGGCGCCCCAATGCCTTGGGGACCCTGGACCTCAGCACTTCTGCCACACCAGGAAGTGCTGGGGGGAAGAGGAGCAGAAGCACCCGGAGAGCTTCCGGGAGAACAGCCGGCACTTCCGCCACACTAGGGCGTGTCCAGGGAGGAGTGCCGGGAAACACCTGGAGCCCATCCGGGATGATATAAAAGGGGCCGTCTCCCTTCATTCGAGGCTGGAGTCGGGTGGAAGCAGGACAAGGCAGAGAGGAGAGTGGAGGCGGCCTGAAGAGAAGGCAATTGTGTGGCCAGGACTGTGTTTGGGGTTTGTGCACTGACTTTGAATTGTATATATGGTTGTAAATAAACGTGTGGTGGTGGAAAACAACATGTCCGCCTGTCTGTGTCCGGACCGCGTCCACACAGGCTAACTATTGCCCCAGAACAGTTATGACTTAAGCAGCATTTTTCTGCTTCATTTTATTTATACTCCCTTATTAATATTTATATTTATATTTATAACTCCCTTTTTAAGATTCCCAAAAATTATGTGCCCCTTTTTTCCTTTTCAGCTGCAAATTAGTAATAAAATGCAAACTACAAAGTAGCTAGCTGTTCATAAACTAACTTTGCCCATTTACACATGTGCATGTTTGTCATGAAGTCTATGAATAAAATATTTGAAAAAAAGAAGAGAAAAATGTGGAGAACTGAGAATTATTAATCTGCTCCAGGCCATAAATCATTTGGATGACATCCTCAGAAAGGAAACATCTACAATATAAAAATGACCTGATGTGGAAAAATGAAAACACTTACAAGCCATAAAAATTAAGTAATGAGTTCCATTATCAGCAAATATCAACTTCAAATTAAGAAAAAGGGCTGAAATAAAATACCACAGCCTCTGCACCCCTTCAGGACTGACCTTGAAAACCCCTCCTCAAAAGCATCAATAATAATTATCGTTTCCCTTGAATTTCAACTTGGATTTTTGACAAGTGAGCTGTAAGCTTTCTGGTCATAGTCAGTCAGTCCTTTCTGATGAGTTTGTCAGCACGTTCCAGTAAAATGGTGTGGCTTCCTTTATAAGTTGACAATTATGAGGTATACCAATAAGCCCCACATGGTCTTTTAGAATTGTCTCCTTTTTACAATTCTTCCATGTACCTTTTTTATTTATAACCGCCTGTTAATGTTCATTATTGATGCTTTTCTGATGCAAGTAATTCAACAAAGTGAACGAATAAATTAATTTGAGATGTCCCAAAACAGACAGGATGTGAAAAATTGGTTCTGCTTATCAGACAGTACACTAACATCTCAGTTTATTTATTTATTTTTTTATTAATTTTGCTGTTCTTCTTGTTGGTGTTATGCTAGTTATGAAAACACAAAGCAGCTCAACAGCTCGGAGGCACACTGCCTGTCTTTTCCCAAAACTGATCACACTGGGTGATAACTAGACAATTAATATACAATATATGAGCAACTGCTAGGATTTTTAATGCTGCCAACAAGGAGATGCACGCAAATTTCTTTTGAGAATAAAAGCAAAAACAAAAAGTGAATTTTTTTTTCCCAAAGCCTGAAAATAAAATCAAAAACAGAAGAAATATTTTCTATGGGTAGTGAGTTGTTTTCTATGTCAAAGAGTTTAACTGCATTTGTAGTTAGACACAAATTACAAAGTGTCACTCACTAAAATTCTGTCAGACCTAAAACAGTAAGACGAAAACTGAGTTGAGAGAAAAAACCTACAAGTTAAAACCAAAACTTTAAATTCAAGTTTATCTAACTGCACTTGTTCACTGATCAAATCCATATCTAAGGCAAAGGGACTCCTGTACTGCACTGTAATTTTTTAGTGAGTCTTTATGATGTGAGCGAGGAAGGAGGTCCCTATCAACTAGGTTAACGGTTTCCATAGAATTCGCACTAAAACATGGCGTATGGACAAAAGTGGAAATGTGCATAGGCACAAAAACATTAGAAGCGCTTCCACTCTGTAAATCCCAGACAGTGTGAAATGTAACACACGTGCCTGCTGCCCCACCCCGACTCCTCCCAGAATTTTGCATATTTCAATATGCAAATCAATATAAATACCACCTTCCATTCAGTGTTTGGTTAAAAGACAAAGGCAAAAGCACGTGAAGAATTTCAGCAAATGCAAAGTGCAGGCAAGGAAAAGAATACTATTTTTTGGCATAAGCAGTGGTATAAACCCAAAAGAAAAAAAGAAGTGGTCAGATATCACAGTCATCAAATAAATGCAAGTTGCAGCCTGCCATTTGTTTATTCTGTTTCGGACAGTATTACGAAAGCTGACAAAGATTGCACCTCTGCCTCGGAAATCGCTGGTTGACCATCTGGCTGTGGCATTTTGGACACTGTTCTCAGTCACAAAATGCAATATTGGATGCTATAAGAGATGTGGCCGATAAACTAAGGAATATAAGGGTTGTACTATGTGTTATTGACCACAAATTAAATGAATTGATTTAAAATTAAATGCTGCATCTGCTTACCTGTTTTTACATTCTGCTAATTACATTCAAAAGAAGTTGAAACGCTGTCAAATTTGACTGATCATTCGGTGGGTCAGGTTTATCATACAGTATCTCTTCGGGTACGGGCAAGCCATGATTGTGTGCCACATAATGCAGTATATGCAGCACACCACATGCTTGCACAATGCGACACACATTCTGTGCATTATAGAGCAGCACATTAATAGAGTGGAAATGCTTTCTATTTACATAAGCAAATTTTTTCTCTGAAGGCACCTTTATAGTGTATTGTCATCATTCTCTGCTCTTTACCCTTAAAAGGACTGCTTGCCTTTTGCTGCACAAGTTGGAAAAAGCACCTGCAACTGTTTTTATAAGCACTCCTGCTTTATATGATGTAACGCCAGCTCATTTTTTTTTATGATTCATCCCTGGTTGATCTAACTTGTCTGATGCCGTTGCAATAGCAGTGTGCATGCAGTTGACCACTTCAATTACTTTTGGAAAACTGAATGTTGCTGTGAATTGCTGTTTGATGCTTCCCAGTTCAACTACAGTGTAAGGAAATCTTATATATCTGAATGACAAGCGGATAATGCCATCCATACAGCTGGCATGGCACGACTCAGTGATGACTGAGAAATACCTAATCATTTATCAAGTTCATGTTGAAAAGCTCCGTTGGCTAAAAACCCGAGAGTGGACAGAACTTGCAAAGGAGCAGGTAGAGCACAATTCCTTAAAGTCTGCCTTTGTAAAACTGGTGCCAGTTCAGCACACAGCTCCAAGAAGATAGCTCTTGGAAAAAAAAATCAACATAGAAGCCAGTCATCGTCATCTTTCTAATTCTTCCATTTGCGATGTTGTCTAACAATGCTAAAGCAGCCATAGTAGTTTGAATAGTTTGACCATTCCGTGCACCATGATATTTTTACAAAATGATTACAATCAAGTGAATTAAATTCGTAAACGATGCTCAAATAATTTTAGCGTATTTAATAAAACACGCATCATAGATGTGAATCTAAAAAAGAAAAGCAGACCACAGAAATAGTAGCACTGCTTTGATGCTGGGTGCTACCAGTTTGTTAAACCAAGCAGAAACTTATGTACGCAAGGGGGGACCCTGCCGTGAAAATCAGGATTCCTAAAAATAAAAATCTCATGAACCCTAAAGAAAGGTTTCATAATTCTTAACAACCTGGTTGTACATCTTACTAATTATTATGTAAAGCAATTAAGGGAATAGTTTAGTTTACAATTTTTGGCTATTGATAAACTACAAGTTTATTTTGCCTTTTGTCTGGCAAATTTTGAATCCACTGGTATAATGATCCCTACTACATTTTGTTCTGGGTCAAAGAGAGACAAAAAAGATCTTAACTCACTGACATTTGGACCATTTGTTACTGTTGATTTATTACCATTTATATATTATGCTGCCATATAGGTTTGTGCTTATATGATAAATAATTACCTATCAAAACTCATAAAAAATGCAAAGAAATGTATCAGAAAGCAATGGTTTCATTATCAACAGTAACTCTGTCAAAAATGTAATTAACAGTAATTATTTATTTTCATCAGTAACATGACTAAAAGTCCACATTTGAGTGAGAGTCCTTGAAGTATGGCACCATGCAGAGTGCATACTTAGAAGAACATATGCCGCAAATGTAACACGTTCCTTTGTGCTGTTCACTCTTGCTGCACTCAATACATTCGGTAGTTGGTAACTGTTTGCTCTCAGTGGATGTCAGAATGTCCATGTAATGTAGTCTTGACAGTCATGAGGAGTCAGATGCCTTGTGATGAAGAAACAACTTGGGGGTAGCTATCCGCATCAGTACCAGAACCTACAGGTTCCATATCATTCAATTGATTGTCACTATCTCGATCTCTGTCATTATCATCAAAATATTCATCTTACTACAAATCTAGTTGTTTCAAAACATCAGTTTCATACCTTTTTCGCTATGACATAACTGTGGACTACCTATTCATAGCATTATTTTCTACAATCTGTTGCCACACAAAAAAAAAGAAAAATTTTTTGGCTATCCACTAGATGGCAGGACTATAGTAGATAAATGAAACTTAGCAGCGAAGATTGCCAGCAACCTGGATGCTTCAATAGTGACTGTGTACTGAGATATGAGTTCTCTCGTATGCCACATTTTGACAGGCTCAATGAGATACGACTTAACTCTTACCCTGTGTTCAAAGTGTTTAATGTAGGAAGATTGGAAGATAGACAAGGTCAAACAACTAATTTTCAGCGCGCAAAACAACAATCAATAATCAAAGTTCAAGGACAAAAGTACAGATCAAAAAGCTTTAGATTAAAAAATATATATGAAAGACTGCCCGCAATAGTTCACAGGATCTTAATCTCAAATTATGGGAAAGTAGAGTCGCAGATTCAAGAGTTTCTGGGTAAGATCTCCATAAGCTGCACCAATGGTGGTGCTATCAGGTAGCTATGGATATAACAGACACCACAATGTGCCGGATTCACGTGGAAGGTTACACCTTGCCTGATGAAGGGGCCTTAGCTGCCTCGAAAGCTTGCATTTGTAATCTATTTAGTTAGCCAATAAAAGGTGACATTTCACCCTACTTTCTCCTGTATCAATCTATTGCTAACACGGTACAACACTCTACTGATATGGTCAAATCTATGGAATGTGACATGAGAGACATTGGAATCCTTGGAATTCAATTGGATTTGATGTGATTTTCATTACACTTCAGTTTTTAAAGAGACTGAGAGGAGCCAAGTGGCCTACGTTATAAGAACTCTGCTTTCTGACCTCGGACCACCAGAGCTTTACTTTTTTCAGCAATGCTGTAAACTGGAGTTTTTGTGTTCCCTGACAGCAAGGAATTCATGCTGTCATTGAGATTCTCTTCTTTTACAATCTGTACTTAACTTGCATGTTTGTGTACGTAAATGTTATATGCTTTCATTACTTACTGTTACTGCAATATAGTTTTAAGCTATAAGCTTTCTGAGTCTGTGCTCAGAATAAATTGAACTGAAATAAAAGGATAAAGTGTGTGTAGTGCTGTACATTTGAAAGCTCTAGGGATGATACCAATACACAAATGACTAATTCCACTAAACTTGCCATTTCATTTTAATTCATCATTTTAATCTAACAAATGTTTTGTGCATGTTTTACAAAAAGGTATTTCTGGTTAATATTGTGAAAAAAAAGTTTCAGTTGTCTGCAGAGTAGAATTAGAAGTAGCAAATTGACAATACTAATGGTGGAAATAAAAACAAGTTGGTTGTGCATAATATCCATTCTTTTCCTAGTATTCTTTAACTGCACCTTGATTTAGATGTCTTGATACAAGATGGATTTTGTTTCATTGATTGGCATAAATCATTCTTGAAGAGGCATCCCAGCTCTTTTACAGAGAGGTTTATAGATTACTCCTGTTGTCTGCTGGTGATAATCACTTCTCCCAGGGTGAATCCCTTGTAGAGGCAGAAATTGAAATCACTCCAATCTGTTTTCTATAAAGATCTAAAAGTTTCTTCAAATATGAATTAAAAATATTTTAAGCAAATATACTTTTGTAGCTGAAAATGGTTGGTAAGAAAAATATAATGTGGTGTCCCTTGAAAGAAACAATGTTTTTCCAAATCTCATTCCTAGGTGGGGTGTAGCCAGCTGACCCAAACATTTCATTCTGATATTTCTGATATTTTCTTTCATGGACAACAAGGAATTTACTGGATTTCCAATTGCTTTGGCATTAGACAGTCATTTTTTGTTGTCCACCTTCCTAGCAACATTATTAGAATCACGTTCTAGATTGTTGCAGACAACCCTGATTGCAGCTGTATATCTTGTGTAAAGGCCAGCCCTGACACAGACAGCCTTCCCCATTCCCCACAAGTATAACACACAGTCCTCAGCACAACACAACACAATACTTTTCTTTCTCTTTTCTCTTTCTTTCTCCTCCACTCTCCCTCCGGCAGGCTTTGTCCTCCTCCTCCTGACTCTGGCTCCCGAAGTAGTGGCAGCTGGCTCCTTTTATAATGCACCCGGAAGTGCACCAGGTGCTTGATGACCAATTTCCGGTAGCACTTCCGGGTGTGGTGGAAGAGCTACTCTGTAGGGCTCAGCAGCAGCTGCAGCACTCCCTGGCGATGCCCACAGATCCTAACAGGGCTGCACCAAATTCCAACTCCCATAAAGCCCTGTGGGAGTCCTAGGCACCACTGCAACCCAGGGGGACTGCCATCTAGCATTCCGGGGAAGGTACTGTCCTGACCAGGCTTGCTTCCCCAGTCCATACAAGAGAGAGGTGTCCCGGCCAGGCAAGGGACCCAGCTGTCGGCCACACTTGATAAAGCATGTAGAATTTACCAGTGTAGGTAAACTGGGATTTCTGATCATTTGTAATTAATTACAAAATAAAATCAACAACAGAAAAAAAAATTAGTTTCAGCAGAAATTAGGGAGCATAATATACAAATACATAGCAATTCAAATAAAATAAATGTGTTGTATTAATAAATTAATCATTTTAAGTAGTTTATTTTGTTTTATCTGAAAGTGGATTTCCTTCTCACTTCATAATATACTGAACTTTTGCTCATTATAACCTTCTTAAACCTGCTTAAACCAATTTAGGGGCTTGGTAAGCCTGAACAGTCTCTAGCAGAAGGAAGGCACCAAACCTCAATGATGCCCCAGTCCATTTTAGGTAAATATTTTTCCTAAATAAGCAACAGTACCATTTTAAAGCCTTATGCTGGTTCTAATTCACTTCCAAATCACTAAACTAAATCTATACTAATAAAAGGCAAAGCCCTCACTGACTGACTAACTGACTGACTGACTGACTCACTCACTCACTCACTCACTCACTGACTCATCAGTAATTCTCCAACTTCCTGTGTAGGTAGAAGGCTGAAATTTGACAGGCTTATTCCTTACAGCTCACTTACAAAAGTTAAGCAGGTTTCATTTCGAAATTCTACATGTAACGGTCGATAACGGTCGACAACGTCCGCCATGTTGAACTTTCTTATTTATGGCACCATCTTCACGAAATTTGGTAGGCGGCTTCCCTGCGCTAACCAAAACCGATGTACGTACTTATTTCAGTGGTATGATGCCACTGTCGGCTGCCATATTGAAGTTTCCAACATCACTAATTCTCCAACTTCCCGTGTAGGTAGAAGGCTGAAATTTGGCAGGCTCATTCCTTACAGCTTACTTACAAAAGTTAAGCAGGTTTCATTTTGAAATTCTACGCGTAACGGTCATAATGGTCAACAGCGTCCGCCATGTTAAACTTTCTTATTCATGGCCCCATCTTCACGAAATTTGGTAGGCGGCTTCCCTGCGCTAACCGAAACCAATGTACGTACTTATTTCGGTGGTGTGACGCCACTGTCAGCTGCCATATTGAACTTTCCAACGTCACTAATTCTCCAACTTCCCGTGTAGGTAGAAGGCTGAAATTTGGTATTTATTTCGGTGATATGATGCCACTGTTGGCCGTCATATTGAACTTTTCAACGCTTTGTTACTTATGGGCCCATCTTCAAGAAATTTGGTACGCGGGTTCCCAACGCTAACTGAATCCTAATTACGTACATATATACGTCCATAGCCTGCAGCTCGGTCACCGTGTGAGGCGGCATTGGGTCCCCTATCCCAACGCCTCCCACATTGTTGGCTGCCTGCCTATATAAGGCCATCTGTCGCTCCAGTCTCTACATTCTCTTCCTTGCTTCACCATGGTATTCACGTCTCCCTGCTGATAACTACAGCCTTTTTATTTAATCCACGGCTTCTCCGCTGTTTTATTGTTCATTTATTATGATTATAGTTATTGTGTAGGTATTTTAGACTTACTTTACATTGTTCAGGTACCCATTTCCTTTATCATTCCAACTGTACCCCCATTAACATGTCTATCGAGGTGATCACCATCGATCAAAGAACTGTCACTTACCAAGTGGTTTCCATGCCCGGAGATGGCACCTGCCTTTTCCATTCTCTTTGTTACATATTGCACGGCCATATCAGGCTCACTCTTGATATCCGGAGGAACATTGTGTCTTATGTATTGAATGACTGGGACAGGTTCAAGGTGTGGACTGATGACGGTACAGGAGATAATTATACTACACAGGAGCACTAGAAGAGTGAAATGCTTAAGTGTACCGAAATGGCCAAATATTTTACACCTTTGGACAACCGTCAATGCCTCTTAAATATCTTAGATTCACAAGTGACGATTTCAGTAGTGGACACTTTGATGTTTAGAAATGTTTAAACTCTCAAAAGCTGGATGTGAAGTTATCAATGAAACTGGTTGTATACTTACAACGCTTGACAGATGCCGAATGTCTCTTCAACACAAGTCCTACAAATACTGTCGTAATTGAAACAAACCATGAAACTCAAACCGATTATGACAGCAGCAATCCAAGCTGTGAGATTTGAAACAAGATTACTGTTCACATGGCCAACTGTACGTTACATGCTCAAGAGTAAGCTCAGCGCACAGCTACAGCTTGGTCATATTACAACTGGAGGGCCGAACTTACAACGTGGCATACAAAGAGATCCTTAACAAATAATTATTGGTATATTTTCCCTCAGTTTTAAAAGGTTTAATTGGCTTCTTAATAAAAATTTTAAGGCAGTACTTCGCCGCTGCGAAGCGCGGGTATTTTGCTAGTTACTAATATAAGGGACAACGGGCAAATATGAACTAGCATGAATATGCAGGCCCTGTAAGTGTAGATTTTTATTTAACATAAAAATAAATAAGACATAGGACCCAATATTTATAACCAGTGCAATGTAGCAGTTATTAAATTCAGTAATTAGCTCCAGTAATGGAGTTAGATGAGGTTAAAATGGATAGAGTAATAACCAAAAGACTTCACTTTCAGTAAATGTTCTTGATTCTGACTCCAGGACTTTCAAGAAAATGGCTTCTATTAAAAAGAAGAGGCCTTACTGCTCGAAAAATAGAAATCAAAATACAAAGTAAATCTCACCCTGAAGCTACTAAGCAAGCTGCAGCCCAAACCCTAAGCGAAAGCCAAGCTTACAAACTATAAACGGAAAAGGAGATCATGAAAACCCCTGGCTCAAAAACCAAAATGGTCCTTGATATAATTGTAATAGCATTTAATTCAAAAACAATAGTCCAAAATTCAATTAAAAAAGATTTCAAAATGATCAAAAACATTATCTGAGACAGCAATCCAGAAACATAGAGTCCAAATTAAAAACCAAAATCAAAATCCTAAACCTTAGTGGAAAGTCCAAAACACTGAAGAATCAAAAACATAAATTTCCAATAATCCAGGGCACAACAATAATCAAAAAATGGGCGCCAAACAACATAAACTGTAAGCAATCTAATGCTGCTTACATAGGCTAGGCGGTGGTCCCACTGCGGCAGCACCAGGGGGCCCATATCCCCTTAGGTGCAACATAAAGAAGACAAGATGCATAGAACAAATGACTAATAAATATTTAATTAACATAACACATCAATTAAAGGTAAACAGGACATGAATGATAGTCGCTGAAAAATAATAATATATAAACTCAAACTGAATTTACAAATTTTTTTTAAAAGACAAATAAAATGAAAACACATTTTAGTCAGTGATGAAACCCTGGCTATAGAATAGCAGTAAGCAGTATATGTACTTTTTAGATTAATTTAACAATAAATAGGAAGTTGCAAGCTGGTCTGATGAGCGGTGGTGCAGCACACCATACCATGAATAATTACTGTACAATAGAGAAATATTAAAAAGGAGTGTTCATAAGGCATTTTAATTAGTTTCATAGGTTGTTGCTATCAAGAAAAAACAAAATAAGGACTACTTGACAATTTTCTAGTCAGTGTTCTCGTTTTCCATTTTGTTAATTATATTAGCTTTATTTAAATCATTAATTTTCTTCTAAATACATGGAGGGCCATTCATTATTTCTTTTTATTTTACAGGTATTCAGTAGATATACAGGACTGATCGGGTCATGTTTAGTCTCTTAGGTGCTCGAAATGTCCTCCATCAACGTTGCAACACTCTTGGAACTTGTTCCTGACACAGTGACACACAGTAACACACACTCAGGTTAGCATCAATGTCCATAAAAGCTTGCAAGGCAAGCACCTTCAATTCGTCCATTGTGTGGTGCTTCCTCTCAAATTTTCACTTAAGGGTGTACTCATTTATGTTGCCAGCGGTTTAGACATTAATGGGGGTGTGTTGAGTTATTTTGAGGGGACAGCTAATTTACAGTTATACAAGCTGTACACTGACTACTTTACATTGTATTAAAGTGTCATATCTTCAGTGCTGTCCCATGAAAAGATATAATAAAATATTTACAAAAATGTGTGGGGTGTACTGTATATATATATATATATATATATACAGTATATATATATATATATATATATATATAATAGCAGGAGTACCCGGCATTGCCCGGAAATGTATATTGAATTTCCCAAATGATTCACATTTTATTGTAATAGGTAATACAAGTGGTTATTCCAGAGCCTTTGGATACACTATACTGTATATTTTTTTTTTCCCTTGTGGTGCGAAAATGAACAAATTCTGGGGATCGCCCACTCTAGAACATGCTACGTAGAGTTGTCCGTGTGAAAAGCATGGATTTTCCAAATTGATGCCTACAACTTGCAGTGATTGCCCTTGAGCCTTATTAATTGACATAGCAAAAGCCAAACGAACAGGAAATTGTAACCATTTGAAATCAAAGGGTAAATCATTCAGAATCAGTGGTATTCTTGGTGTGAAAATGTTTTCACATCTTGCGCAACCTGTTATGATAGTTGCTACAATAATATGTATTAATGGAAAAGTTGCCGGCATTTCAAGATGTGATTCTCTTCAGAAACTCTACTCATTAGTCGGTAAGCATAAAAGTTCATTGCACTGAGTTTCTTGCCAGCAACAGAGTTGGCCGTAGATGGATCTGTTTGTGGAATTCCAAAGTAATACCCATCTTCGCCTTGCCAAAAGATTAGTAGATAGTGAAGGGCATCATACGACCTGTGTGTGTCTGCCACACGCTGAAGACTTCTGTTCCTTTTCTCAATGATAATGTCCCGCTTCCCAAAGTCATTGCCTACCATTACAATGGCAACCTCATCAAGTGTTGGAGCATTGAATCATCGGTGATGCTGTTCCTGTGGCATTTTGTCAGCTCTTATGACAACTTTATAATCATCTGTTGACATATGTTGAAGTGCAGTCTTGAAAAGGGTGACATATGCGTTGTTCTCATGAAGGAATCGTTCTAAATCCATCACAATGTCCAGTCTCACATTTGGTATTCTGCTGCGTCTATGATGCGCTGTTGTGGAAATATCTCCCATGAAGTAGATCTGAAGGAACTCAATTGTCCCATCAGTTAATGGAAGTAATGATCCTATTGTATGGTAAACTTGACCTTGCACTTTGAATGTGGGCATGAACCCATTCTCTCGTATTTGTTTAGTTGCACCAAAAGAAGTCATTTGAAAACAGGAATTGTACTTCCTGATGTTGTTCAAGAAATGCTTTGAAATTGGTGTTGATCCTGACATCAAAGAGTGTAAAGGTTCAGGTGGACGAAGTAGAGATGGCAGTTTCACCTTCCCATTTGAGCAACACAATCCCGGTGATTCTCCTTTTCAGTTTAGAGCTTTACAATGAACACATTTATGATCCATTCAGCCAATAACAGCGACAGAATGTTCATGATATGCAACCTGTCAGTTATATGCAAAAGCCATATTTTTTTAAATCGTGCTGCATTTGTCCACGTGTTGCATCAGCAGCCCTTTGCCTGTTGGCAGACAGCCTGGTTTCACTTTCTTGAGATGTTTCATCCGCCCTTGCATCAGACATTTTTCCCAACCAAACATACCCATTGACCTCCTCCTGGTCACAAAGAAGCCCCATGCCCAGTTTGGTGGCGATCGGATGCCCGGTACAGATTTGTATGGCGGACAAACAAACATACATCGACTACAGCCTCCCTTCCCTTTCTTGAGATGATTCATCCAGTCTTGCATCAGCAGCCCTTCTCCTGTTGGCAGTACAGGGACGTGTGTGGAACTGTCGGTGAAAAGGTGCCCTGCACTTCACCCCAAACATTTTTCTCAACCAAACATACCCCATGGTCACAAAGGAGCCCCATGCCCAGTTTGGTGGTGATCGGACGCCCAGTGCAGATTTGTATGGCGGACAAACAAACATACATCAACTCTGCTTTATAAATATATATATATT
>JANRMT010062857.1:11970332-11998361 GCA_026402145.1 Polypterus bichir lapradei | reverse complement strand
AGCAAATGCTAAAACTATTGGAAATTGTCATCTATGCAAGATGAATGGTAATCTACTTGCAGTATCTAACTTAATACACGGAGGGCGTGCAACCTCCCCTACATGATCATCAGTCATAATTTTGCTGGCAATTGAATGTTTATGCATTTTTACAATTTGTGAGCATGTGCCATTGAAAAGGCTTTATTTGTCAACTGCTAAAACAGAACTGAACTACTACTGTTCTTAGCAGAGAGGATGTATATAAGGTATTTTGTTTGACATATGGATGTTAAATTGTTTATATTGACATGAGAATATCAATTTTGCCTTTTTTATCTCTTATTATTCAAAATATTAATATGTAATACTTTAAAGCATTTTTATAACCACAAAATCTGGATATAGCACCTGAGGATTTTTTGTCCTTGTTTACATCATACTTTTCAGAAATATTTTAGCATCTGTTGAGGCTATAATGGCTGTCACCAAAAGTGTTTCTTTTATGTTAACATCAATTTTTTAAAGAAAAACACGTTTGTAGGTCCAAATTCACTCCACATCCACAATTTTCTTTTGAAAAAGAAAATGCTGCATATGGTCAAGCAACATGAAATAAAATTGCAGTCCGGGTTTTTTGTTTTTAACAAATTCATTGCCATTTAAGTAGCAGATATTCTTGGTTAATTGTCGTTACAAAGCTACGTGTATGCTCTGACTTAGTACACCCAGATGTCAGTGTACCTGCTCATCCAGTAGTGTTTATCCAGGGAGAAACAACAAGTTGTTGCAGCACACTGTTCTTATTGCTTTTGAAGATTTAAATGAATGTTTGTTTCAGTCCTCCACTGCCTCCTAAACCAGGACAGCCAGCACAGAGATACGTAGAGCCACCTACAGAGCACAGCCAATGATTAGTGTCTTCTTCAAAGGGGTAAAAAAAAAACCCAAATCCCTATGGAATAGAGAAGGATGGTTATAACATTCATAATGCTATACCAAAATGGCTGGGGCACATTGGATAAATAAATATTTTAGGATATTCAGTTTACTGTTAGAAATATGCTTTGTCGTACTCGTTAGAGTAAATTCTGTGTTGAAATGTTTTGAAAGTTAGCTGTAAATAAAATGGTAAATGTCATGCCATTTTA
Organism: Polypterus bichir lapradei; assembly: GCA_026402145.1. Taxonomy (NCBI): domain Eukaryota; kingdom Metazoa; phylum Chordata; class Cladistia; order Polypteriformes; family Polypteridae; genus Polypterus; species Polypterus bichir. The sequence goes on along the minus strand of JANRMT010062857.1, from coordinate 11,997,231 downwards.
ATTAATTTTTCTGCAAAAATAATACACTTGTGTAAGATGATTAAAAATGATTGCCTGATTGCCTTGTTTTATTTATTTCTTTTTTTTTATATCACATAAATATGATGGCAGCAGAGGGGGCCTGAAAGCAAAGACAAACTTTATGGCAAAAGGTGAAATTTTAAGTGATTGGTGGAGAAATAAAAAAGAGAAAACATTGAATTGGGATTTCTGAACTACCCTTTAAATAAATCAAAAAAATATGGGAAAAGGGTGCTTTTTTAAAATGGATGAATTTACTAAGCTGTGAAAACTTAGAGGCAAGCAAATGGACATTTTCAAAAAAGCTAAGCACAGTACTATGGGAAAAAGACAAGCATTTGATTATAGTAATTTTACACAATTTAAGAAACTAAATACAAACAAAATGCCCATGTACCTAATATATCAGTTATATCATATATCTATCATATAGCAACATTCTTATCTATCTATCTATCTATCATAGTGAATATTCTGTATATCGTGTTATTTTTTCACATGTGGTAATATTATTTGATTAACCTGAATTAAAACAGGACAGCACGGTGGCGCAGTGGGTAGCGCTGCTGCCTCGCAGTAAGGAGACCCAGGTTTGCTTCCCGGGTCCTCCCTACAAACTTCTCTCTGTGTCTGTGCGGGTTTCCTCCGTGTGCTCCGGTTTTCTCCCACAGTCCAAAGACGTGCAGGTTAGGTGCATTGGCGATCCTAAATTGTCCCTAGTGTGTGGGTGTGTATGTGTGTGCCCTGCGGTGGGCTGGCACTCTCCCGGGGTTTGTTCCTGCCTTGCGCCATGTGCTGGCTGGGATTGTCATCAGCAGACCCCTGTGACCCTGTAGTTAGGATATAGCGGGTTGGGTAATGACTGACTGACTAACTGAATTAAAACGTCCTTTGTGCTACTATCACTCATTTAAAAATGACAATACCATATACTATATATACAACCAAATGGAGACTGAGAATTTTCAGAATGTATGAGCAGCACAATCCTTTGTATTCAGCATTAAATATTACCTCAATGGCCTACACTGCTATAGCTGAAGAGGTCTAAAAACATCATGGTCCCAAAGGACTAATGTTGGAATCCAACAAATTACAAGTGTGGTCATTATTCACAAAGTGATAGTTTAACCCAATCTATAAGTCAGAGTAGCAGAATGTTAATCAAAAATCTCCTCAGTAGACCATTATTGAAGGATGGCTTTAAATGAATCCTGACTTGTGAAGACAGCATCTCGTTATAAGATGCTAATGTTTCCCATACTTTGTTTCTAATTTTCATTACCAATACCCACAACCTGCCTGTCATGTGCACTCGAACACAGAAACACGTCTGTTTGGTGAAGCAAGAAGGTCTATGGACACATCCATTTCAACTTTGGCATGGATTTTGTTATTTTAATTATGACTTAAAGTACCTATTATATTGCATATCATTGTTCTGCCAAATGGCAGTGTTTTGAAAAAACAAACTGTTCTAGGTGTTTCTTTTAATGTAAGAACAATAGAAGTTTGACTGTAAAACCCATCACACTTGTTTGGTTAAGGCTTTTCAGATAAGGTGATGTTCCCAGTGATTTGCACTTGTAGCCTTTAGTTGCATAAAGTTAGACAGTTGGTAGCAGTCGGCTGCACGCTCCCATTAAGCCAGTTGCATAATGTAAAATGCCTATCCGCTCATTCCAACTTGTCTGGGACTCACTCTGGTAAAATCATTTGATTTTGTCTTTAGTCATAGGGGCAAGCTCTGAGTACATGAGAGCTGACAATCAATGAATGCTATCCATAAATACAATGCATAGTATGCAGCAACAGGGAATAAGGGACACAGGGGTTTTGGACCTCACAAACAGAAGAGAAACTCATTTTTCTGATGTCACGCCTTTTATGTACACAGCAGAGTGAAAAAAGAAATAAAAGTGCCAATATGGCAGTTGAACTCCTTATAGCTGTTCACCTTTCATCAACAACATTTATATATATACTGTGGAAGAAACCCCCAACAGGAGTCGTTAATCAAATAAGTCTTTATTCAGGCACCAGTGAGTACATGGATTCATGCGTTGCAAGGCAGAAGAGCGAAGTTCCGCTTTTCAGTTGGCTTTTTTATACCCTCCCCCCCCCCTTACTTATAAAAAAAGCATAATATTGTTTACCCAAGTATTTCATTTTATATTGCGCAAATTGGCCAACTGTTTCTAATTTGTGTACATGTAAGAGGGAGCCCTAAAGAAGAAAAGGTCATCTTTCCTGGGTCTAACACAAACTTCCTGAAATGTCTAATTATTCCTTCCCACTTTTAAGCCAGATTCACTCATTGTTGTCTCTGGCAATATGTTTCATATGTCTGGGTCTGAGAGACTAGTTCACAGCTAAAGAGGCTCATTTACAATTTACTTGTATATAAGTGATGAGCAAAATGATTCTTTTTAGTGATTTGATTCAATTCATTCAGTTCACCAAAATTAATCGAATCTTTTAATCACTGATTCGTTCACTTCAAAAACAACAAGCTATATTCTATTTTAAAATCTAGTAACCTAACAGTGTAGCAACTTTAACCACCAAAGAGTACAAACAATATAAAAGCATCCAAGAAAATAAGTAATTCACACATAATAATAATAATAATAATAATAATAATAATAATAATAATAATAATAATAATAATAATAATCAATTGAATTTTGACGATAAATAAAATTTCAATAGTAAATAAACAAAATCATACTAATAGAACCTTAGAATAGTGAGCACATCACGATAAAATTGTGAGAATGTTGAAATATGACTAAATAAAATTATTTTCAGATTAGGAATAATCTTCCACAATTTCCTTCTTTTATATCTCATCCTTTCTGATGCAATCTTCAATACATATATCATCAGTGAACTGAACTGCTCGATGTACTGCAAGTCTCTTGTCTGCAGTTCAGTATACAAAGTTATTCTTTCAGTGAACTACTTCAGTGTACTGTACTGCGGGTCTCTGGTCTGCAGTTCATGAACAAACTTCTCCAGATCAGTAGGGGGCGTACTAGCTCATTCAGTCAGTCAGTGTACTGAGACGGTCATAGTCACTCAATCAGAGTGGACTGATTAATAGGAGGTGCTTGGTGTCATGTACCAAGTCAGTCATTGGCTAGGTGTTGTCTTGACAGTTTTGCTGAAGTAGTTTATTTACTAAAGACAGCAGCCAGTTAAGATAAACGCTCCGGACTGTTGTGGAATCTACTCTCTATATATAAAATCCTAAGCCTAAAAGTGCAACGATTTTGTGCAGCAGTTTTATGTGACTTTTCTGTCACGCTTTAAATCGGGCTTACTTTAAAACCAAAATATATATGTTTGGTATCATTCTTTTCAGAATTTATCAAATGTTAATGTGATGTTGTTAGATTTTCAGATTCTTATTCCCTTTTTAAATTATAAACTAAAAAATATCAAGAACTCAAGTCCCGCAAAATGAGACTTTGTGCCAAGAGATTTAAACACGCCTGGGGCCGGAAATAAAAGTCAAAGAGTAGGACAGCTGCTGTACAGGTTTTTAAATGTTCGAACCACCGCAGATCACACGGCATGGCAGCAGCAGCAATCCAGCAAAGAAGAGGTAAAAATAAAAAACTGTATTTGTTTCCCATTGTATCACCGTTTAAGAGGGGGTTTCGGAGAAGTGACCACATCTCACAACGTGAGACATGTCTGAAAGACTCACAGTTAAGATGAACTGGTGACTTTAAAAGATACAGTGGATTAGCACCCTTTGTAAAGGTTCTGCCTTGAGCCCAGTGTTGCATGGATTTGCTCCACCTCTCTGCAACGGTGCCATGAACTAATTTCAGGAAATACATGGATGAGAGTTTCTTCTTTCTTAGGGACATAATTTACATTTTCTAGCATTATTTTATAAAATTGTGTTGTTAATGGTAATAACAAGTAACAAATTATATATTTTTATGAATAAAATGAACTTGTCTATTGACACAAAAATGTAATCCTTTCTTAAATATATAGTACAATGCCTGTTTGTTCTTTGTAATGCAATCCTCTTCATTGCACTGCACTGTGATAACACAGTCTGCCATTTTGACATCTTTCTTAACTGAGAAGTTATAGCTTAAACAATAAATGACCCTGTCTTCACCCTCCTTAGGTGTTTTCACAGCCTCTTAAATTTGGAGCACCAGTAAATCATTATGTGCTGTCTGCAGCAGCTGAAAATTACAAGGCTGTGAATCATAGCTGGGAAATGATTATTAAAAGAAGCAGGAAGAAGAAGAAGAAGAAGAGCGCGACTTGGGAAAGATAAAGCTGGTGTTTTCAAAGGCAGCTCTTCCTGAACATGCTTCATTTGATGATACAGCATAAACTTCCTTTTAGACTTAAGTAGATTAAAGAGTACAGGAAGTGAAAATAACATAAACATACCTGAATGTTCTCAAACCTGCTTAATCCAGTTCAGGGTTGCAGGGGGCTCTACTGACAGCATCAGGTGCAAGGGAAGAGCCAACTATGGATGGACTGCCATTCAATAGCAAGCATGCTCACTCATACCGTGCCAATTAAGAGTTGCTAATTAACCTTCAGCCAGATTTAGCCAAATTAAATTCAACAATTAAAATTAAACACATTTATTTGGGATATACAGGAACAACCCACATGGAAGCAAGGGAATGTACAATTTAATACATTTGTCTGGGCTCAGTGTGAATAAGGATACTGGAAATTGTCTAAAATGTATGCATTCTTGTCATTCACTTTCTTTGTACACCTTCAAATTGTCCAATCTAATAATACGCAGAAAACAAAAACATTTTTTATTTACACATTGGTATTAAATCCCTAAGTAGTTACATAAAGTTAAGAGCTCTTCCTAATTTCATTTTTCACTTTTTTTTTACTAGCTTTCTAAATTAAATGTGAAGATTGCTTGCCTGTGATTTAAAGGAAAATACATTTAGCATATTTTGAGTTCTACAGCTGGCCCCTTATTTTGTGTGCAAGGCAAAAATAATGGGCCAGACCAAAAAAATAGTTGTGGGCAAATTGAAAGGGTCAAAACCAGGATGTAAACACAGTAAACCAATTAATAAAATTAAATCCTTAAGGTATTTATTAAAATTCCTGCCTTTTCTGGAGCACTGATGGGACATACTGTTTACCAGGGTTTGTCTAGTATCACTAGATTAGCTGTCCCTATCTTACCATGTAATTACCTGTATAATTACAGTGTAATTAACTTGCACTTACTGTATAATACAGTGTAACACTATAATTAACTACTCAATTGTAATTGTTATTCCACAATTTTACCTATGTATATGTTACGACCAAATCCCGAAATCGGCCAAAGCGGGAAATGACCAGCCAAATCGGGAAATGGCCAATGTCGCTGTAAATTGACCGGCCAATGTCCGATCTTTTCTTCGATTTTGGGATTTGGCCAGCCAGTTTGTGAAATGGCATGGGGTGATTGGCCAAAGTTGGAAGAAAAAAGGCATGAGCAGCGATTTGTTGCACACTTAGTAGTGCAATTGCATCGAGTGTAGCCTTTTGCAGAATGGAAAACTCACTTCTGAATCTGCATCTAAAATTTTTAAGTATCTTCACACCTTGAGCAGACAGTCTTACATCAGTGCATTGAATTTTGGCCAGGGAGTTCTTGCCACTTCGCAAAATGGCCAGCCAAAGTAGTATATACACTGGTCATTTATATTAATTCGGACTTTGGCCAAACCTCTCGGCTAAAATGCAAAATGGCCAGCCAATTCGGGAAATGGCCGAACTTCGGGTTTTGGCTGTAATATATATAAATTGTGGAATAACAGTTACAATTAAGTGCTTAACAAAAGCATCATATTGTGTTACACAGTAAATACAATGTAATTACACCTAGATACTCTGTAATTATACAGGTAATTACATGGCAAGTACAAAGTAATTAGGGACACCTAATCTAAAGCGATGTCTTTTCATACCTACTTGCTTGATGACTGTCACCACTGCCAGAGTATGTCATGAAATTGCAAAACAATGCCATATAGGTTTTTTATTTAAAAAAAAAAAAGAATATTATAAAAAATATCACAATCAATGAGAGTGCAGTACTTACACACCCTTAATTTTGTGTGAGTGTAATATCCTCAATCCCCAAAACGTCAGCACTGAGTTCCTCCAAATGCCACAGTTTAATTTGCACCCTGGTGGAAATAATAACATTTTTTTTTTTTACTCCTTGTATTTTGTTATTAATTTGTGTCCATGACATTGCATTAATTGTAACAGAATCACATCTTCTAAGCCATCTTTTCTCCATTCTCTTAGTCCCCAAGTCATATGCCCATTAATATTAGTTAAAATGAAATCTTCCTTCAATGGATGTAATGTGCAAAGCTCTGTTGGATCGCTGGAGATTTTTCTTTTTGAACACAGCTGCAGACAGAGGCAGTCAGATTATTAAACTGTTCTGAGCCACCTGCTCAGTGGGAAAGTGCTGGGTGGAAAAAAGACAACAGCGGCAAATAGAGCTACAAGATCGGCTGACCGCCAGCTGTGCATGTGTGTGAAATCCCTCTTGCAAGTCGGTGACGAGGATTTTTTTTTCCAATTATGCCAGAGAACAGTAAAAGCACTTGTTATTTTTAACTTATGATAAGGATTCTTGTGCTCCACTGAAACTGAGATGGTTATCTAGACAAAGCTGATTGAGATTAATAGCAATGCTTTTAAAATGCTGCTAAACTGCCATTGTACTTAAAGTCAGTAAAATTCCAAAGTACTCATGTTCTGCATAATCACTAACAGTAGAATGTATGTAAGGTTGAATTACAACAATAATTGTCATCTTCTGATAATGCACAGGTGATTAAAGGAGGGAATTTGCTTTAAAAGATTTACATGGTGGCACTATGATTTGCCCAGGAACAACTTAAAAAGACTTCTAAAAAACACTTTTTTTAATTTGGATTTTTCATAACTACATTTTAGTTGTACTCCTACTTGAATACACACTCAGCACCCACTTTATTAGGTACATCTTGCTAGTACGAGGTTGAAACCCCTTTTGCCTTCAGAAATGCTGTAATTGTTTGTGGCACAGATTCAACAAGATGCTAGAAACATTCTTCAGGGATTTTGCTGCATACTGACATAATAGCATCATGCAGTTAATTCAGATTTGTCGGCTGCACATCTCCAGTTCCACCACATCCCAAAGGTGCTCTATTGGGTTGAGATCAGGTGACTATGGAGGCCATTTGAGTTCAGTGAACTCATTGTCATGTTCAAGAAACCAGTTTGAGATGATTTTAGCTTTGTGACATGGCACGTTATCCTGCTGGAAGTAGACATCAGAATATGGGTACACTACCATCATAAAGGGATGGACATGGTCAGCAACAATACTCAGGTAGGCTGTGGTATTTAAATGATGCTGAAATGCTATTAAGGGGCCCAAAATGTGCCAAGAAAATACAGTATCCCCCACATTATTACACCACATGTGTGAACTGTTCATACAAAGCAGGCTGGAGCAGTGTTTCATGTTGTTGATGCCAAATTCTGACCCTATCTTCTGAATGTTGAAGCAGAAATTGAGACTCATCAGACCAGGAAACGTTTTTCCAATCTCCTATTGTCCAATTTTGGAAAGCCCGTGCGAATTGTAGCCTTAGTTGCCTGTTCTTAGCTGACAGGAATGGCACCTGGTGTGGTCTCCTGCTGCTGTAGCCCATCTGCTTCAAGGTTTGATGTGTCATGTGCTCAGAGATGCTCTTCTGCATTCCTCAGTTGTAACAAGTGGTTATTTGAGTTACTGTTGCCTTTCTGACAACTCAAACCAATCTGGCCATTCTCAACTGACCTCTGACATCAACAAGGCATTTTCATGTGGAGAACTGACACTCACTGGACTATTCTCTGTCAACCTTAGAAATGCCTGTGTGTGAAAATCCCAGTAGATCAGCAGTTTTTGAAATACTGCAGACCAGCCCCTCTTGCACCAATAGCCATGCCACATTCAAAGTCACTTAAGACACCTTTCTTTCTGATTCTGATACTTGATTTGAACTTCAGAAGGTCATCTTGACAATGTCTACATGCCTTTATGCATTGAGTTGCTGCCACGTGATCGGCTGATTAGATATTTGCATTAACAATAGGTGTTCTTAACAAAGGGGCTGGTGAGTGTACATGCATAGAATTACAATATTCTTCTGGGATCTGAAATATTAACTAATCTTGACTTTTCTCTGCTTTCTTTTCAGGTTTTCTGTGGTGGCCACCACCACCCGATCAAGGCGCTGTGCAGCCACCTGTGATGTATAAATGAAGGTGGGTACCCCCAGGGGTCCATCTGAGACAAAGTATGGAAACAATGTAGAATGAATTCATAACATTTATGTTAGGTAGATGGCCCAATGAAGGGTTAGTGGTCGTTTGGCTTTAGATCCTCTACAGATTTTGTTTCTTCATTCCACCAGCATAACTGGAGTTCTTTTTTAATTTTTTTCTGTCCTCCTGGCCATCTGATCTGACTTTATCATCAGACTTGTTTTTAGAGACTTAGAATACATTATTATACAGTATATAAAGACTGTAGTTTTTTGCTAATTATATGTTATTTAAGCTTGTATTGGTTTATTTTTATTAGCTATCCATTATTATTCTAATCAAATTTAATATGTTTTTCTTTTCTTGTAGCTGTCTCTTTGACATCTAGTAAAATACTCTGAGCTACAGCATATCCTGTGTATGAAAATGTCCTATAGAAACAAATGTTGTTGTTGTACTGCTGCATTAGAGTTCCAGCATCCTCGGTCCCATTCCTGCAACTGCGTGCTATCTGTATAACATGTTATTTTTCACCCTGTGCCTAAATACAGTTTCTTTTGGGTATGCCAGTTTTCCTCCTGTATCCCCTGTGCGATGGAGACTATAAATTGGCCGAGTGGGTTTGTGCATTTTTAGGTTGTGCGGTGGACCAGCACCACATCCAGTATTGATTCTCACCTTGTGCTCAACTTATCCTGAACAGGTACAAGCTCTCCATGGCCCTGAATTCAAGGTTTAAGGATGTTATTTTATGTTGTTTCAAGTTTTTCATGTAGCAGCCTGCCAATCCTTAGCTCGGAATAATACTGTAATACATAATGATTAAAGAAGTAGGAAAAGAGAACACACCATACAAAGTAAACGTTTTGATGTCCACAGGGCCTCTCCATATCAATACATGATTCTGTAAATCTTGTGTGATTGCTGCAACTCCAAAGCTTCACTGTAACGACTCTCTCTTTCACCTCCTGTCTTTCTCATTCTTAAACATGGACATTTCTTAATCCACAAAGAGTATTTAAGAATCCTTAAAACTTGATCTCTTGATTGCATCTGGGGAAATGGTAGAAATACCTTCTGGGTCATGAATGTCTAACAAAAGTCCAGAATCTCTACTAATATGTACTGCCTTTTGGCTCCTGGAGGAACTAAACTACACCAGGAAACCTCTTTTTTCTACGAAAAGCTGGTGTCCAAGTTGACTTTGGAGAATCTTCCCTCTATCATATGGGGAAAGAATATCAGCTTCTTCTTAGTTTATCTTTCTCCTCATTTATTTGGCCCCTTTAAGTGTCCTATTCTGTGGTTCTTCTGGTACCAAGAGAGCTTCTTTCATTTTGGGCAGTTCAAGTTTCATCTTCCCATGCTATTCCCTGGTGTCCATACATCTTGATCCTGCTACTGTGGCTAGTAATACAGCACTGGTAACCTCAGCGCCTGTCCAAGAACCCAACAACCCTGAATATTGTATGCTAAGATCCAATCAACCTGGGAATCAAAAAGTTTCCTGTAGGCCAATGGCCTGTTTGAAGTTCCTTGAATGCTTCCCACAATAACATATGAAAATATTGTGAATTTTCCTTTATTTCTCTCAAATGGGAGAAACTGTGAGGCACCAGTGTAAAACACTTTGCCATATCTTTTCACTTAATAATCTATCTATCTATCTACTGTATAATTACAGTTTAAAGTTTATTTACAGCCTCACAGTTAGGAGACCCGGGTTAGCTTGCATGTTCTCCCCGTGTCTGCGTGGTTTTCTCCCACAGTCCAAAGACATGCAGGTTAGGTGCACTGGCGATCCTAAATTGTGCCTAGTGTGTGCTTGGTGTGTGGGTATGTGTGTGTGTGTACCCTGCAGTGGGCTGGCGCCCTGCCCGGAGTTTATTTCCTGCCTTGCACCCTGTGTTGGCTGGAATTGGCTCCAGCAGACCCCCGTGACCCTGTAGTTAGGATGTAGCGGGTTGGATAATGGATGGATGGATGTTATTTACAGCATGTCTATCTATCTATCTATCTATCTATCTATCTACTGTATAATTACAGTATAAATGTTATTTACAGCCTGTCACAATACAACTATTCAATGACCTCCTTATCTAATTTTTGGAACTGATTTTTAATTCAAAATTACTTATTTTTTGAAATAAACTGGAATTTTCTAAAAGCAAGGAAAAGACAAGTTTCTTATGTCAATCTATAATAATTCTTTATCCATTAAAGAAAATTCCACAACGTTTCTGCAGCAGGCTCCATGCAGGTGCAGCTTTTAAAAAGCATCTGGCATCAGTTCCTCCACCCACCAGGGAAGGAACCTCACCGACATAACATAGTGCTTAGAAGATTCAGGAGTTTCTAATAATGTCCAACATAAGGTAGGCAAACCCCCAAGCTCACTCTGAAGTTATATTAAATGATAAAGCCAGTTAGACAAAGAGCAGGAGAGGGGTCAACCGGCTTGTCTTGGCATGCTGACAGCACCCCAGAGAGACTCGCATCAGGTCTCTTATTTAAAAGAAACAACTTGATAAAAATACAGGGCCTATAAAAAGTATTCACCTTCTTGGAAGTTGTTATACAACATTGAATCACAGTGGATTTAATTTGGCTTTTTTGACACTGATCAACAGAAAAAGACTCATTGATGTCAAAGTTAAAACAGATCTCTGCAAAGTGATGTAGATTAATTACAAATATAAAATGCCAAATCACTGATGACATAAATATTCACCTCTTTTATTGCGACACACCTAAATCATCACTGGGGAGGTCAGTTGGTTTTAGAAATAACAGCATTAATTCAATGGCGATCACTCCTCCGGGGTCAAGGCGTTTAATTTGATTGTACTCTCATAGTGCCAACTTGTGGTGTGTCAGTATGGTGGCCTAACCTCCATAATGAAGACCAAAGAACACTTCCGGGCAAATTTGATTAAGAAGCACATATCAGGGGTTGGGGACAAGAAAATATCCAAGTCATTGAATATCCCTTTGAGTCCAATTAAATCAGTCATGAAAAATAGGAAGAGTGTGGCACAGATAGAAATCCGCACTTAGCAAGCTATACACTAAAACCGAGAGACAGTGCAATGTGGAAACTAGTGATGGAGGCCACCAAGAGACATCTGTGAACTCTGAAAGAGTTACAAGCTACAGTGATTTACATTGGAGGGACTGTGCAGACAACTGCTGCCCTGGTGCTCCACCAGTCACAGCTTTATGTGAGGGTGTTAAAGAGAAAGCAATCTCTGCAAAGTAGTCTAAAACAATTACAAACATAAAACACAAATACAATGCACTTCATTGCATAAGTATTCATCAACCTTAATACGGTATCCCTAAATCATCACTGGTGCAGCCAATTGGTTTTAGAACTGACAGGATTAGTCCAATGGTGATCATTAGCCTGAGGTTTCTATTGATTGTCATATAAATGCCCCTGTATCTGGAATGTCCAGCTTCTGGAGAATCAGTATGGTGGCCTAGACAAAAGGACACTCCAAGCAATACTGTAAAAAAAATGACTGAAAAGTATGAGTCAGGGGATGGAGTCAAGAAAATATCCATGTCAGTGAATATCCCTTGGAAGCCAGTTAAATCAATCATCAAGAAATAGAAAGAGTATGGCACAGCTGTAAACCTAGAGCCTAAAGTAGGCTGTCCACAAAAACTGAGTGATCGTGCAAGAAGAAAACTTACATGGGGGGACCACCAAGAGCTCTTTGGAACTCTAAAGAAGTTACAGGCTATAGTGGCTAACATTGGAGAGAATGTGCAGGAAACAACTATTACTTCACCAGTCACAGGTTTATGGAAGAGTGGTTGGCAAAGAAAAGAAAGCATGTGACATCTTGGCTAGAATAGAGATACTCTGACGCCAGCTAGAATTAGGTTGTATAGTATAATGAGACCCAAATTGAGTATTCTGACCTTTAGACTAAACACTGAGTCTGGCATAAGCCAAACACTGCACATTTCCAACGCACACCATCCTCAACATGAAGCATAGTTGCAGCATCATCATGCAGTGTGGAGGCTTCTCTGTGGAAGGCCCAGGCAGACTTGTAGACTTGTAGGCAGAGGGTCAAATGAATGCAGCGAAATGCAGGAAAATCCAGGAGGAAAACCTGATACAGTGTGCAAGACACTTGCGCTTTGAGAGTAGATTTGTTTTTTAGCAAGTCAACAACCCCAAATATAAAACTAAAGCTATAAAGAACACTTTGAGAACCCTGAAGGAGTTACAGGCTACAGTGACTGACATTGGAGAGATTGTGCTTAAAAACAACAATGTAAGTCACCAAGTTAGAGTCCAGATCTCAATTCAGTTTGAGAATTTCTGGCGGGACTTGACTGATCACTCACGATCACCATGAAATCTAACACAGTTGGAACAGCTTTTCAAAGAAGAATGGGAGAAAATTTCAGTGTACAGATGAGCAAAGCTGATAAAGAGAAAGCCATGCACACAAACGTAAGGTCATCATGACTGCTGAAGGTGCATCTGCTAAATACTGATTTGAAAGGGGTGAATATGTATATGTATATTGGAATTCCCCCAATGAGACAACATGCTGAAGAGCGTCCCGAAGTGCGATCGCCACATCTGTGGAAGACAGCTTACCCATTGCCAGGGCAACCATAGGCGCCCAGCGCTGCAGCAGCTCATTGAGAAAGCTAATCGGAGCCGAATGTGGTTGCGATATAATCGCTGTCGTCAATGGGTGACGCAAGAAACATTATAAATGCAGGGAACAGTATTACTTGGCCACGACCCTGCCTGATTGCTGTGTCTGTGTATAGGAGAGCAGTAGATCCCACTACAATAAATAACCATTCTGTTCCTGTTTCAAGCTGAATAAATTTGGCGTTGCTAAAGTACCAAGACTCAGCCTCATGTTTTGAGGTTTCAAGACAGAGACTCACACGTCACAATTTGTAATTAATTTAGACCACTTTGCAGAGATCTGCTTTCACATTCAATGTTAAAAACTCAATTTCTGGTTGATTACTGTGAAAAACACAAATTAAATCCACTGTGAATCATTGCCATGTAACAATAAAACATGAAAGCTTCCACAGGGTGAATACTTTTCACAAGCCCTGTAATTCTAAAATACATAAAAATGTTACATTTTTTTCATTATGCAAAAGCAACATAAAAAATTCAATTTGTTTTTTAGGCTTATTTTGCATTTAGTGTGTTTTTCTGCCTTGCATTAGCTGCTAACAGGATGCCTTCAGCCACCTGCAGCCTTGAATTGCATTAAGTGGGTTTGAAAATTTTATTTTTTGTTAACTTGTAATTTATTTTTATGAAACTGTGTGACTCTTTCTTTGCACCCAATGCTGCCAGGATAGTTTGCATCCCCTCATGACCTTGAATTGTATTAAGTAGGTCTGAGAATGGTATGTTATATTGCAATGTGGGTAATTGTTGGAGAGCACTAAATTAGCTGAATGCTTACAATGCATTAATGTTTTTTTCTTTTTTCTTTAACAGCTTTTTATATGGTGAGTCCCATGCCCATCCAGGTGAAGAAATTTATATTAATTTTAACAATTAAAGAACCGGCAGGTTAAATGGCTTGCCTGCCAGGCTAAATGACACCGTCAATCAGCTGCAGCATCTCAGCCTTCCTCTCTCTATCTGATTTTCCAATATCTATTTGCCAACTGCCAAATTAAAAACCTCCTGCAATTCCAGAATAAGTAACAGGAGCATGCATATGTGGTAACACAAATTTGTTCTAAATGTTCTGATATAAGGAGAACATCAGCATTTATCCCAGATTCGAGTAATTAGGATGAATTATTTGGACACCTTGCTGAACATTCTTGGATTAAGACATGCTGACACAGCTGAAAAAAGAACTCTTAGCTCTTTTATTTTGCCTGTTTGACAGAAACAGCTGAAGGAAGGTAAACACAGCAAAAACAATTAAGACTGACATTGACAATTAGCCATTTGGGCTCAAGTAAGAGGAAGCTGCCTTCACAGAAGAAAGAAAGCCTTGCAGGGATTTAAATCTGAGGGATCAGAGGAGAGGAGCAGCTCAGCAATAGCTGATTGAGGAGAAATGCACAGACTGACAGGCCGATTGAAGGGTTAAGGGCAATTTTAATTATCATTGTGATTTTTCTCCTTCTTGGACTTTTATCGGGTATTTTTTTTTTTACCTTTTACATAGTTCACAGAGAATGTGGGAGGAAAAGGTGTTTTTTTCTTCATCTTGAACACAATGGAGAGCCTGTTAATGCTTGCAGAGTGAATTTCTAGCCTGCAGTGACTGACATATGGTTTCACCTTTGTGCCCTACCTTTATGAACATATCTCAGCTTCTGATGACATTGCTTAAACTGAGCAGAGATATTGCAGAACTCCAGAGCTGTAAAAACGTGATGATCCAAACATTTCAGCTGTTTAGCAGTGCCACATTTGATATGTTAAGGAGGTCGATGACTCACTAAAATTAGTAAATGATACATGATTGAATCACTCAGAACACACTTAAGTCTTCATTATTTTATACTTGGCATTTTTGAAATGTGTTTTTATAAACCTGGTGACAAGCAATCTACAAAAAAAGGGTTTTCTGACATTTTATGATAATAAAGGGGAGTGTCCCCAAAAATGAGTAAACAGATTGGTCTTTCTAAAGGAGAATGATCATCTTTTCTTTATTATAACCTCTAACCCTCATTGTTTTAAATACCCCATCTTCAAATGGCCTCCTTCATTCATTAACCAGTGATAAACTGATGATGAATTCATTAAGCACAGACAACAGCTTTAAAAGGCACACATTAGCAATGCTATCAAGTAAAACAGAGAGAGAAAGAGAAAGCAGATAAAATAAATAAGAAAAGGAATCTGAATGTTTATTTTATGTAGAAATTATTTTATTAAAAGTACTATCTGAAGGATCTTTACAAAGAAAACAACATTTGTCTATCCAGTGGCACATTTCTAAATTGGCTGTGTTGTATTCAGTCTGGTCTTGAGACACCATTTAATCCTTAAAAGCAGTGGACACACAGTGAGGACACATCTGGAAAAGGAAGCCGCGATTGACAAGGTCACACACAGCTATTAGCTGATCTTGTCTTAGTGCACGGGTGGGTAAAGTTAGTCCTGGAGGGCCGCAGTGGCTGCAGGTTTTTGTTTCAACCCAGTTGCTTAATTAGGAAGCAATTCTTGCCAATAATTTAATTTCATGGCTTGCTAGTGCTTTAACTCTGCTATGTCAGGTAATTCTGATATCCTAGATTTTCTTCCCCTTTCTAAGGATATCATCCAAATGATTTGAAGGCTAAAATGGATGAGTAATTCTCAGTCCTTCATTTTTTTTCTCTTCACTTTCCTTCCAAGCATTTAATTAAACCCAATAGTGCACGATAAATACATACAGGTGTAAATGGTAACAAGCTAAATGGAGGAAAGCTTGTTGCTAATTGGTAATTAGGAACAATTAAGAACCAAGAATACAGCTATTTAAGACTAAAATAAGCAATAAGGGTTCAAAATCTTAACGAGCGAGACAACTAAAGTGAAGTAGAAGTGTTACTTGAGCGATAAGTGCTTCTTATTAAGCAATTGGGCTGGAACAAAAATATGCAGCCACTGCAGCCCTCCAGGAATGACTTTGCCCACCCCTTTCTTAGTGCATAGTAACAGTAACGAGAGTGTCAGGTTTAGCACTGTTGCAGTGTGCCCCACAGCTGTGGACTAGCAGTGGACGAAGACTGAAGCTGCTGTTGCAGTGTGCTTCTTGGAGTCAGACGAGGGAAGCAAAGTCATGTACTAACTTAGACCACTCTGTGAGTATGTTTAACAGTCTACTTATGGTGGATAAAGTTACAAAATGAATTCCATATGCATCTGACAGACTGTTACAGACAGATGAATCAAAAATGTAATTGGGAGTGGTCTCCCCTAGACTTTCTCGTATTCTCAGATAATATGGGGATGAATATTTAAGGAGTAAACTGCAAGACAATGATTATATTTTTATGTACATTAAAGAACCATCAACCACAAATCAAATCCAATTAATAATATAATGAATAATTACTATAAAAGTAAAGTTGAATGAATCGGACTCTGCAGCTGCAGAGGTCTAAAATGTCAAGATTCATCAAAATCTCGAAATGGAATTTTTGCATGATTCTAATACTTTCCCTACACTTCATATACAAGAAAGTCAGGGAGGTCTAAAATGTCAAGATTCATTAAAATCTTGACATCGAATTTTTGGATGATTACAATACTTTTCCTATGCTTTGTAATCGAGAAAGTAAAAAGTACTTATATGCTACTAAAAAATATAGAAACCATTATTTATATTTACATTTGGAGTATAGAGTTATACTGAATCAAAACTATTTAACTCAATGCCACAGAAAAAAAGAAATGGAAAAATATGGATCAACATAGGTTGGGAGCATGCGCTGATGGCCATTTATCTCCAGTAAAATAATGCAGCGTTGGTGTCCATATTTAAGAAACTGCTTGGCTGTCAGTTCAAAATGTGTTGTTAGTTTTCTCCATACTATATGCCTTTGAAGTGTTGTGGAGATAGTTTATAAATATTTTATATTATTTATATCTGATCAGAGATCTTTCACAATATGTATTATATAGCGCCTGTGCCCTACATTGGCGTTTGTACTGCGATGAGACATCTTATAAATATTTTCTATCCTTGTTTAATATGCTTTGGTGACTCTTGGATTCAGTTAGTAGGCAAAACTGGGTGTATAATGAAGGAATGAAAGGTAACTCTTCAAATTACCTACGTCAGTGGGTCTTAAACTATTTTCCTCATGTCCCAATTTTGCCTGCTCAGTCATTTGTACATTATAGCTGTCCCCTTCTGAGATCTGACAGCAATGTTACGCATACATTATATTTAGCAGGAGGATTGACCCTTCTAGGGTCACTCGTACATTACATCACATTCCTTAATCATAACCACTCTGATCTCTCTGTGTGAGTTATTTAACGGGGCTGTATTCTCATCCTGGGATTATATATTTCTCCAGGTCTTAATGACTGACAAACATTTTAAAACTTCTCTTCATTCTCTATAATGGCACTTTTTTTCATACCTACTCTCACAAGATTGTGTAAAGAGAAATAACCAAATAAAATAATAAAGTTCAAAATCTTTTGTTTTCGTGTTGGATTTTCTTCAGAAACATAGGGTACTGGTATTAGGTCAAACTGATATTTGTTAGTGGCATCAATAGATGTGTGCAGTGCTTGGCATTATTATGGAAAACTATTCCCCCTTTCCTCTTTTTTCCCCATATTCAACACCATGTGACCAGCAACCAGCCAGTCACTAACTCTGCTATGGTGTTCTTTTGAGATTGTAATTTCCTGTCTGTTTTTTAAAAGCAATCTGTTTTTAGTTGTGTTGATGCCAAGAAAAACAAAAAAGATTTTTCTGAAAAGGCAACTGCAAATGTTGACAAAACCCAAAGCCTATGACGTGATTTACATAGATGTCTTTGAGACGGTCCTACACTTAATATTAATTCTAAAACTAGAAGCTGTAGGCATCAGAGGTAACCTACAAAACTGGATCTCAAGTTTGTTAACTTGCAGGAGACAAAGGGTACAAAGGGGAAAAGAGAATGCTCCATGCAGAGTGAGGTCACCAATGGAGATCCTCATGAATTTCTGATTTATATTAATGACATAGATTTTGGTGTACAGTGGAACCCCGGTTGTCAAACGACTCTCATCTTGAACAAATCATTTTCAGAACATATTTTCCAAACAAAAAACGCACTGGTTTCTGCACAGAATCTTGGTTCCCAAAACAGGCAAACTACCAACCACATGCTCTGCGGGTTGAGATGTACAGTATGGCGGCTTAGCGTCAGGCTCTGCTCAGTGCAAACCGAGACTCCCCTTCCAAACAGTAACATCTCTCCCCTTCCCCTTATTCACCACCTTCCACTTACACCATCAACTCTCCTCTGTAAAGGTAAAGTGAAGTTAAATTTTCATCTATATTTTATTTATTTATTGTGTTTATTCTTTTTGTGTAAAAGTTTATCCATTTTCACTGTTTTTACATACGATTTTATGCTTGAAGTATTGTTAGAAAGGTTTAAATAAGCAATCATATGGGGTTCAGAAATGAATTAATCCATTGTACAGTAATTCATATAAGAAAATGGTTTAAGTTTTCAAACAAATCGGTTCCCAAACAGCCTTTAGGAAAGAATTATGTTCAACAACCGAGGTTCCACTGTAGTTAGTAAACTTAAGAAACAAAGAAAAGTGCAAAGTGCTACACTTGAAGCAAAAATGTTGACAACCTTTAAGAAATACATATATGAATGAGATGTTGTGACAGCTTAGCTATTAGCTAAACCAAAATTCTTGATGGACTAAGTGGTCTCCTCTCATTTGTCATATTTCTTTTCTTCTTATGTTCTAAGTGATTTAGAAGCCAGTAATTGGTGGAATGATGGATGGAAGGATATGGTCAGCTGCCAAAAATAAATAAATAAATAAAATATGTTTCTGGCCTGTAGCCACATTTACATGTCCATTATGGGATGGGGCTTTCGTGTGCTGACGCCAACAGAGGGTCATAATTGGATGTTGTTGAAATGTACAAGTTCTTTCAGGAGATTACCTAAAAGAAGAATGTTAAACAGGTTAACAGTAATTTTTGAACACCTTTGAATATTTTTTATGATCTCTAAAATATAACCCATCACATTGCTAAGGCACAGCGCTCTACAGATGTATGTGCTATAGAACCGTGGGCACCTCACCTTCCCATGCCTATAGTTTGAAAATGTTATGTATATTAAACGTGAAAATTATCTTGCTACACCTATGGTATAGAGCCATTTAGGAGAGTTACAATGTAAATCTTAAATCTAATATTTCCTTAAATACTTTTTACAGCACGTTGTGATTGTGAGAGCTATGAAAGGTAATATATTAAAATGATTTTCTAGGATACCATTTATTTCATTGTAATGAGCATTATTTTCTATAGCTTAATGATTTATGTTCTTAAATTGGGATATATTTAATAATAAATGAGTAAATCAAACAAACGTTTTAATTCAGGCACTCAAAGTAGATCACTTCCTCTCTCAGTCCCTGTGTGATCCTCTTTAGTAACAGTCGTTTCCTTCCTGGAAATGCTTTAAATTCTAATCAATATTATGACCTGAAACTGGTGAACAGCTGACAAATGACTTGACTAATTTGGTCATTTGTTTTTCGTATGCAAATGTTATTACTGTGGTAACACATTTACCAATGAACAATATCATTGAATCAATGCGTCCTCATTATCCAGTCTTGGCAGTTGCAGTCTTTTTCAGAATATAGTGATGATGGAAAAATTAATGCAAATTTCCACTTACACAAAGAGAAATTAAAATGAATGAATGGCTAAATGATATGGTGCCTTTCACATAACTATCATCAAAAGGTTGCCTATGTATAAAAACACAACTTAAAATGTTTGATTTTATCTTAAGACCATATGCCTCTTTTCGAGAAATAACATTTTCTCTAAATAATTGTGGGTAAGTTCAGTGTTGTGGCTTCACAAAATAAGTAGTCTGAGAAAATACCTGGCAGAAGAAAAAGTAATCATGAAGTGATACATTTTATACTAGATAAGTGTTTGATCTATTTTAGTTCTCATTTTAATCCCTAGAATTACAATATACTGTATGGTATTGTGAGAGTTCACCTGTGGCTCTTTCAAATCCTACCTGTTTCTTGTGAGCATTACTAATACTATAATTTATTCTTACTTCCTCTTTTGATAATCAATGCCTACTCAATATTTTAATTGTGCTGATTTTACAAGTAAAATGTTTAACAGCTATATACACATCTAGTGGCCAAAATGAACATCCATAATGAGTGTTGACGACATCTTAAATCAATTCATGCAGTCATCTGATTGACAAGCCACTTGAATTGCCATTTATTTGTCCAGCTCCACAGAAGGGAACGTGAGCCTCAAAAGATCTGAAAAGATCTCAAAAGAGCTGGGAAAATATTGAAATATTGATGAAGAGAGATGGTGACAGATTCAGTTGAGAAGTGCTTTTCGAGGGTATTATATACAGTAGTTGCCCATTTTGTTTATTTTCTTGTTTGTTGGTCTGTTTATTCAACACTGATTTTGAGCAGGATGCTCAGTATTAACTTGTCTATGATTTTTTACATATTTGGGTCTGGTGTTAGACTATAGCACATTGAATAAATTATTAACAAAGAACTGGAAACATTATCTTTAAGGTGATTATTACAATTCAGTGTTTTAAGTAATGATCCCGCTATCACCCTGATTTGATTGTATAAAGTAATGTAGTGTTAAGCAACTTTTGACCACATTCATTTAATTTGGTTTAATAAATAATAAGATGAAGACAGTCGATATTTGTAATATGTGAGTGCACTATACAACGTTGGTGAGACAGACTTCTGTGACCCTCGATTAAGTGTTTTTGAGTTTGTTATATTATGTTTTTGGTGATTTTTTATCTGATTGCGTCGCTTTTTTTCCTTTGAGAATGTTAATGTTTTTGATTTGTTAACTATTTCTTACAATCACATTCACCTTTATGTCCTTAGAACTTTTATAATGTATCTGTATGACATTTTGAGACAATTTACCTAATCAAAATAGTGCCATTTATATAATCATCTCTGCCTGTTACACTTTCTGTGTTTTTGTAAGTTTTGATAATATCCTCATCATAAGGAAACTGGATTTGTGTATTGGATGATGTCTAATCCTTTAGGAATTGTTTTATGTGTAATATTATGTCACATTGACAGCATACAATATTGTGATTTTTGTCAAAATGAGTTATGCTTGCTTCTTAGATGGGATTGAAAAGCAAATATTTGGCCATCTCTTACTCATGTCATTTTCTAACCAGATCAGGAGCCTATCCCTGCTAGCTCAGGACACAAAGCAGGAACAAACCCTGAGCATGGCACCAGTCCATCGCAGGGTGAACACACATGCTCCCTCCAATTTAGCATTGCCAGCTCACTTAACCTGCATGTCTTTGGAGTGTGGGAGGAAATCAGAGCATCCAAAGGAAACATGCAAACTCCATGCAGGACATGAACACTGGTCTCCTTACTGTGAGGCAGAAGTGCTACTGCTGCGCCACCCCACTCTCTTAGTCCAAAGGTTAATTTGACTGTACACTGTAAAAAAAATAATGTTGAATTTACGGTAAAGTACTGGAAGCTGTGGTTGCCAGAATTTTAACGTAAAAAAGAAGGTGACAATATTTTTAGGTCTATGGTGTAATTTTGTAGTAAATAACTGTTTTTTTCTTTACAACACATTCCAATAGAAGTGAACATTTTACCATAACCTGATATCCATGCACTATAATAAATAGGCCAATCAAAATATTGTCTGGATCAAACACCAGTACACAGTTTGCATCAGTAAAGTAACAACAACCAATAGCAAACAGGTATCATTTAATTATAAACATTGGAAAGAATTAAATGTTTAACGCTAGAATTACTAGAGCCAATGAAAACAGTAGTAATTTTTCTTTTTATAGAACTTGGCTGTAAAAAATAATTGAAATGTATTGTTTAAGATATACAGGTAATTTTCAATAGAAAAGGTATTTTTCAGAAAAGGTGTTTTATTTTCACCATGTACAGTATTTTTACAGCTAAATTTATTGACATTTTTAAAGTGCATACAGTTAGTTAAAAATATAAGCATAACATTTTTTATCTATTTTGGAATTACAGTGCCTGTAAAAAGTATTCATCACGTGAAAGTTTCCACATTTTAATATTATTCAACATTTAATCACAGTGAACTTAATTTGACTTTTCTGATATCGATCAACAGAAAAATACTCTGTCACAGATGTCTGTGGTACTTACCAGGCCAGGATGCCTGGAAGGACCAGAAGGAGGCATGAATAGTTTCTGCGTCACGAGGGGACAACCGCCCTGGATTAGGAGAGGACCATGGGAGAAGAGGGAAAAGCTTTCAACCCGTTGGGACCCGTGGCCACCGCCAGGGGGCGGCTTAAGCTTCGTGGGACCCGGAAACAGTTACTTCCACTACACTCGGCAAGATGGCGGAGGAACCTGCCAGGGATGCCTGGAGTGCTTCCGATGCAAAGGGCAGCACTTCCACCACACCAGGAAGTGCTGCCAGAAGGACGTCATTAGCCACCTGGAGCACATCCGGGCGGGAATAAAAGGGGCCACCTTCCTACAGTCGAGGAGCTTGAGTCGGGAGTGGGAGCAGGACAGAGCTTCCAGGAGGAGACAGGCGGCCAAGGACTGAGGAAAAGAGTCGGATTATTGTGGTGAATAATTGCTGAGTGCATTGTGTGGTGTTCGGGACTGAAAACTGTGAATAGTGGTGATTAATAAACATGTGTCGTTTTATAAAGATGTGGTCTCTGACTGGTGGTGTTCTGGGCAAGTCTCACAACTCTTTATTGTCAAAGTAAAAATAGATCTGTGCAAACTGATTTAAAAGAATTTGAACAATAAAACAAAATAAAAATGATTGCATAAGTATTCATGGTCAGTATTTAGTAGGTGCAACTTTGGCAGCCATGACTTGTGTCTGTGTGCCCAGATCTCATTCTGTTAAACTGTTTAAACTGTCAAATGACCAACATGTCTCAACTACAGTCATAC
Organism: Polypterus bichir lapradei; assembly: GCA_026402145.1. NCBI lineage: Eukaryota > Metazoa > Chordata > Cladistia > Polypteriformes > Polypteridae > Polypterus > Polypterus bichir. The sequence continues at coordinate 11,974,175 of JANRMT010062857.1, read as the reverse complement.
ATTCTCAGTTCACTTGGCCACCCCAGGACATTCTCATTGTTGTTTTTCAGCCATGTTTGAGTAGATTTGGCTTTAAGCTTGTAATTGTCATCTGGCTGGAAAAGAAATCTTCTCCCAAGGTGGAAACTTCTTGCAGACTGCATCAGGTTTTCCACCAGCATTTTCTTATGTTTTGCTGCATTCATTTTACGTTCTGCCCTCACAAGCCTTCCAGAGCCTGCTGAAGAGAAGCATCCACCCTGTATGATACTGACACCACCATGCTTCCCAGTGGTGATGGACTGTTTTTGGTAATGTGCAATGTTCAAAAATGTCATTTGGTTTGATGGCCAAATAGCACAGTTTTATTCCCATCAGACCGTTGATCCTTCTGCCAGTTGAGTTAAGCCTGGCAAACTTTAGCCAAAATTACATGTGTGTTCTTTTAACAGAGGGTTTCTCTTTGCCACTCCCCTATGAGATTGTGACTGGTGGGGCACCAGTTGTTTGCACAGACTCTCAAATATCTGTTAGTGTAGCTTGTGACCCCTTCAGAGTTCTCAGAGGTGTCTTGGTGGCCTCCCTCAGTAGTCTCCTCCTTGCATTATTCTCTCCGTTTTAGTGGATGGCTTTCTCTGTGTAGAATTTCAGCTGGGCCATAATCTTTCTGTTTCTTCATAACTTATTTAAATGGGCTTTAAGGGATATTCAGTCACTTGGAGACTTGTCACCTTCCCCTGCTTTTCAATCACCTTTTTACAGAGTCACTTGAAGTGTTTTTTTTGTCGTCATCATGTAGATTAGACCACCATACTGACACATCACAAGTTGGCCCTTTGAGAGTACAATCAAATGAAACCCCTTGATCCTGAACAGGTGACCTCCACTGAATTAATACTGCAACTCCTAAAACCAATTGGCTACCCCAGTGATTATTTAGGTGTGTCACACTAATACTTATGCCATCTATTATTTTGTGTTTTATATTTGTAATTAATTTATACCAATTTGCAGATACCTGTTTTCACTTTGATATTAAAGAGTCTTTTTCTGTTGATCAGTGCCAAACAAGCCAAATTAATTCAATGTTGTATAAGAATAAAATGTGACAGCTACCTAGGTGATGAATACTTTTTATAGGCATGGTATTAACACTGTATTATGGAGTGAGATGAATTTTGAATGTTGAATACTTACTGTGGCTTATCATGCTTTTAGGTTTGAATCCCAGTGTCATAGTACCATAAATGAGAAAAAAAATCATTATTTCCTAGTAGCCAAAAGATTGCTTAATTTAATTTTGAGTTATTGAAGTTAAATTAAAATATAGGCAAAGTCAAAGTATTAAAATATCGGTTCTAAAATGAAAGCTCTGCAAAATTAAAATTCATTTGTTAGGAGGGCAACCAAATTATTAATTAGATGCAAGCCAAGGTCACAACCAATGAGTTTTTACAAATTAGTGTATTTGTATAATGAAAAACATAAATAACCTAGTCAGGAATAAGGCCAGACAGACAACATCAAGTAAAACCCATTGTTTCTTCAAATGGATACAACTTTATTTATTTGTCTTCAGAGGGAAATTTGGCTTTCTACAGAAGCCTGTAATAAATAAATAAATAAATAAATAAACAAATAAATACATGTACAGCATATATACACTTACATGCAGCGGTCTGAACGTAAACCAGAATGACTAAAAAGGATGAACATGAAGAAAAAAGAAAAACCTTTGACTTGGCAGTCCCAGTCACAGTGAATCATTATGCAGTTTTATTGCTGTTAGCATAAAAGAGCCCCCATAGCGTTTCTTGAACACACTTCTGCCTAGTAATTCCTCAGGGTTAGGGTGCCATACCACATGCGCTTCAGAACAGGTCATCCACCTGAAGCTAAGCATGTTTGAGCCCAGCCAGTACTTGGAAGGGAGACCAACCAGGAAAAGCTTGGGTAGCTGCTGGAAGAGGCGTTGGTGAGGCTAGCGGAGGGCGCTTACCCTGTGGTCTGAATGTTGATCCCAATGCCCTACTGCAGTGACGGGGAGCACTGTTTTGTAAAGATGGTGCTGTCTTTCAGATGAAACATAAAACCAAGGTCCTGACTCTCTATGATCAATAAAAACCCTAAGGATCATTCATAAAGAGAGGTATAACCCAACGTCCATGCTAATATTGTCCACCATGACCTAGTCATTCTGGCCCCTTAATCATCGTCTGCCTCTAATTGGCTGTCTCTCTCACCACTTCACCATCTAACACCTAATGTGAGCGTACTGGCACAGAGTTGCTGCCGTGGCATAAGCCAGACAAATGCTGCATATTGGTGATGGTTGAAGTGGCTTCCCATCCACTGTAGTGCTTTGAGTAGCAAGAAAACCACTATATAAATGTAATAGATTATTATTATTATTATTATTATTATTACTATTGAGAAGATGTATAGCATTGTTCATAATGGCACTCGGTTTTGTTTTAATTTTATCCTTTGCTACAACCTCCTGGTGGTCCAGAGTGCATCCCATAACTGAACCTGCCCTCTTAATTAGTTTGTTGATTTTGTGGGCCTCTCTTGAAGTGATGTTACCAGCCCAGCACAACACAGTCTAGAAAATCACACTGGCCATCACAGAGTTGTAGAAAATGTGAAACCTTCACAATCACTCTTCAAAGATCCCTTCTTCTTTTACTCAAACCATCTTTTTCAGATACTCCCAATGAAATCACCTGCTGGTTCTATGCCCACCTGATCTCCATGTGTTGCACATACCCAAAGCCTGCCTGTATATTAAACATCCTAGGCTTCATGTTGTATCCATACTCTTCCAGTTCTAGCACAGTCTTACTTTTGTCTCCTTCAAATTGTAAATTTCAACTTTTTTCCACACAGCCCAGTTTCCTATTTTCAAGTAAACATTTTCATATTTTATTACTTCTGAGCACTATCTTGTTTTATTTCTCTGAAGTTGCTCTTAAAATTGACTCATTTAGGGTTGGATTTAGACTCTACAATGTATTGGGCATCAGCGCCTGTGGTACCCCCATGCACAAACACAAACACGCGCACACTGAAACAAATCAAATGCAACATACTCTACAACAAAATCAATTTAATAAGCTAGTTAAAGTTCCTTTATAAAAACAATAGAAACAAAGGAACAAAATAAGACCTAAGACCACATTACTTGTAATTATGATATGGGATGGGCATAAGACTGTTATCCCACGATTCAGGTTTCAAAATACAATATTCACATGATATGAAATTTTCATAAAACTAATGTACTGAATTTTTGGTGTTATGTATTATTTGACTTTTTTAAATTAAAACAGTGAAAAATAAGTTCAAATCAGAGCACAATTACACATTTTAGTGTAAGTGTTTGTAAGCTTTTACTTTTTTAATAAAATAGCAAAATACCCGCGCTTCGCTGCGGAGTAGTGTGTTAAAGAAGCAATGAAAAAGAAAAGGAAACATTTTGAAAATAACGTAACATGATTGTCAATGTAATTGTTTTGTCACTGTTGTGAGTGATGAGTGTTGCTGTCATATATATATATATATATATATATATATATATATATATATATATATATATTTTTTTTTACACACACACACATAAACATATACAGTATATATACATATCTATACATATACACATATATATACACACACACACATATATACATACATATATATATCTACATATATACACATACATACACACATACATACATACACACACACATATACACACAAATACATATATATATACATACACACACACATATATAAACATATATATATACATATACATACATATCTACATATATACACACACAGCTATTTCGTATCAGTGCAAGA
>JANRMT010062857.1:11957379-11969932 GCA_026402145.1 Polypterus bichir lapradei | reverse complement strand
AATATGGTTGTATATATCACTCGCTCGCTTCTTATTGTTTCGCTGCCTTCTCAATTATATAATGCATGTTTTCTAAAGCGCTTTTTGGGCCTCTTCCTGGTTTTCTACGTACTGCGTGATTACGTAGGAGGCGTGATGATGTCAGACGAATCTCCGCCCCCACGGGTTTCAAGCTCATCTCCATTACAGTAAATGGAGAAAAACAGCTTCCAGTTATGACCATTACGCGTAAAATTTCGAAATGAAACCTGCCCAACTTTTGTAAGGAAGCTGTAAGGAATAAGCCTGCCAAATTTCAGCCTTCTACCTACACGGGAAGTTGGAGAATTAGTGATGAGTCAGTCAGTCAGTCAGTCAGTCAGTCAGTGAGTGAGTGAGGGCTTTGCCGTTTATTAGTATAGATAAAATAATCCTGAACATTAGCATAAAATATTTTCACAAACTTGACCACATGTCATAGCAAGGTTTGGGGCAGCCACTCGTATTTTGGTATCCTGGCTGCAAAATTGTAAAAATGTTACACAGCACTGATGTGCAGAAAACCGAGTCCAAAAAAGAACTGAGGGAATAGGGAAAAGGTGAAAGCTTTCAAAGGGGAAGACAGGAAGTAAGGTCAAAGGAGTCGGGCACATAAGGGTCTTCAGCCATAGGCTCGAGCCCGGACGTAAGATCACAGGGGCCAGAGCCAGCAAGGTCTTCTTCCATAGGCTCAGACCCGGAAGTGACGTCAAGAGGGCCAGGTGGAATCTCCCGTGAATGGTCTTCAGGAAAGGGAGAAAAAGAGTCAGTGCACTCTGTCAAATCCCAGTCTGATTCAGAATTGACCTAACTCAAGCCCTTTAGCTGCCTCCCATGTGCACGTGTGTGACAAGGCCCCCCCTTCAGCCCAGACCCGTTGGGTCGGGTGACCCTGACCAAGAGGTTGTGAACCTGAGAAAGAGCATTGGTGTTGGTGTGAAGAGAGCCCCGACGATGAATGAGCTAAAACTTGTACAGCTCTCTTTGGCTCAGCATGGCCCCCAGGCCTGTGTCTGAAGCGTCCATCTGGAGGATGAAAGGTAAAGAAAAGTTTTTCAAAACAGGTGCGGACATAAGGGCCTGCTTCAAGTCACTAAATGCAGTGCCTGTCTTGTCAGTCCATACCACAATGTTTGGGGCCCTCTTCTTTGTCAAATCAGTCAAGGACGCCGCTCTCTCCGAGAACCGGAGCACAAACCGGAAGTAGTACCCCGCAAGCCCGAGAAAGGCTTGGACCTGCTGCTTGGTTTGTGGATGGGGCCATTTCAAAATGGCATCTACTTTGGAGAACTGTGGCTTCATGGTACCCCATCCCACCAGGTAGCCTAAATACTTGGCTTCGTTCTATCCAAAGAAACATTTCTTCAGATTAATCCAAAGTCCGGCCTCACCTAGTATCTGCAATACCGCTTTTACCTGCTGTAGGTGTTCTGTCCATGTGCTGGAATAGATGACCACGTCATCCAGGGAGGCAGCACTATATGAGTTATGGAGCCTGAGCACTTTGTCCACAAGATGCTGGAAAGTTGCCAGAGCCCAAAGTAACCCAAATGGAAGGACGCAATACTGCCAGTGTCTGCTAGGGATATTAAACGCGGCCTTACCCTTCGCAGAGTCCAGTAAAGGAACCTGCCAGTACCCCTTTGTCATGTCCAGCATGGTCAAATACTGAGCTTGTCCTAGCCTCTTGAGGAGGTCGTCCACTCATGGCATTGGTTGGATAAGCATCAAATTGGGAGACTTGATTAAATCAACAGAAGTCATTGCAAAACCTCCAACTCCCATCAGGCTTATTGACCATGACGATGGGACTGGACCAGGGACTATGACTTTCCTCTGTTACTCCTAGTTCCAGCATGTACTTGATCTCAAGCTTCACTTCAGCTCTTTTTGCCTCAGGAAGGCGATATGGACGTTCTCGGACTACAACTCCGGGCTCTGTCACAATGTCGTGCTCAATCAGAGAGGTCCTTCTGGGGTTTTCACTCACTACCTCCAGGACAGACACAATAATTGTTTCCAGCTCCTGTCACTGTCTGGGACTTAAATCCGCAACGAAGTTAAGGCTACTCACGTGAGCAAAGAGTTAATGGGGCTGACCAGAGAGAGGGATTGGGATCCCTATCCTTCCACGGTTTCAGCAGATTTACATGATAAACCCGCTCCCTCTGCCGACGATTAGGTTGACTCACCTAATAGTCGATGAGTCCTTTCCTCTCCTTAACTTCGTATGGACCTTGCCAATAGGCTAGTACCTTAGAGTGGGAGGTAGGTACTAGGATCATGACCCGATCTCTGGGGCGGAACTCCCGGAGAGACGTGCCTCAGTCGTAATCTTGGACCTGTGCTGCTTGAGCCTCTTCCATGTAATTTTTAAAGAGGGGCCTAATTTTACCAAATCTATTGCGTAATTGTGCGATATACTCCAATATGTTTGTAGAGGGAACGGGCCTCTTTTTCCCATCCTTCTTTTAAAATGTCTAATATACCCTGGGGTTGTAGCCCATACAGTAATTCAAAAGGGGAGAACCCCATAGAGGCTTGTGGGACTTCCTGATAGGCAAAAAGGATGAGGGGGAGGAACTGATCCCAATTCCTTCCATCCTCATCATTCCCAAGCAGTTTGCACAACCTGGGGGGGTTCAGTAGATCTTAGGTTTTGGAACGTACTCTGGCTGAGCTTGACTCAGGGACAGTTCTGCTCTCTCAAATTGTGAGGTTGTACTATGTGTCTCCAGGAGCTCTATGAGCTCTTTCATGTTCGTAAACCCTATACTCCAGACTGGCTGGGTGAAACTGTGGGGCAGAGCTTTTAGGAGCAGGTAGCAGGCCACCTACTCTATTGCCTGGTAGGACTTGTTCTCATGTGGCCTTAACCATTGCCCTACCTTTGCCCATAAGGACCAGGTTTGTTTGTGGGTCGGCCGCTCTGTGTCCAACCTCCAGTTTCTGATTTTACTCACCTGCCAGTCTGGGGCACCCCTAGGTGGAAATCAGGGCTCTATTTTCACAGAGAGGCGGGCACTCTCACCTGAGACAGCATAATAAGGCCCTTTTGCCTCCCCTCTCTGGAGCAGCCCAATTCTGTGAGCCCCACCCACACACTCCCTGGCCTGCCTAGGTTGCCCAGTTAAAAGTGCCAGGAGCGGAACCCGTACCGGGTCTCTCTGAACCACGGGACACCCTCCCTGCCTGAAAACCCGGCCATGGTACACTCCCACCTAGATACGTTGCAGGTCCTGTCCCCTTCTCTTCCGGGACATTTCCATCACAAATCACAATATTGACCACAAGTCATAGCAAGGTTTGGGGCAGCCACCCGTATAATTGGTATCCTGGCAGCAAAATTGTAATAATGTTACACAGCACTGATGTGCAAAAAGCAAAGTCCAAAACAGAACTGAGGGAATAGGGAAAAGGTGGAGGCTTTTAAAGGGGAAGAGAGGAAGTGAGGTCAAAGGGGTCGGGCACATAAGGGTCTTCGGCCATAGGCTCAAGCCCCGGACGTGACATCATAGGGGCCGGAGACAGCAAGGTCTTCTTCCATAGGATCGGACCTGGAAGTGAAGTCAAGAAGGCCAGGTGGAATCTCCCGTGAATGGTCTGCAGGAAAGAGAGAAAAAGAGTCAGGGCACTCTGCCTCATCCTGGTCTTATTCTTAATTGCCCTTACTCAAGCCCTTTAGCTGCCTCCCATGCGCACGTGTGTGACAATATTTACGCTGCAGTAACATAAGACATGAATATGAATTTTACTGTGTTCTGTACACATGACAATAATAACCCTATAAACTTATATTTTAATGTTGATGCAGTGCAAAACCACCAAATTTTACTTTTATCGTTTTAGCTACAGTATCTGTGTAAAAGTTGTTTAATCAGCAAAATAGCCACTTCTCTCATTTGCTGTCTACTTGGTTCCCATAATGCTGAATGTACAGAAATGCCGTAAGGTTCCTGCTGCCAATCATCAGGCAGGGCCTGGGCTTCATCATCATCAACACACTCATTTGTGCTAGCCTCCTGCTTCTGTGTAGTTATGTTCCTCCCACTCCAGACTTCCATAACATTGGTCTCTCCCTCAGTCCTGGCCAAGATAATATAAGCCTTTTCCCTAATTTGGTGGTAAGGCTTCATCTTTTATAACACAATTCTAGTGATTCTAAGCACAATTTTATAATGTGGCTTCATTTCTATATTTTTCTAAATTTTTCCTTTTACTCAAAGGGCTCTTAAAGTTTTTTGGCATTTTTTACCCTATATATTTTTTAACTAAATGCCAAAGCTCACGCTATCAAAAGGCAAAGTGAGCTGCACAGTAAGAAATCAACATGTTTCCTTGAAAAGCACATTAAATATTAGGCTTGAACATCTCCCTGGTGGTGGCATGAATTTTTGGTATTTGTATTTGTTACACAGTATTAATGTACTATATGTTTAATCATTTTTTTAAATAAATCTTTATAAAAAATGGTTCACCGACAAAAGCGCGATAGACATATGCGCCCCGACAAAACCGCGACGGACAAATGAGCGCCGACAAACCTGCTAACTGGTTTTCGACAAATGCGCGCCGACAAAATCACCACGACGAAATCGCAAGAGAGGCCAAGAGAGTGGGACGCCCTTGCTGCAATTCTTCCTACATATACAGGATGTGATCTTAAGGACTATCTGCATGCCGTGCTGATGGCATGCCGTGTCTAATAATATTGACTTCTAAAATAAACATTATTATATATGCTTTAAACTAGTAATTCATATTTAATGAAACTTTTTGTTGGGGCGATTTTGTCGGCGCGTTTTAATCGGCGCTGTTTTGTCGGCACGCATATGTCTATCGCGCAAATGTCAGGTCACAATAAAAAATACCAGTGTAAAGAAACTAGAATACTTTTTTTTTCAATTAGCAAAGACAAGCCCAGCCCCATTTATTTAAATGATGAAAAAAAATGATCTTCTCATGACTAACAAATGCTCATATCAATGCTCTTCCTGATGCTGTGTAGAGGAGACAGGTGAGTGACAGCACATCAAGGTTGTCATTGCAAATGACTGTCCAAGAGACGTGACTCTGTTCGTTACAAATCTTATTTTCAAATTAATAAATTCAAATAAATAAATAAATTGACTGAGTCAATGAATGTTTGCTGTGCCCACCGACTGGACTGAAGAAAAACTTTAGACAATGAAGGACCTTCCGTAGACCTGGATGGATTATGAATAAATCAGTATAAAATAAAAGAGTGTTTGCACTTCCAGTTTCTTCGGAGTAGTTTTCACAACGTTTTAAACCAGAGAAACAAGCAAAGAGCAACTGGAGATGGGATGTCAACAGCTGAGTAACCACAGTGTATTCTCCAGGAAGATTCGCTGTCGTGCACGATTTGAAATTGTACCCACGACAACTGAAATTTATGCTTGATGTGAAGCACTCATGAGACATTGTAAAAAAGATTTAATAAACTGATTTGAGAGACACACTGATTACAAGAGTATTACAAACTTTTAGTGCCCTGTTAAAAGTCCACTAAACATTAATGTTTGGGGAAATTACCAAAGCAAATGTTTGGAGATTGTGCGTGAGTAACATCGAGGAGCTTTGTGGGGGTCATGGCCCTAGCAATCATCTGTATGAAATTTGCAAATTGTCCCCATGTCTACACAGGTTTTTTTCCAGGCACTACAGCTATTCTTCAATGCATTAGCTTATTTATGTGAGTATGGCTTGTGGTGGACTACAGTGCTGGTTCCTACCCATGTACTCACAGAATGTCCTGTATAACCCTAAACTGGATAAAGTAGGTTCAGAAATGGTCAGAGGGAGTTTTGTTTTAAATCTACAGATCAAGTTAAATGCTTTTTTTGATTAGACAGTCCCAATTTGTGTCCCAGATGTTTGGAGCACACTCCTAAATCCACTAAAGCTTTTCTCACAAAGCAAATCAGCATTCATTATTTGCCTCGCTTAGAAATCATACAGATAGGCAACACCTCCTCCTGGTCCTCTGACAGTGGCTAAATTCCAGTTGTGTGCTCCATTTTCCATAAGATTGTGAATTTCTATTGTGTGATCTTCCTAAGAGTCCATGCACAATGTGCAAAGTGCCTAAATAGGTGGATTTGAAACCCCAAGGTCACAGGTTCAGTCTTAAGGCTGGTTCACGTATCATTCTTCACATGTAATTTAACCAGAATCTGTTCATTTGTCATATCTTAGAATTATTCCTATTACCTTTTTTGAAATTCTCTAATCAGGAAAAAAAAATCAAGCCAAGTTTATGGATCTTCCATTTACTAGCTGTTTAAATGGATATATTCTTTTTATGCAAATGCTGAATGTAATTTTTGGATTCTTTTATATTTGAAAATCTGTGCTTTAGGCCTGTCTTCAATGAAAAGCATTATATAAAAATAAATTGAAAAGGAAATTAAAATTTCACTGGCTACAGTATTTTTTACATCTTGCATATATTTATACAGTGCTTTAGTGCTCACACCCAACATCTAAAGCTATCAAATAACATGTGGTACTGTAATTAAGACTGCTGCTTCTTAGCTCCAGACTCCTGGGTTCAAGACTCAATCTGGCCAATATTTGGAATATGAATGATATTATATTATACTGGAAATTTTGGGATAACACCTTGGACTCAGAAGTGTTAATATGTTTAATAAAAATTAAATTAATTTTATTTCAGTTACCTGGTGTTTCCTGCTGTACTCCAAAGATTTGTAAGTTAAGGTGCATCAGTCTGTGTAAGTGTGCCCTGTGCTGTGGAGATGTCCTGTTCTGGACCTGTATCTTGCCTTGTACCCTTGTCTTTTAGTTCAGTGTCCTTCTCATATCATGGCATTCTAGGTTTGAATCCTGTAACTGATTGCAGTCTGCATGGAGTGTGTCTGTTCCCCCTGTGTCTGTTTGAGTTTTCTCTTGGTACATAAGAACATTAGAACACAGGAAATCTGACAAATGAGAGGAGACCGTTCAGTCCATCAAGCCTGTTTGGTTCTCCTCCCATTTTACAAAATCTGTGCAAAGTTAGTTGGTGATTTGAAATTGTGCCCTGAGTGCATGTGAGTGTGAGTGGGCCCTGCTAAAGATTGGGATCCCATTCACGTTTGGTTCCTGATTTTCACCAAGGCACACTTCAATCTCCTATTAACTGGAACTGAGAATGTAATATACTTAACATAGTAGTGTATGGAGGTCATGATTTTATTTTATTTTAATTTTTAACAGTGCGCATATGTTTGTTGTGTAGAAACAAGCTTTATTTTTATGTCTAAAATCACTCAAATTCAGTGTTTTTGATTTTTTTTTTATTTGCATATACTGCATTAATCTCTAAGTGGAAATTGTCTCTTCACATGACCTCTGGGGTTCAGAGCACAGGGCCTTCCAATGTACTGCACCCAGGGAACAATTTTCAAGTTAAGGGCCTAGTTCAAGGGCCCAACAGTGTAGGATCCCTTCTGACAGTAATGGTACTTGAACTGACAACCTTCCAGATACCAACGCAGACAATAAAACTGAAGTAAAACATGTAAAATACTGTCCTGCCTTACCCTCAGATCTACTCTTACGCTGCACTGTCATCTTAATTGCGATCACTGCACTGAGGACCAAACTGAAAATGACCTTACTCTTTTTTGGAGTACTTTTCTAAATAACCTACATTTTCCATCATTTTATGTATGACACGCTAATATTATTTTTTTCTAAAGAATTTTAGGGGTTGATTTCAACATATAAAAGAGTACAATTTTTATAAAAATATCAACATAATATTCTGAAACATGTTTATTTCAATTCAAGGCTGTGGAGGCCACTTAAGCACAAGGCAGGAAAACGACCTGAACAAAAAAAACTGCAGAAGGAGATAAAAAATGAAATTAAGTGGGCAAAGCTTAAGTGTAAGGACAAGATGGAGAAAGAACTGCAAACTGACAGCCTCATTGTGGAATGGCTTGAAGATTACGGCTAGGATTCTCAGTAAATGCAATAAACATGTTGATTTGGTAAGGGTTAAAACTGATGAGCAACTGGCTCAAAAATACAATGAATTCTATTTAAGGTTAGTGACACAGGATTTTGCTTTGGGAATTACTTATCACTTGAGAATTGAGTGAGGAGTCAGCACTTCTTTAATTTAAATGATGTCAAAAGATTCCTGCAGCAAACTAAAATCTTAAAAACCTATTGTCCAGAAAGAACAAGTGGGCATCTGCTTCACTCCTGTGCAGAGCAAATCTCCCCAATATTCCACTCCATATTTGAGATGTCTCTGGATTTACAGCAGGTGCCCAGACTATGGAAAAAGGCTAATGTTATTCCACTAGCAAAAAAATACACACCCAAAGCATTAAGTGACTTTGGACTGGTGGCCTTAACTTCTCATGCCATTAAATCCTTTTAGAAGTTAATTAGGAGACAGTTACTTAACAAAACCCAGGAAAATTTGGACTCTTAACAATTTGCATACAGGGCAAAGAGTTGGGTGGAGGATGCCATAGCCATACTTCTGAATTTACTATGTGAGTACTTGAAAGGATGAAAAGAACACACAAGATTGCTGTTTACTGACTTCTTGTCTGCTTTTAATACAATCCAGATCCACATATTTGTTGACCCTAAGTGCCTATGGTCAATTCTGTGGATTCTGGACTTTTTAACACTAGAATCCCTGAAGCCTAAGAAAAAAGTTGTAATCCCAGGCCACCTTAAATTCCTTTGCACCTCTCCATCAGCGTCTTTTGTTTTGCAAATGTGTCAGTCAGCACAAGCAGCCTGCTATCCCATCCCCCCTACCGATGCAGCTGAAGTTCTCCCAGCTCAGGTCTCTTTATCTGGGTGTGAGGTACCTGCAGTTGTATAGGGTAAATAATATATCATTATTTGCAATACACACATATCATGTGTGTTCCGTGTCTACAACGATCTGGGTAAATGTAGGATGACAGGAAATGCAAGGCAAGAAATGCTGAACACATATCTAAAGCAGAAACCTTTTCCATTTTATAGTAATAATGATGTGTGAAGTGTATAATGTGTGAAGACTTTAATCCAAATATCAAATAAACACAAGCTCTTTTATTCAAGAATATGACCAAAGAAAAAAAAAAATATTCAGTTTACATGTTGCACCAACTGTGGTCATCGGTGCTATTGTGAAAAGAATGGAGATAAATGTCATCAACTCAGAGAGTGAGAGGCAAGTTCGTTGTACCACCAGAATGTCACTGACAGAATAAAACTGAATAATATAAAAAAAGCACTAAATTTTACAAGTAGCCAAAATTTACACAGAGTGTTACACTCAAGTCAAATGTATGTTTTTATTATATTGTAGTAATAACCGCAGTTCACTATTCAAAACGTGGAGCGCCCAGAGTCAGACCCAGAACCTTTGGGTTATAAGGCAGCACTTCTTACCGCTGCACCATCTAAGAAGACATATCAGCTGCTGTCGATTGACATTTGAGCTTGGGTTTTTAACTCATTGACAGCAACATGTAAAATGAATGTTTTTTTTTTCTTTGGTTATATTCTTCAATGAAAACACACATGTTTATTTGATATTTGGACTAAAGTCTTCACACATTATACACTTCACGTCATTATTAGTATAACATGGAAAAAGTTTCTGTTTTACTTATCTGTTCAGCATTTCTTGCCTCGCATTTCCTGTCATCCTACATTTACCCAGATCATCGTAGACACAGATCACACATGAAATGTATTGCAAATAACAATAAGTTATTTACCGTATACAACTTCAGGCACCTCACAAAGAGACTTGAGCTGGGATAACTTCAGCTGCATCGGAGGGGGGGAATGGGATAGCAGGCTGCTTACTGCTTGTACTGCTCGACACGTTTACAAAACAAAAGACGCTGACGGAAAGATGCGAAGTAGCTTTCCACTCTCTATGTAATGCACTCTGAATAGTGAGAAAAGCACTATATAAATGGAAAGAATTATTAGTATTAAAAAGGATTGGTTTGCAGCAGATATATGTCAGTGAACTGTATTACAGACAAGTTAGAAGAAAGCTGGCTCAGTTCTGTCAGACAGTAGCCATCCTCTGTCTCCTAAATTTCAGCAGTTGCCATTAGGTTGCATGTTTTTCTGAGCTTAAAGAACAACAAATTTAAGAACTCTTTCATTCCCAGAGGTATAAGCATTTTGAATTTTATTATTTGTAGGAATGCTGTTGAATTCTGAATTGTTATTATCATATATACTCTTAAAGATAATTATGTGTCTTTGTACTAATTGTGAGTGTGTGTATTTGTGATAACACTGGTTGTAAGCTGTTTTGTCTTGGCTTTTTTTTTGTATCTGTGTAACAGTATGTTATATTTTGTACTTTTCTGCTGCAAACACATTTTCCTAAATTCTATAATAAAGTCTATCTAACCTATCCTATCCTACAGTGTGCCTACCCATCACAAGGCTATCTGTTCTTTACAACATGGGAATAACTTTACATTTTACAAAAAGTACATTGATGCAAAATTTCACTAATTCCAGTATTAAAATTAAACTAGTATGGGATAGTGGTTGGCACTGATGTGTCATGAATCCAATGTTTTGAGTTAGAAATCCTCTGCCCAGTTGTTGCTCATATGCAGCCTGCAGTTTCTCCCTGGATCTGTGTAAGTTTCTTAACACATCTACAAACATGTGTCTTAGATTACTTGATGACCCCAGATTAGCCCAGTGACCGTGTGATTAACAGGCACCCCATACAGGGTTGGTTCCTGTTTTATGCTCTTTGCAAGCCAGGTTAGGGTCTAACCCTCAGCATTTCTCAATTGGATCAAGACTGTTTGCACATTTTATGCTTTCAAATGCAGTATACTTCAGTGTAACACATTGCATTTTAATAATGTGGAAATTTTTCATTTTTATTTAGCACTTCACATAATTTTTCATAGCTCAAAGAGCTTAGAGTTCCACTAAACAAATACTGCCTGTCATGATAGATAAAGTCAAACATAAATACGTACAACTAAAGATTGCTCCATAGAGAAATGTTACAAATCCATAGTACATTCTAAAAGGTTTTGACAGGCTCAGCAAAAAAAAAGCGGGGTATGGAAAAATTTGAACATGAAATGAATCAGAAGAATAAAAAATAGGGTCTGTGCTGGGAAAACACAGGGATGCAACAGAGTTTGACACTGTCCCATCTGTCACCTTAGAATGGAGGAGGAGAAAACTTTGGAAGACTGCTGAGTTCACTTCCTTCACTTATGAAGCCCCTCCCCTTCCTGTCTCATCCTTATATAAACAAGTGCCCCACTGGAAGTCAGTATTCAATTGCAGACCAGCTTCTTGTGGTGTAGTGGGTCCACAGCTCACGTCAAAAAGGCCACTTTTTAAAATAAATAATCGGTGCACTCGCGGCTTAGAGAGGGGGCGTGGTATGTGTGGCCAGAGCGGTTCCCGCGTGATTCATGATGCGGACGGTCCTCACTTAAGTGCACAGATGAGGAGTCATCCGCATCCGTAATTGGCGCCGGGAGCTGCAAATTGCCACATCTGATCCACGTCCCCGTAATAAATAGAAGCGTGAGGCAGCTAGGGGGAAAAAAAAGAAACAGAAAAAAAATGGACGGAGGTTGAGAAGGAGAGAAGGCAGGAAGTAGAGAGGAGAAAGCCAGTGCATGAGCGAGCGAGCAAAGGTGCTCATAGTTGAGAACAACTGAACGGTGAGCCTGGTGTTTGGCACCCCGGGAGCAGTCAGTAGTGGTTGCTCCCGCTAAGTATTATTGAGGAGTGGGAGTGACCCGAAGGAGGATGGCTCACTGCATAAGGCCACTAAGGCAGCGGGAGAAGGACTTGGGATGTGAAAGCCCCAGCGTGAGTGCCCTGGTCGCTGGGGAACCCAAGTCATGGTCAAGTGAAGCCAACCGGAGCCAGGGATGGGCAACGCAAACAGATCAGCAGTAGAAGGCAGTAAGAAAGTCAGCTGCAGGTAGGGTGGCTTCCCTATTGCATAGCCTGGACGGGAGAAGCAGGGGAGTCACCAGTAGAAAGGCACCGGGATTTGTTTTAAAAGACTGCTTCCAGCCATTGTTTTACCCTCCACTGTTCACTCGCTTTTTATTAGACAGAGAGTGTTAATAAATATAAAAAAGCCCTCTTTAAAGCTCGCTCAGAATACTATTCTGCAATAATAGATAGCAATAATAAAAAATGCTCGGGTACTGTTTAGAACAGTGGCTAAATTAACAAATGGAAATTCAGATCTACAGTACAAAATACCAACAGATATTAGCAGTACAGACTTTAAGAACTTCTTCAATGAGAAAATTAAAAATATAAGATCTCAGATCTCAGTATCACAGCGCAAACCAAATACTAGCTTAGCAGACCCAGCCTCAAATTGCATTCAGCACTTTAGTAATTGTAATCCTGTAACTTAGCAGGAAGTCTTAACTTTAATTTCTAAAATGAAGCCCACTACTTGTTCCCTAGATCCAGTGCCAAAAAAACTAGTAAAAAGTGCAATGGATGTTCTTGC
>JANRMT010062857.1:11943326-11957369 GCA_026402145.1 Polypterus bichir lapradei | reverse complement strand
GAGGACCGGAGTAGGGCTTGTGCATCCTCCAGACCACAAGGGGGCGACCGCCCTGGTTGTGTTGGGGGCCAGCCGGCACTTTCGCCACACGGGGGTGTGTCCGCTGGGGATTGCTGGGAAAGCAGCTGGAGCCCATCCGTGCTGGTATTTAAGGGGCCGCCTCCCTTCATTCATCAGCAAGAGTCGCGTGAAAGAGGACGGAGCTCGGAGAGAGGAGTGGAGGCGGCCAGGAAAGGCACTAGAGACTGTGAGGCCTGGACTTTGGGGGATCGGTGCTGGAGGCACTGGGACATGCACTGAACAGCTATTGTAAATATCCTGTAAATAAACGAGTGTGTTGGGTGAAGAAACGATGTCTGCCTGTCTGTGTCGAGGTCCAGTTCCACAACTGCTGTGGCTCACATACACTACCAGGGGGTGTATGGAGAATGGCTGAGCCGTCCTGTGCAGGACTGCCGTCTCACCCGGCTGGAGCTGGAGCACTTCCGGGTCCTTTATAAAAGGAGACAGTTGCTGCAACTCGGAAGCTGGAGTCAGGTGGCAGTGGACTGAGCTAGGAGGAGAGCACAGGAGTGGAGCTTGATGGAACAAGGGAAGAAAGGACTGAGGGTATTGTCAGCACTATGGGTTATTGTGTGCTGTGCCAGTACGTAGAATAAAGGGGTGTTGTTTGACAACAGCGTGAACTCTGTCTGTGATCTGGGCTATCCATTATAATTTATATATGTATATATATGTGTATATATATATATGTATCCTCTTTAATAAAACCTCTGTGTGCGTCCAGGTGTCCGTGTGTGTGTGTCTTCTGGTGAAGTGCGCATGCGCGGGGCCACGCCACACATCTCACCGTGCCCCGCCCATGTGCACGGCACCGTGGATGCACACACACTGGAAGCTGGGCACACAGTGAATGGCCTAGCCGCGGCCGTGCATGATAAGCAAATAAAGGACATCATTGCTGGGGAGAGTGCTGATTGGGTAGTCGCGGCTGCGCACATAAAGTCCGTTGCTGGGGAGACGCCACACATACAATAATCAGCTGCACGCCAGCACAGATTAAAATACTTGCTGGGGAACTACGCAGTACTTGCTGGGGAGACGCCACAGGCACGATTATCAGCTGCACGCCACACATTACATCAGTTGCTGATAACACTCTGCTGATTGCCCACTGTTGTGACAGAAAATTAAAGTCATATTACGGACATCAAAGCCAGTATTACTGTCAGAGAAAATTACAGGCATTTCACGGAAATACAAACCAGTATTACTACGAGAGGAAATTAAAGGCACACAATACAGTGACGCATATTACAGCCACATACAAGCCAGTATTACTGTAAGAGAAAATATTATGGACGTATCTACTAACAATATGCCACCCAAAAAAAAAAGATTGTTACAAAGTTTTACACTAAGGCAATATTAATTATACTTATTGTATTGTCATATACGTTTCTATTTTATTTTTATTATTATTTTACTTTAGGCTTCTTGTAAAAATAGACACTATTGAAATCGTCACAAAAAAAAGTTGAAATGTCGAGTTGCCAGGTAATTGAAATTTTCTTTGGAGGTTTCCTTTTGCCGGTGTGCTCACTTCGCTTATGTATTAGCGGTGAGAGGAAAAGTAAAAGGGATACCGTTTGCTGATGTGCTCGCCTCACTCCTGTATCAGATGCTAAGCGAGTGACTCTTTCTTAAGCGGTTTGGCCTCGCTTGTGTATGCTCGGAGGTGAAGCTCTTACCCCAAGTCCACCTCTCACTTCCGGGCTGGACAGACACATACACTTCCACGCATAAACGTCCATATACAAGATTTTTTTTTTTTGGATAAGCCTGTATTCCTTTTTTGATTAAGGCAAAGGTAAAAGGTATGGTGTAACAATAGAGTAACTTAAGAGTATAATATTCCAAGGAGTACCTTTATAGACCAGATGTGTAAATCTTCCTGGTTGTTTATAAAACCATAAAATGCATGCAATAGTTTAATGGCACACATAAAATGTTATTTATTTTTCACATGAGTAAAAGTGAGCACTTTGAAATGGCAGTTTTTATATTTTAAGGAATGTTTATTTATATGCTACTTATAGTTTGCACAATTAAATGATTTATTATATGCTTCAGCCAAATCTCTCTGTCCACCTGTCTCACTATTCCACTGCCCCATTACCCCATTTACTACGTGTTTTGCTAAGATCTTTTTAAGGTTGAGGACACTGGGAATTAACACTACCCTAAAGAACAACCTGTCCAAACACATGAATAATGTGCAAACTCCAAATGCAAATGACCAGGTACAGAATTAGGATTCAAACCCAGGATACTAACTACATGAGACAGCAGTACTAACTGCTGAGCCACCATGCCACCCACCCATAACATAAAGATCTGAAACTTTCAACAAATGTAAATGCAAGGAAACAGTTAAAAACAAAATAAAAATGTGTATTTTAAATATTGTAATTTCAAAACAATGTACAGCCTCCAGTCTCTTACTTATTATTGAACCCAGTAAACCTTTTGCCACTTTGTCTTGTCCAGGATTGTCCTCCATCTTCGCTGTTGCCTCAGTAACAGCCTCATTAATTCACTTTGGGAGCGGGGTTGTGATAGCCACACTGCCTGTTAAGTGTATCCCTCCTGGGTCATGAGGGCATCCCCCAGTGTTGAATGATATTCACATCTCCTAATTTAAAGTCTACATTTAGCCATTCAAGGACCCATGAGTCATTAAAGGTTGTCTGCAGATGCTAAAAGGAGCAAATATCAAAAATATATACAATGTGTATGGTATTAAAATATTTTCTCCTCTGTTATACATATCTTTTGCTTTCACATGCCAACATTCAATTACAGTATACTAAAATTCTGTTTAGAACAATAGAAGATTTGTGGCTATGTACACTTAGAATATCTATGGACAATTCTTGCTCTATTATCAGACAAGTAAAAACAAGACATAACCTCTAACATACTGCTGTAAATATCACTGAAGGTGATAAATCTGATTTCACTGTCATATTAAGATAGAGATGCAATGTATTGCCTTCAAAGTCATTGTGTGTCATGAGCCCCAAGGGCTGATGAAGTACAGAGAACTCTGGTAATATGTCTTGTGGATGACTATGGATGTAAAACTGGGTTACTTATCCACTATGCTGTATATTTACAGTCCACAGTGTCCTTTTGATCTCAGAATAAATTTTAGTATTGAAATAATGCCTTTTAAGAGCATTTACACCCTTCCAAACATTTCACATTTTTTGGATTTATAAATGACTCTGTTGATATTTGATGGAATCAACTTTTTCCACAGTTTCAGTTAAGATTTTTTCTTCAGTTGTACTGAAACTGTGCTAATGTGTTAGAAAATTAGAACACTTTTGATGAGAACTTGCCATTTAACCCAGCAAAGCTCACCAATCCTATCCACCTAATTCTTCCAAAATAGCATCAAGTCACATTTTGATCATCCCTAAAGTCCTACTGTCTACAACAGTACTTGGTAACTTATTCCATATGTCTACAGTTCTGTGCATGATGAAAAACTTTGTATGAAATTTACCATTAACAAGTTTCCAACTTTATCCCCTTGATCTTGTTGAACTTACAGTAGAGTCTCACTTAACCTACCTTCGCTAACCCGACATTACGTATTATCCGACGTCCTACCGCAAAAAAAAAAAACAAAAAAAAATGCATCAATCGGCAATAAGAACTGCAAGTTGTGAGCGTGAGTGTAGTCTATTTTTTGTTGCTCTCGACTCTACCGCAGCTAATTACAGTGGAACCTCGGTTTGTGAGCATAAATCGTTCTGGAAACGTGCTCGCAGTTCAAAGCACTGGTACTGTATATCAAAGTGAATTTCCCCATAAGAAATAATGGAAACTCAGATGATTCATTCCACAACCCAAAACTATTCATATAAAAATGATTAATACAAAATATAAAATAAAAATACATAAAACAAATTAACCTGCACTTTACCTTTGAAAAGAATCATGGCTGGTGTGAGTGAGTTTCTAAACTCTTGTGGGATTCCACCCAACGGGACGACACCCGGAACAGCGTCCCAAAGCAATTGCAGTTTCCTAGCGCTGTAGCAGTTCACTGTAAAAGCGAATCCGAAAAGATCGCGGACATGCTATAAGTGCCTGCTGTCGATGGATGATACAAGGAACAAAGAACATTATAAATGCGCAGGGCACAGTATAACTTTCCTCCGACCCTGCCTGACTGCTGTGGCTGTGTATAGGAGAGCGGCAGATCCCACTACAATAAATAACAACGCTGTTGCTGTTTCAAGCTGAATAAAGCCGGTGTTGCTAAAGTACTGAGACTCAGCTTCGTGTTTTCGGGTGCAAGACGGGGACTCGCACGTCACAGCACGAATGTCACAGCACAAACACACACACACGCAGTCACAATACTGTAGTAAACAGTATATGCTCGTACGGATGTTGACTATATGAGTGACGGAGTTAAGGCTCTGGAAATTGCAATTAATTACATTGAGCAACAAGAAGAAGCTACAGGAATCAACATAATGATGCTGCAAAGATGGCGAGACTTGGCAGCGAAGAAACGGCACTCGTCAGGAAAGCAGACTACGATCAAAAATGTCTTTAAATCATCACAGGACTGAACTTTTTAAGTACAGTACATACTGTATTTAACTTCAGACAATTCTGTAACTGTAAATTCATTTTTTCAGTTAATTTTTTTCTGTTGTTTTGTTGTAAAACATGATTATTAGTTTCGTAATGTGTAAGATTATAACATAGTTTGACGTTTAATAGGCTTTTTCTTAACACCTCCCATTAATCCGACATTTTCGCTTATCCGATATTCTGCCAGCCCGTTTATGTCAGATAAGGGAGATTCTACTGTATTTTAAAGTAATAGCCTGGATCCAACATACTGATTCATTTCATAATGTTAAACTTTTCAATCATGTCACCCCTTAATTGTGGAGTGATGGTGACTCCGAGGCTAAGGATCTCTACCAGTACTGCTAGAAGGGTTTCTGCTCTGTTGGGCCCTTGAGCAATCCCCTTAACTTGTAGTTGCTCTAGGGGTGCTGTACAATAGCTGAGCCTGTGCTCTGACCCCAAGGGATATGTGATAACTACATTTTGTTGTAATTGTACAATGACAATATCATTGAATCATTATTACTAATTGCTTTAACTGAACAGGTTCAACTCCTTCAATCTCCGTCAAAAATCATTCCTTGTCCTGGAAACAGCCTGTTTGCTCATCTTCGGACTTTGCTTTGTCTTTTTTGTAGCCCCGAGATCAAAACTACATACAGTAATCCAGATGAGGCCTCAGCAGTGCATTATAAAGCTTAAGCAATAACGTCCTTTGACTTGTACTTCACATATTGTATCATGCTAAACAGCTTAGCATTCTGTTAGGCTTCTTAATTGCTTCTGAACCCTGTCTGGTCCTACTTATAAGTGGTGTTGTCAAGTTTCAGACCTCGCATTGTATATTCATATCTAATATTTTTGTTTCCTACATGTAATACTTTACATTTACTTATATCAGTTGTTCCCAAACTTTTTCAATTCTCTGCACCCTTGCTGAATCCAAGTTTTCCCAACGCACACCCCCCCTCCAGTCAGATTCTAATTTGCGAAATAACCAATAATTTTTTTTAATTAAAGGGTTAAATAAAAATAAATAAAACACGTATTACAAAAAAAGTAATTGAACAAATTCAACTAATTATAATTAGTGGGATTGTGGTTGTAGTAGGTCTGTGGCGACGAAAGATTAGCAGCTTTTAAATAACCCATTTGCCATGTCAGTCTCAATGGGCATGACTGAGCAGCAGTGGGGAGTTGATGGAGTAATTGGGGCGAGTTGCACCTGCACGTGAGGGTGCGGCCATTCTCAATTGCTTATTCGGCTTCCTGCAGTGTGTGATTAAGACGCTGCACCCACTGAGCCATATAAGAACGGGCTAGCACAGAAGGAGAGGGAAAAAAAAAAGAGACGAAAAGGAAAGGAAAAAGGCTGTGAGAGAGTGGCATTGGGGCAAAAGAAAAAGGAGCTAGCCAGCATAAATGAGAGAACTCAGTGCCGCCTTGTAAGATGCTAGCGATGCATTGCTTGTGATTGATGCCTGCTTATAAAAACTACCTTTTTGTTGATTTAACTCTTTTAACTTTCTGGTAAAGTAATCACGAGATTTACTAACCATGCTGATATGACTGGTTTCCAAATGGCATTTCAGCTTACTTGGTAGCATGCACTGTGGTGCCAAAACTTTCATACACAGTACACACTACGACCTCTCTTCACCATTGACTTCTGTCAACGTAAAACCAAACTCCAAATAACTGTCATCATATTTTCAATATTTGCACTTCTTCACACTCTGGTTGATGTTGCCACTGGTTGACGGTGTGCCCTCAATTTTATTTTCACTCTTACAACGCTTATTACTATTTAGTAAAAAAGATCCATTTTTAAAAATACATATGAGAAGAAATACTTCAAAAACTTCACTTCACTTAATCACAACAATATACAGTTGATACAATCTCCGAACACTAAAGCCGCACGAAACCACCAGCTATTTATATGCAAACACAAAGTACCAAGAAAGTTCGACAAACTACTTAAACAAACAAGAAACTTAATTATTGCAGAGCGCATTCTAGTAACCATTTGTAGAGGCTTCCGCAAACAGTTATTAGTAACTGTTTATTAGTTATTAGTAAAATCTTCTAGCATTGTTATTCCATGGAAGACTCAAAGAGTGTCTGATTTGAAAAGAACATGTCGTAGAGCTGAGCGTAAATGGAGGAAAACTAAACTAACTATCCACTATGAGATATTGAAGGTTAAAATAACAGAATACAATAACACAGTCCGTCTTGAGAGGCGCTACTATTTCTCTAAGATTATAACTAACAATGCCAGTAATCCTAGAGTCTTACTTTCTACAATTGATCGTCTGTTAAACCCAGGTAACACAAAGGAATGCCTCCAAAATACTTCCAGTGAAACCTGTGAGGCTATTGCTGTATTTTTCAATCAAAAAATTAATGATATTAGAAATAACATAGTACATTTCTCAAACACTGCAGAACCTCCTAAGCCCAGTACTCCGTTATAAACAAATTAAATTCTTTCACCAGGATAGATCTACCTGATTTACATAAAATAATCTCTCAACTGAAACCTTCCACCTGCGTCCTTGACCCAGTACCAACAAGGTTTTTCAAGGAAGTATCAGGCGTGCTAATCTATACTAATAAACGGCAAAGCCCTCACTCACTCACTCACTCACTCACTCACTCACTCACTCACTCACTCACTCACTCACTGACTGACTGACTCATCACTAATTCTCCAACTTCCCGTGTAGGTAGAAGGCTGAAATTTGGCAGGCTTATTCCTTACAGCTTCCTTACAAAAGTTGGGCAGGTTTCATTTCAAAATTCTACGCGTAATGGTCATAACTGGAAGCTGTTTTTCTCCATTTACTGTAATGGAGTTCAGCTGGAGGGGCGGAGTTCGTATGACATCATCACGCCTCTCACGTAATCACGCATTACGTAGAAAGCCAGGAAGAGCTACAAAACGCGCTTTAGAAAACATGCATTATATAATTAAGAAGGCAGCGAAACAATTAGAAGCGAGCGAGTGACATATAAAACCATATTCAGCAGCTCACGTGAACTGACGCAGTGCGCAGACAAAAAGTAACAGTTCCAAAGAGTGCTGAACAAAAACCGAATTACACTGCTACGCTGAAATAGATAAACCCCACGCCGTGGCGCGATACTAAAGCATTCGACTGTAGCGCCCACGTCCGAGGTTCGATTCCCGAGAGGGGATGCACTAAGTATGTACGCGCGCTTCTCGATTTATTTTAACCTCGCATCCCCTTAGTTTGAGACGTATGAAAACGCATGCGGTTAACGCAGAAAGACAGATCACCTATTCACCTATTGAAGCTTCATGAATAATGGATACTTTATTCGCGATCGATGATTGTTTTGGTAAAGCCATACTCAGTGTATTCATTAGATGAACGGTAAAAAAGTAAGAGTGAGGGGACGGTAACTTACTGAAGCACACAAGCAAAACCACAATAGCACGCGGGCTCGATGTACTGACTTGCGCGATCACATTCCAAAAAATATTTCTTTTCAAGTTCTATTTAGTCCATATGAGTCAAACTCAAGGCCCACGGGCCACATCCGGCCCGGCGTGTAGTTATATCCGGCCCGCGAGATCATTTTATATACTGTATTATTGTTATTAATGGCCCGGGTATATGAAGCGCTGGTAACACAATAAACTACAGATCCCATAATGCAGCGCTTCAGCTGCCTTGCCGAACACTTACCGTGTTGCTGCAAGTTATTGCGAAGCTAGCCCACACGATGCCGAAGAGAAAAGTTGATTCTGAAAATAGAGCCTTTAAAAACCGATGGGAGGTTGAGTATATGTTTACTGACATTGCCGGTAAACCCGTGTGTCTCATTTGTGGAGCTAATTGCACTGATACGAAATAGCCTGCCCATTTAATTATTTAGGAATGGATAAATAAAGATAAGATTTTGTACAAATAATGTTTTTCATTTTTCTTCCTTGATGGATTCTGCCACCCCCAGCAACAGTTGCTCGCACCCCAAAGAGTGTATGTATGTATGTATATATATATATATATATATTTATAATATATATATGTGTGTGTGTATATATGTAGATATGTATGTATACGTTTATATGTGTGTGTGTGTATGTATATGTGTATATATATATATATATGTATTTGTGTGTATATATGTGTATGTATGTGTATATATGTAGATATATATATGTATGTATATATGTGTGTGTGTGTATATATATATGTGTATATGTGTATATGTATAGATATGTATATATATATGTTTATATGTGTGTGCATATATATATATATATATTTTTATATATATATATATGTGACAGCAACACTCATCACTCACAACAGTGACAAAACAATTACATTTACAATCATGTTATGTTATTTTCAAAATGTTTCATTTTCTTTTTCATTACTTCTTTAACACACTACTTCTCCGCTGCGAAGCGCGGGTATTTTGCTAGTTGATAATATTCTTGACATATTCATCATTAAATACGGGGGTCTTCCCAGACTGTCTTAAGACTGCTGTAGTTAAACCCCTACTCAAGAAAAATAATCTTGACCCCTCTGCTTTTGAAAATTTTAGACCCATCTCTAACCTGCCGTTCTTAAGTAAAATTCTAGAGAAGGCAGTCATTATGCAGTTAAATGACCACCTCAATAAACATGCTATTCTAAATAAATTTCAGTCAGGTTTTAGAACAAATCACAGCACAGAAACTGCACTCGTTAAAGTAGTAAATGACTTGCGGGTAAATGCAGACAGAGGCCATTTATCTGTTCTCATCCTCTTAGATCTGAGTGCTGCATTTGACACCATTGATCACAATATTCTTAGAAATCACCTTAGTCAATGGGTGGGCCTCTCTGGTAGTGTCTTAAATTGGTTTGAATCCTACCTGGCAGGGAGAAAATTCTTTGTTAGTTGTGGTAATTACAACGCAAAGACACATGATATCCTATATCGTGTTCCACAAGGCTCTATCCTGGGTCCGCTGCTCTTCTCAATTTACATGCTTCCGTTAGATCAGATTATCTCAGGGCACAACGTGAGTTACCACAGCTATGCTGATGACACACAGCTGTACTTATCAATAGCACCTGATTACACCGATTATCTTGATTCACTAACACAATGTTTTACTGGTATTTCTGAATGGATGAATAGTAATTTTCTCAAGCTAAATAAAGAGAAAACTGAAATTTTAGTGATTGGCAATAATGGATTCAATGAGGTTATCAGAAATAAACTTCATGCATTAGGACTAAAAGTTAAGACAGAAGTAAAAAACTTAGGGGTAACTGTTGACTGTAACCTGAATTTTAAATTGCATATTCATCAGACCACTAGGACAGCATTTTTTCACTTAAGAAACATAGCAAAAGTTAGACCTCTTATATCATTGAAAGATGCTGAGAAATTAATTCACGCTTTTGTTTTCAGTCGACTAGATTACTGTAATGCACTCCTCTCAGGACTACCCAAAAAAGACATAAATCATTTGCAATGAGTGCAGAATGCAGCTGCTAGAATCCTAACTAGGAAAAGAAAATCCGAACACATTTCTCCAGTTTTGATGTCACTACACTGGTTGCCTGTGTCATTCAGAATTGACTTTAAAATTCTGCTTATGGTTTATAAAGCCTTAAATAATCTCGCCCCATCTTATATATCGGAATGTCTGACACCTTATATTCCAAATCATAACCTTAGATCCTCAAATGAGTGTCTCCTTACAATTTCAAAAGCAAAACTTAAAAGAAGTGGTGAGGCGGCCTTCTGCTGTTATGCACCTAAAATCTGGAATAGCCTGCCAATAGGAATTCGCCAGGCTAATACAGTGGAGCACTTTAAAACACTGCTGAAAACACATTACTTTAACATGGCCTTTTCATAACTTCACTTTAACTTAATCCTGATACTCTGTATGCTCAATTCATCATAATAACTATTCATGGTGGCTCTAAAATCCGTACTGACCCCTACTCTCTGTTTCTTTTTCCGGTTTCTTTGTGGTGGCGGCCTGCGCCACCACCACCTACTCAAAGCATCATGATGCTCCAACATTGATGGACTAAAAGCCAGAAGTCTACGTGACCATCATCATCAAGTCCTTCCATGAGAACCCTAAATACAAAGAGGACTGTTTCATTTATGTTAGGTAGATTGCCCAGAGTGGACTGGGCGGTCTCATGGTCTGGAATCCCTACAGATTTTATTTTTTTCTCCAGCTGTCTGGAGTTTTTTTTTGCTTTTTCTGTCCACCCTGGCCATCGGACCTTACTCTTATTCTATGTTAATTAATGTTGTCTTATTTTATTTTCTTACTGTGTCTTTTATTTTTCTATTCTTCATTTTGTAAAGCACTTTGACCTACATTTTTTTGTATGAAAATGTGCTATATAAATAAATTTTGTTGTTGTTGTTGTTGCTAAATGTTCTTATATATTTTATTCCTTATCGTGTGTAAATGACGCTAAAGCCAATGACTTATTTGGTAAAATACAAATACTACATTTCAATAATCTCTTTGCAGAAGAGCTTGATGAACCTCTGTGGCTATATTCACACTACTTTTTCATTTAAAAACACATTGCGAGCACCGGGAGACATTCCTGCTCCCCAAGCACCCAACACAAGCAGGCTTTGACTTAAGTATAAAAGGCAAAGAGTCTTTTATTATGGGAAACACTTCCCCAAGTGTTTCCCACCACAGCTACAAGTACATGTATGCACAAGCGCAATACAACAAAACTCTTTTCCTTCCTTCTCTCACAGTCTCTTGTCACTTCCTCCTCTCAAGCGTTGTCCACCTTTCTCCCAACTCTGTCTCATCCATCAGAGGCAGGCAGCTCCTTTTATCTTCCACCCGGAAGTACTTCCAGTCTTCTGTACACATGGTCCGAAAGCACTTCCAGGTGAGATGGAAACCCCATGAAATAGGGCTCCCCAGTCACTGCAGTACCCCCTGACGGCACCCACGTAACCCAACATTCAAAGAACTCCATGTCTTATGCTGCCATTTGGGAATCTGAGGCACCGCTGCAACCAAAGGTGTCTGCCATCTAGCGCTCCAGGGGGAGGTAATGCCCTGTGCACACTCTCTCCCCATGTCTTTCCATCTCATGGGCATCTTGGCCAAGTAAGCATTCATTAGTCCTCATTTTCACCTTCAGTTCACACTATCCCATTTTTAACTCCTGAAAACAGAGTCTTTTGAAAATGCTGTCTAGAGCCACATTCTTCTGAAAATGCTGACTTAGCATTACATTGTGGACAGGTAAAACAATAGACTGTAAAAAATGGCATCTATAATTGTGCTCTGATTTGTTCATGCTTATTACATAGCCCTTTTCTAATTGGATCCTGCCCATTATAATGTCTCATTTCCTGATACAGTAGGTCACTCTTCATTGAAGACACTCATATCATTACATAGCAGACACAGAAGAGTTGCTTTCCATGGTGCTTATTGTGTTCCTTACCTATATGTATCTAAATTATGTTTTGTACAGTTTACATGCTGCATGTATGTGCTAAAGGCAAATTTACCAGTCACTATAGTTTTGTGATAAATCCCCTGGCCAATGGCATTACCACCTCTTCGAGTATTTTTCTACTGATACCCACATGCCCAGTATAGACCAACATCTACATTATATGTGATTTCAGTCATTTTAGTGTGTATGGACATACCTTTGAAAACAATGCGAAAATGCTAGTGTTGACAGAGACCTTTTTGTTTAAAAATGCCATTTTTAAATGAAAATGTAGTAGCGTGACCATAACCTGAAATTCAAAATGCCATAAACTCATTGCAAAGTGGGGTATCTGCGGGCCCAAAGAGCTATCCGATGGAATTGTATCAAACGTTTTCAAATCAGTTTGCGCCTATTATGAATTCCCGGTTCAATGAATGTGAGAGTGCGAGAGAAACCTGGATTTCCAACATACTTGATTTAAATTAAAATGGTTTATTGAATGAAAAAAATTTGTTAACAAAAAAACAAGGTCAAGAAATGCAAAAATAACAAGGAAATGCAGTCAAATGCTGGAACAATAAATGCACATGGAATAAAAGTGCACTGACAAAACAACAAAAAATTATGTTATGTTTCCTACATACATGGATTAGTAAAAATATTATGAGTTTAATTAAATAAACCATGCTACATACACAAAAAATAATTTGGCTTTCTATAAGATGGATATGAAGAATGATTAGGGTCATAAAGACTGGCACTGCCTCACATTTCTAGGCACTTTGCTTCAGTTATTCTTACAGACTGCATCTGTGTGAATTTTATAAATTCTCTGTGTCTTTATGTGATCTCCAGATATTCTTTGTTTCCTCCTTGACATGCTTAAGACATGTGTGTTATGTTGTTTGTCAACCCTAAACTGGCCTTGTGTAAGAGAGTGTGGGTGAATGAATAAGAATGCTGGTGTTACTGGAATAGGCACTGACATCCGACTAACAGCCTCTGACAACCCAAGGCATCCTTGCTGTTTTGATCTGGGAAATTTAGCACATGTTCAGAAGATAGAAATATAAATTGAATTATGAGTCTATACGATGCTTCCTTTTACTGCTAATAAAGTTTCTTAGGTTAGAACAATGAGGCTGGAATCTCACAAAGAGCAGCAGCATTCATTTTAAACTTAACAGATGCTTCAGAGCGATGCCACCCACAGATTTTAGCTTTAGGCAAATGCTCGCCTGTCCAAACTGTGCAGCCTCTTCATCTCAATAACATGCAGACAAGACACATAGAGGAAGTGATCCAAGTGATCCAGATCAGTGTAGGTTAAGAGCAGAAGGAAAGAAAGCACACACCACAACTTTGTTTGACTGCTGTGATTGCCAATGTAATGTAAAAATGGCAGAAGACAGCAAATGTATCTGAAGATTTTTTATTTTATTAGTGCTGATGGAATATCTAATTTGTGTAGTGGATAGTATTTCACAGCACTTGGACCCAGATTCCGTTTCTGGCTGGGGTTATCATATAGTTCTTTCTGTATTCATGTGGCACTGTATTTTTTCGCATAATTCAAAGAATTACTAGGAATGTGTTTCATATTCCCTGATGACTTTCTTGTGTACCACCTAGGATTTGTTCTTTCTTTGTGTCCAGTCCTGCCAGGTGTGATAACTTCTAGTTTCCTACATTGTGCATAAAACAGAAAGAGGCCTATATACACTACAGAATCCCCTTTATGGTGACTTTATTAGATATGCCCACCTATTTTGATTAACACACACATTGCTCTGTATTTGTAGATAGATAGATAGAGAGATAGAGAGATAGATAGATAGATAGATAGATAGATAGATAGATAGATAGATAGATAGATAGATAGATAGATAGATAG
>JANRMT010062857.1:11922149-11938396 GCA_026402145.1 Polypterus bichir lapradei | reverse complement strand
ATATATATATATATATATATATATATATATATATATATATACAGTGGGATGCAAAAGTTTGGGCAACCTTGTTAATAGTCATTATTTTCCTGTATAAATCGTTGGTTGTTACGATAAAAAATGTCAGTTAAATATATCATATAGGAGACACACACAGTGATATTTGAGAAGTAAAATGAAGTTTATTGGATTTACAGAAAGTGTGCAATAATTTTTCAAACAAAATCAGGCAGGTGAATAAATTTGGGCACCACAAAAAAGAAATGAAATCAATATTTAGTAGATCCGCCTTTTGCAGAAATTACAGCCTCTAAACGCTTCCTGTAGGTTCCAATGAGAGTCTGGATTGTGGTTGAAGGTATTTTGGACCATTCCTCTTTACAAAACATCTCTAGTTCATTCAGGTTTGATGGCTTCCGAGCATGGACAGCTCTCTTTAACTCACACCACAGATTTTCAATTATATTCAGGTCTGGGGACTGAGATGGCCATTCCAGAACGTTGTACTTGTTCCTCTGCATGAATGCCTTAGTGGATTTTGAGCAGTGTTTCGGGTCGTTGTCTTGTTGAAAGATCCAGCCCCGGCGCAGCTTCAGCTTTGTCACTGATTCCTGGACATTGGTCTCCAGAATCTGCTGATACTGAGTGGAATCCATGCGTCCCTCAACTTTGACAAGATTCCCAGTCCCTGCACTGGCCACACAGCCCCACAGCATGATGGAACCACCACCATATTTTACTGTAGGTAGCAGGTGTTTTTCTTGGAATGCTGTGTTCTTTTTCCTCCATGCATAACGCCCCTTGTTATGCCCAAATAACTTAATTTTAGTTTCATCAGTCCACAGCACCTTATTCCAAAATGAAGCTGGCTTGTCCAAATGTGCTTGAGTATACCTCAAGCGGCTCTGTTTGTGCTGTGGGTGGAGAAAAGGCTTCCTCTGCATCACTCTCGCAAAGCATCTCCTTGTGTAAAGTGCGCCGAATGGTTGAACGATGCACGGTGACTCCATCTGCTGCAAGATGATGTTGTAGGTCTTTGGTGCTGGTCTGTGGGTTGACTCTGACTGTTCTCACCATTCGTTGCTTCTGTCTATCTGAAATCTTTCTTGGTCTGCCACTTCGAGCCTTAACTTGAACTGAGCCTGTGGTCTTCCATTTCCTCAATATGTTGCTAACTGTGGAAACAGACAGCTTAAATCTCTGGGACAGCTTTCTGTATCCTTCCCCTAAATCATGATGGTGAACAATCTTTGTCTTCAGGTGATTTGAGAGTTGTTTTGTGACCCCCATGTTGCTACTCTTCAGAGAAAATTAAAGGAGGAGGGAAACTTACAATTGACCCCCTTAAATACTCTTTGTCATTATAGGATTCACCTGTGTATGTAGGTCAGGGGTCACTGAGCTTACCAAGCCAATTTGAGTTCCAATAATTAGTTCTAAAAGTTTTGGAATCAATAAAATGATAACGGTGCCCAAATTTATGCACCTGCCTGATTTTGTTTGAACAATTATTGCACACTTTCTGTAAATCCAATAAACTTCATTTCACTTCTCAAATATCACTGTGTGTGTCTCCTATATGATTTATTTAACTGACATTTTTTATCGTAACAACCAACAATTTATACAGGAAAATAATGACTATTAACAAGGTTGCCCAAACTTTTGCATCCCACTGTATATATATATATATATATATATATATACAGTATATACATACTGTATATATATACTTGTATTAGATTGTAAAAAACTATTATATATTAACTAATAAAATCCCATACTGGCTAACACAAGTATCCTCGATTAGACTTACAGACTCCCTAAAAACTAAATTAAAAATTCCTTCTTTATCACCCTCTGCTGGGATTTTACAGTATACGAGTATTTCTCTCACTTGTGCAGGTCATTTTTTCTTGAGCCTCTAAGGAAAGTAACCTTTACTTTTTAAGCTCACATGTCTTTCTTTCAAAATTGTAAATAATTATGTTGTATATTTCTCAATGAATATTAGAGGTAGCTGAGTTTGCAACATTTACATGGATGGTGCATTTCATGAATGGTCTCTGGGCATTGGCACTGATTAAAACAAATCATCATTTTATCCTCTGTTTCCAGGCATTTTAATAAAAAGGTTAACTAATTATAGCTAAGATATTGGCATCTGTTCTGGGTTGTAATCTGTTCTTCTACTGTTAATTTCACTCCTCCTGCTTTTCAATACAGGGGCACTGTATTATTAGTTAATTGTGATGTGTTGTGGACAAAATGAAGCAAAAGGTAATAAGACTCCATGATAGGGATGCAAGTATATGTTGAGTAACTCACACAATCCGGCTGAAAAGCATATAAGCTTCTTGACAAAATTCAGCCGACTTGTACCTGAATTAATTACAGAAGATATTTTGTCTCACTTTGAAATGCTTCTCATTAGACCCTAACTAATCTCACAATCTAATCTAATGAAATGTAAGCTGCAATCTAATCTTAGGCCTGTAAAAGCAGATGCTTAGCATGTAAGAAAGAGCGCCTGGACTGGCATGCATAATGAGGGGGCTTCCAGATACCAGTCTGACTTGGCAGCATGTGGTGATTAATGTCGGCTCCATCTCCAGTAATTTCTAAAAGCCTATTCTTTCCATTTTTACAAGGGAACAGAGCCTTCTCAATAAAGCATAATGTTAATATAATAAAATGAACATTTAAATATAAAATATAAAGGCTCAAATGTGTAGATTTTAATTTAGATTTGAGTCCTTTTTAGATGGTCTTCGCAAATTCCCTGTGTTTTCTCCCCTAAGGACTTCTACTTTTCACTCTAGGTAATGAATGAACACTAAATTATGCAAGATGGGATGAGTATATGAGCACTCTGCAGTTGATCAACATGCCATCCCATGTGACTTTTTACCTTGTACCTATTGCTGCTGAGCAAGACCCTGGAGCACTTGTATCTTCAACTAGAATAAGTTGCATTAGATGGTTGTATGGTATAACAATGATAGGCAATAATCTCTGCGTACCCTGGTTGGCTGTCTGTGACCATCTTCTCTTTCTCCCCACACCTTGACATACTGCCTCCATACCAAAGCTGTATCAAGTCTTTTTTCTTCTCAGAAATCATTCACACATCTATAACCATCTATAACTCATTTTATTTAATCTACTTCAGTGCCATGGGAGTTACTGAGACTGCCAGTCCATGAAAAGTCACACTCACACACACAAATAGTAATGGCTAATTTATCACCGAGTCCCTGATTAACACACATCTATGGGATACAAGAAAAATCTGAATCTTGCAAACATCACTCCTTGTCACATGCTGAGAAACTTGTCCATGCTTTTACCACATCCCACATTGATTATTGTAAGTCCATACTGGCAGGTGCCGCTTCTAATTTTATATCACAGCTCCAGTTGATTCAAAACTCTGCTGCAAGAGTTCTTACATGAACCAGCAACAGTGAGAACTTAACACCCACCCTGCTTCGCCTTCACTGGCTACCTGTCTCTTATAGGATTGAATTTAAAATGATATTAATAACCTGCAAAGCTTTAAATGGCCTCACACCACATCTACATCAGTGACCTTCTCCATCACTCTGCTCCTGTTCACCCCCTAAGGTCCTCTGATTCTGGCAATCTTGTTGCACAGCACAATAACCTGCACTCTATGGGCAACAGGGCCTTCAGCTGTATAGCGCCCAGATTCTGGAACTACCTCCCTAAATTAATAAATATTAGCTGACATTCTGACAGATTATCTCTCTGTCTACATGCTCACGATAATGTGTGTGTTTTACTCTGTTTATTTTATTCTATTTAAGGCTTTGTATATCCTGTATTTATCTGTTCATTGTTCTATGCAGAATATATTTGTATCCAATGTTACATGTACCCTACTGCTTAAACAAATGCCTTGAGCATGGGAAAGGAGCTATATAAATAAAATGTATTTATATTATTATTATAACTATAGATATGGTGCTTATAAAAAGGACATTTTCACATTTTATAAATACTGTATGCAACATTGAATCACAGTGAATTTAATTAGGTTTTTTTGACAATGATCAACCAAAAAAAAAGAGTCTTTAATATCAAAGTAAAAACAGATCTCATTAAAGTGGTCTAAATTAATTACAATCATAAAACAGAAAACAATTGATTCCATAAGTATTCACCCCCTTCAACTCAGTATTTAGCAGATGCACCATCGACAGCCATGACAGCCTTGAGTCTGTGTGCACAGGTTTCCATCTATCAGCTTTTTACCAATTCTTCTTTGCAAAACTGCTCAAGCATGGAAAACGTGAGGGAACAGAATTGTATGTGTCCAGCCAGAAATTCTTAGTTGGATTGAGAAGTGGACTCCACTACTGGACAATATCTTTTTTAAGTCATTCCTGTGCAGTTTTGGCTATATGCTTGGGGTAGTTGTCTTTCTTCTTCTTCTTGTTCTTTCAGCTGCTCCCATTATGGTTTGCCACAGCAGATGACATTTTTCCATATTTTCCTGTCCTCTAAATCTTGCTCTGTCACACCCATCACCTGCATGTCCTCTCTCACCACATCCATAAATCTTCTCTTAGGCCTTCTTCTTTTCCTCTTGCCTGGCAGCTCTGTCCTTAGCATCCTTCTCCCAATATACCCAGCATCTGTCTTCTGCACATGTCCAAACCAATGCAATCTCACCCCTCTGACTTTGACTCCCAACCGTCCCACCTGAGCTGACCCTCTAATGTACTCATTTCTAATCCTATCCATCTTCATCAAACCCAGTGCAAATCTTAGCATCTTTAACTCTGCCAACTCCAGCTCTGTCTCCTGCTTTCTGGTCAGTGCTACTGTCTCCAACACATATAACATAGCTGATCTCACTACCATCCTGTAGACCTTGCATTTCACTCTTGCTCATACCCGTCTGTCACAAATTACTCCTGACACTCTTCTCCACCCACTCCACCCTGCCTGCACTCTCTTTTTCACCTCTCTTCCACAATCCCCATTACTCTATACTGTTGATCCCAAGTATTTAAACTCATCCACCTTCACCAACTCTACTCTCTGCATCCTCACCATTCCACTGACTTCCCCATGTTCCTACTGGGAAACTCTGTTCTAGATGTCATGTGTGTGTTTTTTTAACAGTGGCTTTCTCTTTCTGTAATTCTAATTTTCTACACCCGTGATGATTTAGGGGTTTCATATTAAAGGGGATGAATACTTATCAATTATTTTGTAATTAATTTACAGCATTTTTCAACTGCAGAGTCTTTTTCAGTTAATCATTGTCAGTAAAGATAAAATAAATCCACTTTGACTGAATGCTGTGCAACATTAAAATGTAAGAACTTCCAAGAGGGTGAATACTTTTATAGGCACTGTCCCAGCTACATTATCTTCTACAAATTATAGTCCACTTTAAATGACAATGAAGATCAGTAATCTACTGTACATGAAGCCCACTAATATGATACACAGTTCTGTAGTCCAAAATTCACATGTAGGCTGTAGCAAAACATTTTTGCAGTTGGCCATCTGCATCTACAAAAGCACATATTATTTAGCGCACGGCTTTCCGAATTCTAATTAATCAATATTCTTATTGGTGGAAGATCTTATAGATCATGAGTTTGCTTCTAGCCAATTAGTAAACATTATTACAGCTCAATATAAATTATCCCCTTGGTGGTTTTCCCAGTTTCATTCATCAATAGTCTATGGTGTGTAGTGGAGGATGGGGTCAACAGCTGGGGGCAAGCCAGGCACAGCACCAGACCATTGTATTATATTAAACTGAAGATTTGAACTGTGACAAAGGCTCTATGATATTTAAGATAAACTAGGGGAGGGAAAAAAAAAATATTTACCTTGGTTGACCGGACCCCCACTTTGTTTATTACTAAACCATGGATCCACGAAGGTTTATATTCTCCACTCTGAGTATTTGTTTTCCTCAATTGATAATTAGACTATCTTCTATTAGCATGATTTATATTATGTTTCAGATTTTTGAATCATTCTAGTACTATTAATTTAATCTCACATACATCTTATGCATAAATTCTGCATTTGTTGTATTTTAGCCAGTTTGTTTTTAACTGGTTTATTTTCTATTTTAGTGAAGTTTTTGTTAATTTAAATTTTATTATCTGTTAATTTTCCTTATTATTTATTATTTGTACGCTGTCACTATAAATATGCACCCATTCCATGTATTTTGACACCAAGAAGTGGGACCACCCTGACGTCATAGCTGCTGGGACCACACTCTGGCTATATATTGAGTCAGAGAGAAAATCTCAGCAGTGGATCAGTGTTGCTTTTCTTTTGATATTTCAGGATTTTGTGGATTTTCTCTTCTACTTTTGGACTTTGATTGCAGGATCATGGATTAAGATTTGTTTGGTTTGTATTGTGTTTTAGGTAAATCCCCTTTTGTGCAATTTTGAGAATTTTGTTGTATTTTTCTCTTTATTTGTTAATAAATCACTACCTAAATATTCCTGTTTAGTTTGTCTTTACAAGCCAGAGTTCCTCTCCCTTGTAAGACATTTTTATGCATATTTTGGGCCTTTCTTTGCATTTTGAAATACTGAAGCCAAATCCCGGCACGGTGGCATAGTGGGTAGCGCTGCTGCCTCGCAGTTAGGAGACCCGGGTTTGCTTCCTGGGTCCTCCCTGCGTGGAGTTTGCATGTTCTCCCCGTGTCTGAGTGGGTTTCCTCTGGGTGCTCCGGTTTCCTCCCACAGTCCAAAGACATGCAGGTTAGGTGCATTGGCGATCCTAAATTGTACCTAGCGTGTGCTTGGTGTGTGTGTGTGTGTGTGCCCTGTGGTGGGCTGGCGCCCTGCCTGGGGATTTGTTCCTGCCTTGCGCCCTGTTCCGGCTGGGATTGGCTCCAGCAGACCCCTGTGACCCTGTGTTAGGATATAGCGGGTAGGACAATGAAGCCAAATTCCCATTTTTGGCCTGGGCAGGCCAAAGCCTGCAGGTAGTAGTTGTGGACTGGCTGGCGTATGGATGAACCTTATCTGGTCATGCTAGTTAAAGTCCTGGCCGGCTTATAGGAGCATTTTGGAAGCATTGCACCCATTTCTCTAAGTCTGTGTCCTCAGTCACAACAGTGTGGTTATATAGATTTTTCCCCTAATGTTTAATATTAATAAATCAGCCTTAGCACTTTGACACGCAGAGAAATTCCACACTTTACCCAATGTATAGTTAGCAAAGAATGGTTTATTTTCAAAGAAGAATAGAAGAATGAACTCTGAATCAAAGTGGCCCAAATCACTGGAACTTTACTTCAAATACTAGGCAAGTCTTTTCAGGTAAGCCGGTCTTAGTTCTTTTCCTCAGTGTTTTAGCTTCTTGATTTTGTAAAGGGCACAGATCCACTCTGTGATGCTGGCTTGACACTTCTTCCTATTTAGTATATTCATCCCTCACAGGGCAGAGATCCTTCTTTTCAGCTTCTCAGAAGCCAACTGACTCTAAATGCTTCTGTAGGTCATGTGACTGAAAGTACACTGCATGGTGAGTGCCCGCATTGCTTCTCTTACTGGGTAATCCTGTGGTCTTGGCTTCTGGTGACCCTCCTATGCATGACTTCTTAATGATTGTTTCTGGTCTTCACATGTTCAAGGCATCAGAAGATCTTTGTACATTTCCCAAGACTTACCCTGTGCTTACAAATTGTGGCAGTACTTTGAACCTTTTGTCAGTGAAGGACACTATACACAGGAGGAATAAACTGAATTGAGCAACAGTAAAGCTAACATATAAGCAGCAGTGTGTTTATTAGGGAGGCATCACTGGTTTTTCAACGGTCCAATAACTTATAATTCCTACCACTAAAATAAACCCACGTGGTATAGAAATCCTCCTAGGGTTCTCCTAGAATGAATGTATTATAGTGATTCAATTGCCACATTTCTGTGTTTGTTTTCTATTCCTTTCAACCTTAGAAAAAACCCTCCCGTTTTGAAATGCTGGCATTCTGACAGTGTGACAAATCGCTGGAACAAATGCTAAATAGTTAAATGGACAGGTGATGGATGGCCTCATAAGCCTTGCAGGGCAGGCTGTGTAAGATACTAATTGGTTCTGTGGAACTGTTTTTTAGTCAATAAATTCACTTGAGACGTTTTCTTTGGTGTTAAACATCCTTAAGAAATGCAATGCTATTTCTTACATTTTTTTTTCCACACAACATCTCAGGCCACCAGCACTGCTAAATTAATTAGATGCACAAAATGTTCTACAGATAGGAGAACGTCATGGACATCAGATTGGAATGTCAATACACTGAAATTACTGAAGTCCACTTCTGCAGGATGTGAGTCTAGAGTCTTGTTCATTTTTTTATTTACAGCTATGCATAGTGATGGACATATACAAAGTTAAAGATAAATCAAAAATGTTCCATTGTATTTTATGTTAGTGATCACTTCTAATGTTGTTATGTATTACTGTTGGTCGGGTGCATTACTGGGTTTGCTTTGTAAATGCATCTCATGCTCTGTTGATAAGATACATGCTTAATGTGTTTTGTTGGAACATTTAGTGTTTCTTTATAAATTTAATACAGGCATGAATTATTGATTGTATTGCAGTCAGAGAATATGAACACACAGATACACTCAAATATAGCATATGCACTACAGCTGCTGCAATTAAAGAATAAATCAGACCACTAATGAATGGATATAACTTAATTTTATTTGTAATTTAATTGTATCCAAAGATTTGAAAAGTCATTGTATTGTATTATATTGTATTGACCCCCTTTTTCTTTTTGACACCCACTGCACGCCTAACCTACCTGGAAAGGGGTCTCTCTTTGAACTGCCTTTCCCAAAGTTTCTTCCATTGTTTCCTTACTGAGGTTTTTTTTGGGAGTTTTTCCTTGTCTTCTTAGAGAGTCAAGGCTGGGGGGCTGTCAAGAGGCAGGGCCTGTTAAAGCCCATTGCGGCGCTCCTTGTGTGATTTTGGGCTATACAAAAATAAATTGTGTTGTATTGTATTGTAATTATACATTAAACAAAAGAGCAGTATGAAATTTCTACTACCTTTTTTTGTTGATTTGAAACACCGCAGCTTCTTTTCAAAAGAGAATCTCTGTCAAAATAAGTGTTAGCGAGGTACCCTGCAGTAGACTCTGAAAATCGACCCTACTAAAATAACTCGCAAGAAGCCAAATATTTACTTTCCAGTGGCAGCCAGCCTCTATAACCTCCGTTGTATTCAGTGGCAGCAGAACTGTTCTCATATCTGATGTGAACTTTCCAAGTCAACTTGAGTGGTAGAATGTAGGGGATAGCAGGACCATCTGAATGCATGGGCACGCTGGGCATTTGCCTGGTGGCCCCACGAGCATAGGGGCCCCATGCTGTATGGTTTACCAATTGGGTATCATTTATATGTTGAAAGGCTCATGTTATATTGTTCAAACATTTGTGTTGATTAATCTTTGGTGTACAGCATGTTTCTTAATGTTTAAACACCAATGTTGTTGGAAGTACCAATACAATTAATATATGTTTAATTTTATTGACCATTTACATTTTTATTCCTGTGAGTGGTTTTTTGTAGGTAGGGGCCTCAGTGCACTGTTTTGCCCAGAAGCCTATAATGCTGTTAAGACAACCCCGGGGAGTAGAATGTAGATGTTCATTCTTCGTGGATAACATACATGCTTAATGTACTTTGTTGGAACTTCTAGTGTATATACACATGTCATAGATCATAGGATTACTGTAACACATGTTCCATGTGAAAAGTGTAGGTCTTGTCCTGAGGTACTGTAATTTGCTTCTTTTGCATATTATTTCTGTTTTTATTTCTTTGTTATTCTATTTAGGTTTTGTTTCTTTTATGTTTTATAATGGGTAATTATAGTTATATACTCAATGGAGATATCTTAAAATGAGCAGGAACTATACTGATGACACACAACTGTACTTATTCCTTCCAGAGGACCACATGGTATCAGCTAGGATCACTGACATCTTGACCTGGATGAAGGAGCACCATCTCCAGCTCAACATGACAAAGATGACCTCCTTGTTACTCCAGCCAGCCTGTCTACTCGACAACCTATCTCCATTCAGCTCGGCTCGTTACACATTCCAAGTCTGTACACAACCTTAGGGTGATGATTGATGACGAACTATTTTTCACCGACCATGTTCCAACTGTCTCTTGGTCTGGCAGATTTATTCTACAAGATAAGACTACATCTGACAGAGTATGCTGTTTTGGTCTTGTCACATCTAAACAAGACCCTGGCAGGACTAGCAGCATGTGCTACCAAGCTGCTGCAGATCATTGAAAATCCAGAGACACATTTTGTGTTCAACCAGCTGAGAAGGACACATGCCACTTCTCTCTTCAGGTTGCTGCACTGGCTCTCTGTAGCAGCACAGTGAGTTAGACAGAACTCAGGTGATGGCACCAGGAAGCACACCGCTTGCAGTTTTCAAAAGCTCTATCTGCTCAGCCAAGGCTGGAAGCCATCTTTAGGTCAGGCTGATAAGAAACTGCTCCTGAGACCCGTAGTAATTCAGACATTGTTGGTTTGTGGCTGCCCACCAGCAGTTACCACAATGCAAATCTGTGAACTGAGATGGTTTGTGGTGTGAGACCATGGAAATACAGATTAGCTTACCTAATAAATTATTAGAAGTCACATTTAAAGTTAATACCCCATTAAACACTTCAATATATGAAGCCACACTTATATTGAGAAACCAAAGATAACACAACATAAAACATTAACATTAATCACAATGCCAGAAAGATTTTTAAAGTGCATAAATACCTACTTCAAATAAATAATTAATCTTTCAGAAGCTGGCAGGCTTATGTTACAAACAGTAATTCTTTTACACTTACAAATTACAAATCTAAGAGGAAACGATATCACTAACCGGATACCAGTTCTCCCACTGCAAAGCACAGGGACCTGTGAATTTCTCCCATGTTGCTCAGCCATCAGAGGCCTCATAATCATATCCTTTTTATTAGCATCTGCTTTCTTGTTTCACCCATTGTATTTTCTTGATGGCTTCAACACTCTCCCTTCTTTAACATAATATCTCAGTTGTCGTGATAATAATCATGTCTTGGATGCTGGATCTCTCTGCTCTTTTTTTGTTTTTTCTTTCACATCACCAGCTGGATTTAACTAATTTCAGAAGTCCCTTCTGGAATCTCACTACAGTGGCCTGTCTAGCCCAAATTATCAAGTTCTTTCCATAAAGGACTGCTTACTATTTCCATGCAGTTTTCATCATGAACAAATGTCAGTACAGATAATAAGTTATTTTAAAACAACAATGCATTTCATATATACAGTCATATGAAAAAGTTTGGCAACCCCTCTTAATTGTTTGGATTTTTGTTTATCATTGGCTGAGCTTTCAAAGTAGCAACTTCCTTTTAATATATGACATGCCTTATGGAAACAGTGGTATTTCAGCAGTGACATTAACTTTATTGGATTAACAGAAAATATGCAATATGCATCATGACAAAATTAGACAGGTGCATAAATTTGGGCACACCAACAGAGATATTACATCAATACTTAGTTGGGCCTCCTGTTGTAAATATAACAGCCTCCAGACACCTCCTATAGCCTTTGATGAGTGTCTGGATTCTGGATGGTGGTATTTTTGACCATTCTTCCATACAAAATCTCTCCAGTTCAGTTACATTTGATGGCTGCCGAGCATGGACAGCCAGCTTCAAATCAATCCCATAAATTTTCGATGATCTTCAAGTCAGGGGACTGTGACGGCCATTCCAAAACATTGTACTTCTCCATCTGCATGAATGCCTTTGTAGATTTCAAACTGTGTTTTGGGTCATTGTCTTGTTGGAATGTCCAACCCCTGTGTAACTTCAACTTTGTGACTGATGCTTGAATATTATCCTGAAGAATTTGTTGATATTGAGTTGAATTCATCCGACCCTCAACTTTAACAAGGGCCCCAGTCCCTGAACTAGCCACACAGCCCCACAGCATGTTGGAACCTCCACCACATTTGACAGTAGGTAGTAGGTGTTTTTCTTGGAATGCGGTGTTCTTCTTCTGCCATGCAAAGTGCTTTTTATTGTGACCAACTAACTCAATTTTTGTCTCATCAGTCCAAAGGACTTTGTTCCAAGATTAATCTGGCTCGTCTAAATGAGCATTTGCATACAACAAGTAACTCTGTTTGTGGCGTGGGAGCAGAAAGGGCTTCTTTCTCATCACCCTGCCATACAGATATTCTTTGTGCAAATTGCACTGAATTGTAGAACGATGTACAGATACACCATCTGCAGCAAGATGTTCTTGCAGGTTTTTGGAGGTGATCTCTGGGTTGTCTGTAACCATTCTCACAATCCTGCGCATATGCCGCTCCTGTATTTTTCTTGGCCTGCCAGACCTGCTGGGTTTAACAACAACTGTGCCTGTGGCCTTCCATTTCCTGATTACATTCTTTACAGTTGAAACTGAGAGTTTAAACCTCTGAGATAGATTTTTGTAGCTTTCCCCTAAACCATGATCCCGAACTATCTTTGTTTTCAGGGGCCTCATGCATAATGTCATGTGTAGAATTTGCACTGTAACATGACGTAAGCACAAAAGCTGAAATATGCTTACGCTCAGAAAAATCCAGATGCAGGAATCTGTGCGTACTCCAACTTCTGCAAGCTTACGCTCCATAAATCCCAGTCAGCATGAAAAGTAATGCTCGTCCATGCGCGTGCTGTCCCGCCCAAACTCCTCCCAGAATTACGCCTCTTTGAATATGCAAATCAATATAAATAGCCCTTAAGCTCAGCGTTCTGTGAAAAGACAATGGCAAAAGCAAGAGGGAAAATATAAGAATTTCAGCGAATATCAAGTGGAGGCAAAGGAAAAACATACTATTTGTTGATTTAAACAGTAGAATAATCAACAAACGGAAGTTGATCGAGTGACACAGTGTTAGAGAAACTCAAAAGCTCAAGTTCACAAAGTCACACAGTGCCAAAATAAAAAAGAAGTCACATATCAAAGTCGGCATGAAAAGGCGAGTTGTAGCCCACCGTCTGAGCTTATTAGGGTACAGACAAAAAAAAATAGGCACACAGTGGGAAAAAATTATGAAATGTCAACTTTAATCTCAAAATTTCCACTTTAATCACGTAGTTTATCTTGTCATTAAAGTAGAACATTATAAACTTCATCTTAAATTCATTGAATTTACTAGTTTCTCAAATCCCATCGTAACTAAAGTAGGACGTTAAATGCTTTGTTTTGTATTTGATCTTTAATGTGCTTTATGTGTGTGAATCACTACGTGCTTCCGTTCTTTCTCTTTCTCCGACAGGACACAAAATCCATTACATTCGTGATATTACAGCTCTCTGAATAATTAAAATACTGAGATGTATACATGATATCATTTTCATGATGATTGGGATGAAAGCATGTTATTAAACATGGGAACACGATGGCGCAGTGATTGTTCATGTCTCACACAAGATGCTGCTGCGCCATGCGTGACCTTCGATGAAATAATTTATTGTAGCAGTACTGTCTCTTTCAAACGTACTAACCTCCAATTCCTGTCCTTGCTTCTTTCTTTTGAGATTTGCTTTGAGAATCCCATGCTGTCACTCTTCAGAGGAGAGTCAAAGGGAAGCACAACTTGCAATTGACAACCTTAAATACCTTTTCTCATGATTGCACACACCTGTCTATGAAGTTCAAGGCTTATTGAGCTAATCCAAGCAATTTGTTGTTGCAAGTAATTCATATTGAGCAGTTACATGCATTCAAATCAGCAAAATTACAAAGGGACCCAAATTTTTGCACAGCCAGTTTTTCACATTTGATTTAATTTCATACAACTAAATACTGCTTCACTAAAAATCTTTGTTCGGAAAACACCCCAGTACTCAGATGTTCCTAGGAAATGAAAGGCATACCACTGTTATCTTTTTTGTTGAAAGTAGAATAAATTATTTTGCAGGCTGAGAGGGGTTCCCATACTTTTTCATATGACTGTATCTATGCATTTCCTCTTTTCCTTCAACTTTTGAATAGTTCAGTTAAAAGTGCTTTAGGTACACTAAAAAAGTAAATGGGGAAAATCTGTAAAGGGCATAAGTTGACAGTTGTTTTCAATTTCTTACCTTGTGTTTACTTAGTTAAAACACTTTTATAACACCTCAGCTTCTTTTAGTTAATCTGGGTTCAAGTAATGCTCTGAAACACTACCAAAAGTTAACTATATATATATATACAGTATATATATATATATATATATATATATATATATATATATATATATATATATATATATTGTGGAGGACTGCCGGCTTCATGCTCCGGCCCTCACCCCCAGGCCGCCAGGAGGAGCTCTCCCGACAGCAGGATCGTGCCCCGAGTTCCAGCAGGGCCTCAT
Source organism: Polypterus bichir lapradei (assembly GCA_026402145.1). Lineage (NCBI taxonomy): Eukaryota > Metazoa > Chordata > Cladistia > Polypteriformes > Polypteridae > Polypterus > Polypterus bichir. Next base: position 11,923,943 of record JANRMT010062857.1, on the reverse strand, counting down.
GGACTATGTAGTATTTATACACAGCCCTGCTGGATACCTTGGGGGCCACCGGGAGTCGCTGTAGGGGGTCTCGTGGGCTCTTGTGTGCCCTATAACCCGGGAGTACATCACGGTCACGTGACAGGAAGGAACGACGTGCTCCCGGGTTGAAGAAAAGGACTGTTTACCCTGACCCGGAAGGAATAAGGAACTGTGGTCTGATTGGGCAGGAACACCTCCGGGTCAGGGTGTATAAAAGGACTATGGGCCAGTCCAGACACTGAGCTGAGCTGGGAGGTAGGAGGGCGAAGTGTCTGGAATGAATGAAACCCTTAGGGGTACCAGCAGTTAATAAATGCATACTGGCACGTGGTCTGTGTCCACTACAAACCTGTGTTTAGTAAAACAATCAGTCCTTTCACCAAGTTCTTGCAGTTCCCCACCCTACATTAAAGTTTCTATATGTCACCATACTTTTGGACCTCCATGGGAGATCTCCCATCTGCCTCATCTGGTCTCAGAAGAAATTTTATTATCAGCATTGCATCTAGAACATATTATATAGAATATATTATTTAATGTGCGAGATTTGGGACCATCCTAGTGACATTTTCAAGATAGAAATACATATATTCTCATCTGGGGAAACATGGTCGATAATAATGTGTTCTCTTTCACCCGCAGCCAAGAGGATGAAGCTCACTGATGTGATGATAATGACGCAGAAGGTTGACATTCAGTTGCAAACCTGAGCAAGGAGCTCCCTGAGAGGACTAAGCCTAAGAAGGGGGGCACCAGAGGATGAACATTGTCCCTAGCACTTTTCGTTTTAATCTTTCCTACTTTTTCTGCTAATTTAATGAATTACCAGCTAGTCCCCAACACTTTGTTGTTGTCATGTTTCAGTCAGGGTTTCTTCCCTGACTGAGGTTCAAAGTTTTGTTTCATATCTTTTTTGTTAATTTTTGTGCCATTTATTTTTGTTAATGTTTCTTTTGTGGATTATGTGCATAATTTTTTGTTTTTGATCTATATGCTGCCTTTGTTTATGTTCCATGTGTTTTGTGGGCAGTCCCCCAAGAGGCAGGGCCACCTGTCAATCACCATCAGCAACTGCTCTCTGCCGTCTATATCTAGAGCAGTGGTCCCCAACCTTTTTGACACCAAGGACCGCTTTACTAGAAGCAAATTTTTCTAGGGACCTTTGGGGGTGGGGGGGAGGATTTTTAGGGGCGGGTTCTTAGGGCAGTTTTATATACAATTTACATTACATTTTTATTATTATTAAGTTATAATATCATAATAGAAATTATACAGCTTACCATAATGCAGAATCAGTGGGAGCCCTGAACTTGTTTTCCTGCAACCAGAAGATCCCATCTGGGGACGATGGGATGGAAGACAGTGACACGCAAAGTGTGTTGCTTATGTTCAGTCTACTCCGTAATCTCATTTTGGTTGCTGTCACTGCAGAAAACGCTGCCTCACAAAGATAGGATGTTGGAAATGGAAGCAGCTTCAATAGTTTCTTTCGTGTTAATTTTAATCTCCTATTGCCTACAAGTTATGCTGACAAGAACTTTTCTCAGCATTTCCTTGCAATAATACACTTTCAGGGTGTGAATGATGCCCAAACCCAATGGCTTAAGCACTGCTGTGCAATTGGGCGGGACGAATTCAACACGAACATTATCTGAATGTGGAAGTATGTTGTGGGCAGCATAGTTGTCAGTCAGCAGCCAAATAATCCTCTTCTTCTTCTTCATATTGTGAGGTTTCTGAACTATTTTGGGATTCACCCAACCCCCCCCCCCC
>JANRMT010062857.1:11878553-11922049 GCA_026402145.1 Polypterus bichir lapradei | reverse complement strand
ACCCCCCCCCCCCCCATCTAATGGGAACGTCACACTGAAGTGCATCCCGAAGCACGATTGCAGCATCTGTGTAAGATTGTTTGTCCATTGCCGGGGCAGGGAAACAGCAGGCTCACAGCGTGTTGTCCCGTTGACGGAGGTCCCAAGAGACTTTAAAAACCACACATTTTCTTGAATGAGTGCCGCATTAATAGGAATGCTTCTTGAAGGAGCATCACTGAACCATATAAAAACGGCTTATTTGCCGTCTTCAAATGCAGCAGTTCGCATATGTTTGCAACCCGAGATTTTTCTTCTTTTTTGCATATAACAAAGACATATGCATTGCATTTGTCATTCCAACAGATTGCACAGCACAAACATTAACACTGTTATCGTTTTTTTCGTGTCTGCCGTTTCTATAGAAGGGTGACAATGAGTTAAAATTCCGATGGATGTTTTTCAAATGTTGATGAGCAATAAGCAAAAGGTATCACTGAAAACCACAGAAAACAAAAACAGCAAAAAAACAGTGCGAGGAAGGTTCGAAGAAAGAACATTTTTTTACAATGTTTCTGTTTTGGGATCGTTGTGCAAATGTACACAACTGAGCTGTGACCACAGAACTAACTGCTCTGTGGATGATTCATTCAAGCATTTCAAGGTCACTTCGTTGTAATGAAAGTATCTGCTGCTAAATATATACTTCGTAGTGACAAGATTTCTATAGACTCGTGTCATATGGGGAAACTTTCAGAAACATAAAATACTTCTTTGTAATACTCTCTCACCTCCATCTCTCTCTACTTTCTGCGCCGCCGCAAAGCCCCGCCCGCCTAGCATTCTGAAAAGTGTCCTCAATGGAGGGGGCAGCCTTTTTGCTGTAGCCCTTCACTGAGTGAGTCCCGGTGGTGGGCCACGGACCAGGGGTTGGGGACCCCTGATCTAGAGGATCTTCCACGGTTCCTGGTGGTTCATTTCAAACGTGCCTAAAAGAAGTGAGTTTATTTGTACTTTATTATGCTTATTGCTATTTGCTATTTGCTATTTGCTAATATTTGCTATTTGATATTATGGAACTTTGCTCTGTATCTTTTGATTAAGTCTTTGGTTTCTGTATTGAGACTTTGTTCTCTCGGATTGCCTTGTGTTTACAGTATCTAGGAGAAAGATGAAGAAGAGAAAATATCAGGGAGTACCGCCAGTTCTTCAGCTACTGTGAATAAGAATCGAAGTGTGAATAGTGTGAACGGTCAATATACGTATTTAAATCTTTTCTTCTGAATCTGTCAAAAGAAAGAATGCACAATTTGAACAAGAAAATAATTTTTGGCTGGGTGCATTTTACATGTAAAAGCTATCCTCTGTGGTGTTCTAGGTATGTCTAAATTCTACATGACCTATGACAATTGCCATATAACGTCTTCACCCCCTACAACTTAGACACTTTGAACACTTCAAGTTTCATATCAAAGTGTTTATTTTCATTAGAACCTATACCCTTTAAGTCATAGCTTTTATTTGTCAGTGACTCTCAATTTGAAGCCAACCTCATTTTCTGTCTTTCCATTTTCTGAGTCAATATATACTAGTTAAAATTGTGGCAGCCAAAAACTAATAGCAATAGTTGGTTAAATTCAGGGACATTCCCTGAATGGAACTTCATTCAATCACAGGCCTATTTACTCTATTAATAAGTACAAGGCTCCAGTGACCTCTGCTTTAGACCTTAAGTTTCCACTGCTCGACAGAACATTGCTACACACACTTTAGCTTGAAAAATATGATATACAGTATTTTGCCTTTTTACCTGCTCTTCCACAGAGATTGTGTCAAACCAGAATTAAGTGTCTACGCATCTCTCCAAAGAAAGAAGCAGGTCTCCTTTTTAATAGCAGTTTTGCATAATGATCCAATGCCTCACTTTGTTCTCTGATCTTAAAGCTCTCATTACTTGAATTTAACACTGAAAAATGAGCTGAGCACAATATACTTTACTTTATTGCCATAACAATACTATTTTATATTGAATCTGATTTGGTGATGCTCATACAACTAACACATCAATGTAACATCAAGACATAATGCTTCTGTCTTACAAGATGGACTGATACAGCACAATCAAGGCCTCATATTCATGAAAAAGAAACTGTGATTACTGGCTGATCTAGAAAATGCTTGGCTGGAATTTTTATGTTTCCCCCAGCTCTTGTAGATGGTTTCTTTGGTTAGTCCAGTTTTCGGCCCACATACCAAAGACATTCATGTTTTAGTTAACACGATTGGTTAATAATGGACTACCTCAATGGCAGAGGAACTGTGTTTTTGATGGCACAGTTCACTGTAAGACCTCTGAGTATCACAGGGGTTAAATAGGGAACTATACTGGATACCTTTCTGTTTACTTTATTCACCTCAGACTTTAAATACAATACTGAATCATGTCAACTGCAGAAATTTTCTGATGGCACAGCCATAGTTGGGTGTATCAGTGGTGAGCAGTAAAATCAATGCAAGACCCTAGTGAAGGACTTTGTTGAATGGTGCAAAGTGACCCACCTGCACCTCGACATCAATAAGACACATGAGATAATCATAACCTTCAGTAGTATCAAGCCATCTCAGACTGTGGTTCTCATTGATGGTGAAGATGTAGAGGTAGTGAGAAAGTATCAAAACCTCAGTTGCATCTGAATGACTGGCTTGATTGGAATACCAACACAGAGGCTCTATACAAGAGGTGCCTCTATTTCCTGAGGAGTTTGAGGTTGTTTGGCTTATTCAGACCACTCTTATATGCTTTCTTCCTGTCTGCGGTGGTCCGTGATTTTTTCTACATGGTAGTGTGCTGGGAAAATGACTTTAGTGCAGGTGATGCCAATAGACTAAACAAATTAAAAAGGTTGGTTCAGTCTTGGTAGTCAGGTTGAACTCATTGGAGGAAGTGGAGGTACAGAGATCCCTCAGAAAGCTACTTACTATCCTTGACAATGACTCTCACCCCCTGTGTGTGGCTTTGGCTAAACAGAGGAACACATTCAGTAACAGACTGAGAAAACTGTGTTGTTCCAAAAAGGGCTACTGTAAGTGAGGCCATTTCTACCCTCAGCCATCAGGCTCTATAATGAGTCACTCCTTAGCCGAGGTGGTATTGCGCCCTGTGAGCTAAATGGTACTGAGCTGATCTAGCAGACATCTTAACAGATAATGATGTTATGTGCCAAATGTCAATGACTGACATCCTATACTGTGAAATTGTAACAGATACAGTAAGTATTTGCAATTTTAATGCCTTTACACTTAGCAAATATCTATACTTTGTTATACTTTCCTAATTTACTTAATTTAATAATTTGTGTTATAAGTGTATTTGTACTATTTTAACATATTAATGATTATTATTATAATTCTACTTAAATGTATATTTGTGCCTTTTTGTCTGCTACTTTAACCCTGTAATTTACTTCAGGATTAATAAAGTTTCTATTGTGAGGTGAAAATGAGGGAGAACCAACGAAAAGTTGGGATGCCAACTGGGCCACCCCATCTACTGCCAAGGGCCCAAACAATAAGCAAAATTTAGTGCATTGTTGTGCAATAGAAATAAGGCATAACAGAAGGCTTTATAGTGTCTGCGGCTTTTATAACAATTTGATTTCTTAAGAGAGTCTGGATTGGGGAACTCAGAATGTCTTCTTCAGACTGAGTCACCATCTTCTTGGAGCCTGTTGTATCCAAAGATTAATTTTCTTCTTTGAGTCTTCTATTATATTATAACTTTTCCAGAAGTGATAGGTTAAAATTTTTCAAAAGCTAAAATATGTCTTCTAGCTAACATAACTTTTTTTTTTTGTTTACTATGAGTTTAATTATTTCTGCTCTCAGGCCATCACAAAGTCTTTTTTAAATGGTTACCTCTTAAAACCAGCACAATACACATATAATAATAATAATAATAATAATAATAATAATAATAATAATAATAATAATAATAATAATAATAATAATTAAAACTGTTGAGTTCTTTACTTGTATTGGTAACAAAATAATAAAAATTAAAAAATACAGCAATGTTAATACATTCAGTTTAGTTAATGCACACAACTAGATTCCAGTGATGAACACAACAATGCATGCAGCAAACAACAGAGTCATTTAGTAACTATCATGCCAGACAGTGGCTTTCTGGTTTGGCTAAGCTCTGATCAGTGTGGCAACAGGTACTGCCAGTGTTGCACCATGTTCAGGCTATTCATTGATCAGCACATTTATTCCAATAGCTACAGCTGATACAATGCATTATGATTGATGGCTCACAGAACTCTGGTAAGTTTTTGCGAAACCCTAAGATTCCACAAAATCACATTTTAAGAAACATTGTCTTAGTAAGTGTCATGCTGATGCAGTGGTTAAAAGTGCTGGCTTATGGATCTGGTGTCCTGGGTTTGAATGTCATGCCTGGTCATGGTCCATGTGGAGCTGACATGTTTTTTTCTGTGACTGCATGAATTTTCCTTCCACATCTTTCATTTGAGTGGATGATTTGAAATTAGGCATATATGAGTGAGAGTGGACCCTGTGATGGCCTAGCTCCCAATCCAGGACTCATTACTTCCTTGCATCTGATGCCATTAGAAAAAGTACCAACCCCTCCAATGACTCTGAATCAGATTAAGTGGTATGAGAATGTTATGCATACATTTCTGTGTAAACATCACTTCTTAAATTATGAGTGTAGAATGAAATCAATGAAAATTTGACCTAAGCATCACAAACAGTTTTGAACACTGAAGAGCAGTTTGTGGATACACTAAGTGCTTTCTATTTAGTTGCATCTTCTTAACAGTGATGCTTTTGGCAATTTGCCTTCAGAATAACCAAATTCCAATGTGTATCATGGTCATCTGTATGATTCATGGTTGAGTCTTTAGATTCCACAACTTTGAGTTCTGTGCATAAATTCCTAAAGAGCATATGACATAAAGCTGTGCAACATCTGGAATGAATGCAGTGCACTTGGAATGTTTGGATGTGAATGCAACATATATTTAGCTAGAAATAAACACACACAAAAACTTACATTTAGATAGCCTGAATAAAGAAAGCATTTTATGACTGATACAGAAGTGTGTTTTTATAATCGTATTACTCAAATGCAAGCACACATACCATTTCCTCTGTCTCCATCACTTGGTTAACTTTAGATATTTTTGGCATTTATTTATTCTTGTCAGTTTTTACACATAGCCAATCGTATGTTACTTGGTCTAGAGCAACATCAAGAGTAAAAGTTAAAGTTCTTCATACGGAAAAGCAAGGAAAACAAATTTAGTATTGAGTATTTGCCTAAAATATTGTGTATAAGGAAGTATTTTCTGTTCAAATATATTATTTTAATTCAATAAGGAGTGACATAAGTATGCAAGTATATATAAAACAAGCATTTAATTATACAAAGTTCATGTATAAATATATATTTATTTTTCAGTTTATCCATTTCCTCATTCTTCTTTTGTACTTATAGCCATAGGTGCTGTGCACCTGTCCGATATTTCAACCTTCATTCAAAGGATGTGCTGCTAATGGCTACTGTAAGAAAATGAGGGACAACAGACAAAATGTTTTTGAAGCACACACTCAATGTTCCACCAAAGGAACTCTGAGTTCTGGCACACTTTATATTCTATCTGAAGTAAGAGGAGTAGGTTTTTCAGTTTGGCAGCATGGAAAGTGACATCAGAACTCTTCAGGCTGGTCTGCCCTGTAGGTAAAAGAGAATAAGGAGTTACCAACAGTGCCCTCTAATGGTTGGAGGTGGTATTACTGTTTTTTGGTAGCCTTGTAATTGCCACCTACTCACACGTGTCTCATGTTTATAAATTATTATTTGGCAGATGTCTGCTGTGGTAGCATTCAAATATTTCTGTGTTCATTTTATGTGACCTAATATGTGCCACAAAAATCTAAAGTCCATCATCATACCTCCACCACTACCCTTTTGTATTGACACAGAACACTGATTTTTAATTGTTTGATTAACTGTTTACATTGTACTCTTATTTGTAGCTGCATTTTATTGATACTATCATGGTGGCACATGTTGCCTTCAGAAATCAACACAACATGGAGTTGATGTCATTTTGAGTAGATAATGGCCATTTTGCAGCCTACAGAAAATAAGCACAGGGTTTTCAGTCATAAGCACTTGTACTTGAAAACAATTTGGAAACATTCCCATTTGATCGTGTAGTTCAAGACTTATGGTTCTGAATTTTAGCTTTGCATTTTACTTTGTATTTTGACTGTCTAATTTTGGGAAAAGAAACATCACTGTATAACTTAAGACTAAATAGAAAACACAATTGTATTTTTTCTAGGTATAAAATAACAAGTACCTTTAGAGAAATGAATACAAAAGGAATATCGACCATCTCCACAAAGCACAACAGAGTTACTGATGCCTGACAGGAAGGATCCATGGGCTCATATGTTTTTGTCGTTTCCAAGTGAGAATAACCAAAAGCATGGATTCATCAGACTAGAAAACATATTTTCAGTCTACTAGTCTTCTTACCCCAGTGATATTTTCTTTCTTGCCATTTGCTGACAGTAGCAGAGCTCAGCTGGGCCGTTGTCTGTCACGCACCATCCATGACAAGACTCAGCAAGCTCTGTGTTTTAATATGCTTTATTCAGCAGAGCTATTGTATGTGACTGTCCCCTATACTAACACAACAAAGTTATTTTGTCACTCTGTACACGTCATGTCTGCCAATGTTGGCCCTTTAATTAGCTGTTCACTTCCAATTATGAGACCAGTGCTAAGTAAAAGTTTGGTTTGCCCATGACATTATCATACATGAAAATTCATATGGCATTAACATTTCTGACATGTCTGGACCCTGTTAACTGCCACAAGCCTTCCCACATTTAAAGTCTCTAGAAAATTATTTTTAAATACTCTCTCGGTATTAGACATACACACTCAATTGTTAGATGCCAATCTACTTTAAAATCCAAGCAGTGTGGTGTAGTGATTAAGGTTTTGCACTTCAAACCCAGAAAAAAAAATGAATGTAACAAAATGTATCTCAGATGTTACAAGGTAGAAGGATAAAAGTTTTAGTGAATTAGCAAATACAGTAACCCCTCCACATTTGCAAATTTAACGTTCACAGTTTAGGTTTATTCACAAGATGGTCGTGAACAATAAAGTTGGAAAGTATGCAAGCAGTGTGGTGTAGTGGTTAAGGCTTTGGACAGCAAACCCTGAGGTTGTGGGTTCAAATGCTGCTACTGACACTGTGTGACCATGAGTAAGTCGCTTCACCTGCACCTGCTGTGCTCCAATTGGAAACCCCAAAAACAATGTAATGTAATTGTATCAAATGTTGCAAAAGTATTAGGTAAATGTGAAATTTTTGGAGCTTGCCGAAAGATTGTTTGACATACAAGACAAAATTATATAAACAATACTTAAAACAATTTGTATCACATACAATCATATATAAATATTAGTGTTATTTTATATTTATTAGTGTAAGTATATATTTTATATTATTAAATGTTATTTTTGGAAAAAAAAACACAAGGCGGTGCAGCATATATTAAACACTGTGTGTCTGCTCTGATGATCAGTCAATTGTGAGTGAGCAGGCGAACCTCCTTGCCTGGTGCTGCACATACACCAGTATCTCGGATGTTGTACTTCACCGAACTGACACTGTACTGTTCCAGGTGCAGATCCCAGCTATCTCCCACATCCTCCCCTACCCCTGCCGAACTAAAACTGCAAATGGCACTAAAGATTCTTGATCTCAGCTTCAAAACTCTCCAGCATCTTCTCTGGATTGCCAAATAAGTCTATTAAAGGGCTTTGTGTCATTCAAAATTGTAACAAAATGCAAATCACTTCTAAAAATTTAGCAACTTTACATCCTTTGAGGTATTCATTTTAAATATTAAAACAGATTCCAACACAATTATAGTGCTAGTCTACAGACCACCAGGGCCATATTCATTGTTCATGACTGAATTTAGCAACCTTCTATCTGATTTGGCTATAAATTATGATCACGTAGTACTGATGGGGGATTTTAATGTACACATTGATGTGGAAGCTGACACTTTTAGCAAATGTTTTACTTATTTGTTAAATTCAGTAGGATTTTGTCAGATTGTCAAAGGTCCAACTCATAATCATAACCACACATTAGATTTAATTATAACTTACAAAGTTGAAATTCAAAATTTAAATATTACTCCATTAAATGAAGTCATTTCCGATCACTTCTTAATTACATTTGATTTAGTTCTGCCCATGCCAACGCACTCACAGATTAAAACAAAGGCAGTGCGACATCTAGATTGTAATTCTGCTTCAAAATTTATAGATACCTTGAGTAAGTCGAGTGTAATTGTGGAAAACCATTTAGATCAGTTAACATCAAATGTAAACATGGAAAACAATTTAGATCAGCTAACATCACATTATAATGTGACAATGAGAGATGCTCTGGACACAGTGGCTCCCCTTAAAACAAAAGTGATCAAAGCACATAGAAACTCTCCCTGGTTTAATGAAAATACTCGAGCTCTTAAATTAGAGTGTAGAAAACTGGAGCGCAGATGGAGAACAACAAAGCTACATGTCTTTCAAATTGCATGGACAGAGAGTGTTAATAAATATAAAAAAGCCCTCTTTAAAGCTCGCTCAGAATACTATTCTACATTAATAGATAGCAATAATAAAAATCCTCGGGTACTGTTTAGAATAGTGGCTAAATTAACAAATGGGAATTCAGATCAACAGTGCAAAATACCAACAGATATTAGCAGTACAGACTTTATGAACTTCTTCAATGAGAAAATTAAAAATATAAGATCCCAGATCTCAGCATCACAGTACAAACCAAATACTAGCTTAGCAGACCCTGCCGCACATTGCATTCAGCACTTTAGTAATTTTAATCCTGTGAGCAGGAAGTCTTAACTTTAATTACTAAAATGAAGCCCACTACTTGTTCCCTAGATCCAGTGCCAACAAAACTAGTAAAAAGTGCCATGGATGTTCTTGCAGCACCTATTTTAACCATTATCAATAGTTCATTACTGCATGGCACCGTACCTGATGCACTAAAAGTGTCAGTCATTAAACCTTTACTTAAAAAGTCAGACCTAGACCCACACATGCTAAATAATTATAGGCCTGTTTCAAATTTACCATTTCTCTCTAAAGTACTAGAAAAAGTAGTCGCCAGTCAGCTTCAGTCACACCTTATGCATTACAATTTATTTGAGAAATTCCAGTCTAGTTTTTGCACTGGTCATAGTACAGAAACTGCACTAAAACAGGTTGTAAATGACATTCTGATATCCTCTGATGAAGGAAACTCCACTGTAATTATGTTGTTAGATTTAAGTGCAGCATTTGACACCATTTACCATTCTATTTTACTGCACAGGCTAGAAAATGATGTTGGGCTTACAGGCCCCGTGCTCACTTGGTTTAGTTCTTATTTATCAAATCGATTCCAATACGTACAGAAATGTGCTGACAGTACTCCATCATTATACACAGAAGTTCAATATGGTGTCCCGCAGGGCTCAGTACTGGGACCTTTACTGTTTTCACTTTACATGCTTCCTCTGGGATCTCTCATTAGGAAACATAATGTTAATTTTCACTCGTATGCAGATGACACCCAGTTATACCTTTCATTTAAATCAAATGAAGTATCTCCGATGTTGTCTTTAATTAGTTGTGTTAGTGAATTAAAGGAGTGGATGAATGAGAACTACTTGTCTTTAAATACAGATAAAACAGAGATGTTAATTGTTGGAGGGAATGACGCTGATCACAGCAATATTTTGTCATCATTTAACTCAATTGGAATCCCAATTCATTTTACTGAATCAGCCTGCAATCTAGGAGTTATCTTTGATTCTAGCATGTCATTTAAAGCACATATTACAAAATTGTCCAAAACATGTTTCTTCCATCTTAAAAATGTTAGGAAATTAAGGCGCTTTCTAAATAAACAGGATTGTGAGAAATTAATTCATGCATTTATCTCTAGTAGGATTGACTACTGCAATGCGGTGTTCACTGGCTGTTCAAACTGTTCTTTATACAGCCTCCAGTTAATCCAAAATGCGGCTGCAAGAATTATTACAAGAACAAGAAGATATGAACACATAACTCCAGTTCTTAAATCCTTACACTGGCTCCCGGTTAAGTTTAGGGCAGATTTCAAAATCCTCCTTTAATATATAAAGCATTAAATGGCCAAGGTCCGGCTTACTTGTTTGAACTTATCATGACTTACAAACCTGAGCGCACATTAAGATCTCAAGATGCCGGTCTGCTTATGATTCCAAGGATTAGTAAAATAACAGTGGGAGGTCGAGCCTTTAGTTACAGGGCCCCTAAATTGTGGAATGGTCTTTCTGCTTCTATAAGAGATGCCCCCTCGGTCTCAGCCTTTAAATCTCGGCTGAAGACTCACTACTTCAGTTTAGCATATTCTGACTATAGCTGCTGATTAACTGTACATACTGCATCTCTGTTGTTAGTCATTAGCACTAAAACATAAGTAACATGATTATTATAATTTGTTACTAACCCTCACCTATTCTGTTTCTGTTCTCGGTACTCAAATGTGGCAATTGGTGCCACGACCCACCTGCCAATTTGTTGCCTGCCTATGGTAAAGTCATCCCTGATGAAGGATCACAGGAATCATGGGAAAAAGGGGTCCTTTCATCGGATTGGCTGGCCGAGCAACGTTTCAGCCGTGGAATGGCCAAATGGGGAGGCAGCTTGATGGATGGGGTCTCCAGGACTCTAAAAATATTCAAATCTTATTATGGGATATCATCTACAATTAAATTCTGCTCCGTGCTTCTAAAATTTGTATTATTATGCTGTATTAAGGATTTGTTCTGTTCTGTGTATTGTATTGTATTGACCCCCTTCTTTTGACTCCCACTGCACGCCCAACCTACCTGGAAAGGGGTCTCTCTTTGAACTGCCTTTCCCAAGGTTTTCTCCATTTTTCCCTACAAGGTTTTTTTGGGAGTTTTTCCCTTGTCTTCTCAGAGAGTCAAAGCTGGGGGGCTGTCAAGAGGCAGGGCCTGATAAAGCCCATTGCGGCACTTCCTGTTTGATTTTGGGCTATACAAAAATAAACTGTATTGTATTGTATTGTATTATTGTATTCATAGCTTTGCTAAGTCAATTGGTAGGTCTTCTTTTTATCCCACTCCTGACACCAATATAGTGCTGGTGTCGATTGCCAGAGTGGCTCTTTACATGTTTTTTTAGGTTCCTCACAATCCCTAAACAGATTGTTCTCCATTAGAGGCTGGCCTTTTTTTATATAGGCACCCTTACTGCTGGTTATGCAGTACCTGCTAATGTAATTAGTGATTCATCTCAGGCTTCTAAAGCTTGTCAAAGGCAGTACAATATAAAGAACCAGTAACGGCGCACTGCACGATAATGTGCAGTGAATATACTTGACTTGAGCATTCATAGTTTTCATACTCTTTCTCTGTAAGTTTATCATTAATTTGCTCAGAGGTTGATGCACCTGCTGCTTCGTGAGCAACTCTTGTTTTCTCCACTCTAGCGGCCCGGTTCTTCTCTTCTTTCATTGGCATCTTTTTGTGTTAAAACTTATTAAGTCAGTGTTTGTGTTGCAATTACGTTTTTCTTAATTTTTCACTTAAGCTGGCACTTCAATCTGTTTCAAGAATGATTTAAGATATGAAGAGGTAGAGGAAGTGACAGCAAAGGTGATATTGATGATACCCTCTAGCCATCTACCTCAAGAATGATTTGAGATATGAGCAGGTAGGGGAAGTGATGGCAAAGGTGGTAGGGATGAGAACGGCACCCATACACATGTGCCACATGGCCACTCTGCTGGACACTGCCAAGAGTTGATTCTACAATAAAATATAATAAAAATAAAAAGAGGAATAATCTTGGAAGTCAATTATCACCCTGAAAGCGGATAGTAGATTTCATGTTTCAGGTCAATAGTTCCAATGGTTTGTGAGCTACACACTGCATGAAAAGAGCTGTATCCGGACAAATATGGTATGGGAAATCTCCTCTAAACTGTACGTTTGCCAAATGTATGAGGTAGAGTGCTTGGAAAGGTAGCATGCAAAAGGAAATTTTGTGAAACAACCAGTTACCTTACGTATGTGGATGTATACAGGAATCGGTGGAAGTTTCAAGGAACCCTCACAGCTAGCAATGAGGTGTGATGGCTGTGAGGTGTAAGAGCCTTTCATATGTTAATGACTATCAAGTAGAGGTGTTTTCTTTGTTATCATAGCCGGGTGGGGGGATTAGCCATGGGACAGCAGATACTTCATTATTGTACATAAAAACTGGATAAAACACCCTGTCTGTACAAATGTGTTTACTACATACGTTTAATATTAGGATAGCTTCATTTGTGTTTTTGAGAAAATGTGTACATCATTCAAAATAATTTAAATTCAATAGACATGATTACCTTTTTTAATGTGTGAAAATTACTTTTGTAAATGTGTCTGACACTTCGTGGATTATAGTAGTCAAGAGGAATGCAACAAACGTTGTTTCAGAATATCATGAAAAAGTTTTATTGTGAAGGTTTACATTTACAGATAATGACAAAAAATTATGAAAATGCACAATAACAGTATAAACAAACAAGCATTTGTAATTACATTGTCCTAAATCTCAGCCATTGTGCAAAGTGAAATTACGACCGAGACCTTCTCTGTAGTGTGACTTAACTGCACAGTTGAAGTACTAAGTACACATCTGCGTGCAATACGCTCCACAGGGAGAAATGCTACAGCAGCATCAGTAGGTGTGCCCTGCAAACTCCAAACTTTCACAGGACTCCCAAAGAAATGTCTGTCTGGGTGAGGGTGCAACCATGTTACCTTTGCAACAATATGCTGAAAGGTACATGCTTTAGATTTTAAAGTAACTATCAGAAACGTTTCAATAATTCCAGGGCGGAAATCTGCATTTGGATCTAGGACTGGTTCCTCAAAGCCGGAGTTACCAGCACACCATTTAGCCAAAACACAAGCAGACCTTTCAGTTCTGCAACTGTTAACTGACAGAGTTACTCCAAGATTCTTAACTTAAAGTCTTTGCCAAACAAGACACAGTTGGAAGGATATATTTTATTGCACATTAATAACAGATTTTCTCTGTCAGATTCATCTAGCACAACTTCCTGAAATTGGGAGAGTGGCTCAATACTGTCTCCATCCTCTAGAATAAGTGTTTCAGATGAGATCTGGGAATTTCGTTTCAACAACATCATGTCAGTTGCTCCATAAGGAGACAAAGTTTCACATTTTTTGATTGCTAGGATGTTGATAAATTCAGCGCCATATTCACAAGGTAATGGCATATAAAGCTGTTGGTTCTGTTGAAAATGCTGCATGATTTGAACCTCAATGTTTCTGTTGTTATTATGATACTGCCCTAACATTCTATTAAATCTTTCAAAAGAGAAGCACCAGAACGAATAAACAGGTCCATAATCTAAAATGCAGTCTTTTAAATGTAAATGCAGATGCATGTTGGGTGTGCAATTTAGTGGCCCATACAGACTGACAAACTTAGATAAAAATGTCTGCAGATACCCGTCAGCTACTTCGAGTCTATCTGTGGAGATAACTCTTGAGCATATGATAATGCATGCTTGTACAAAGTCATACCAGATATCATAATTTTTGTCATCAATTAATCCCTTCAAACAAAAAAGAGAATAGATAGTAGTCCAATTTTTCCACTGATGAGCTGTAAACCCACTAAACCCAGAAGCAATTTTCCGTGGAATCCTTCCCACATCCTGAGGCACTTTCAAAGAGTCTATTCTCCTTTGTATTTCCTCAAGCTTTTGGGTGCTTAAAACACCAAGTTCAGTCCATAACCTGAATATGTGCCTAGCTGTTCCAAGAAGTAGATTATGCATTGGGTCAATGACAACAAATCGTATGGCATCATAATACTTAAGGTGAAAAAGTTCAGACCACCTGGCACCATATTGAGCTTCCAGTCTTTTTTGGGCTGCCTTTGTAGTTGCCTTCTCCGTCGTTTTAGCATACAACTTGTGTTCCTCTGAAGTGCGTGGGACCCAGGATGATCGGTCAAAACCAGAGAAGTCTGTTTTCCCCCCAAAGGATGTTTTCTTGAATGTTTTCAGGCATTTGTTACATCCTACACAACACAAATACAACAATAAATGGATGATGTCTCTTAAACTCAGATGTAGTTTTAAATTTTAAAACAACAGATGTTATGGCACAATAGCAGAAAACTAACCTCTTAAAGCTCCATGGCCCACAAAGCCACCACACTTGCGTGAAGCTGGAATGTCTGATGAAAGGCACAGAAGAGCCGCTCTGTAGACTTGGCACCCCAAAAATGAAGAATCAAATATGGGAACTCCATCCCACAGCTCACGAAGCTCATCCACCAAAGGTTCAAGATAAGTGTTGATGTTGTTTTTTGGTTCTGTAGGTCCTGGTATAACTCCAACTAAAATTGTGTTCTCCTTAAAACGATCTTCTAGTGGCAAGTTCAAAATGGCCAGATATATAACCCCTACTGAATATGGGGAATTCTTGAAGGGTTGATACCAATCAACATTCATCATGAGAACAAAATTGTTTGGCTCTGCTAGAAATGGCTGTCCATTAACATATTGAAAGTCTGTCCAAATCTGTCCATCATATACATCTGCCATTACAGAGTTGGGAATTTTTCTCCACTTCTCACACTTTTCCAAAAATCCAGGTCTTCCAATCAAAGTTTCCAAAGACTGAATTACTTTCTTATAACAATAGGTTTGTTTGGGGTAAAGACTTTCGGTGCCATTGAAACATTTAACTTTGGTCATTAAGAGACAGCCACATCTCTTTCTCAGGGCAGATTTCTTGTGTGGATGCTTGTGAAATGGAATATATCCACATGTTTTACTTGTAGCTGAACCATTCCTGGCGATATGATAACACTCAGCAAGTGTATATGTGGTCATACACTTGGGACAGACAGCATATTTGCAGAAGTTGTCTCTGTTAATACTGTTCAATTTCCTCAGTGAATGTAAAGTTTTGGGAATCATATCAGCGAAACTGCTATGTAACTCATCAGAGAGAGTATTTCCAATGAGCCACATGAAGTGTCTGAGGCACAGCAGCAATGCAGTGATGGCATTGTCTGATATGTTGAATACAGCTTGCCAGGTTAAAAGCATGAATGCAAGGACCTTTATTAGTAACAGCCTGGAGTCATCACTATTGGTTTTAGCTGTGTCATCTTTTGCAAAATCGAAATCTTCATTGTCCTGCTCATCTGCAAACATAGCCTCTTCATTGTCATTGTCATCATCTGAAGACTCTGTTTCACTAGGCTCCAGGAAAAGCCTGATGTTTGTTTTCAGTGTTGAGTATTTGATGTTTGTAAAGTAAAACTCTGTATTTTAGGTTTTATTGTTGTATACAACTTTTCACATTTTACATCTATATATATAATTCACTAAGGGCACGCATGACAGTGAGCACAAGTAAGACAGAGCCACGCCTGCAAACTCACAGAGCCCTGCCCGCCAACTCTAAGACCATGGGATACGCTAGACAGAGCACCGCCCGCCAACTCTAACCCTCCTACCGCGTCATGGGATATGCATGACAGAGCCCCACCCACCAACTCTAACTCTCCTCCCGCGTCTACCCTCAAAACCGGTCCCGGCCACACGCAGCCGACATGGCATCTGCAGTACACTTAAATCGCTCAGTCCAATCCAACAGCAGCTGGACGTAAGCTTTTCGGGGAAAACTCTAGGCAGAATTTACGACGATACAATGCCCCGACATGTCACACCACTGTTGCAGCGAGAAGATGGCGAACCGCCTGCCGAAAGGGACATTTGCATCTGTCCCATAGGCAACTCCTGTAAACAGATTTACATGCTCAATATGAATTGCAATCATATGGTTTACCCACTTTTATTCCCTTACAGAGACATTGCCTGGCACAAAGATTTACAACATGTTCCAGATAAAAGAACCACCAAGCGAAGAAGGCTTACTCAATGCCAATTTTACGAGTACAGATTAGCAATGAGGAATATATTTAGTATTTTGAACTCCAGTGGCGAACTATTCTAACAGTACGTCGTAGATACGTATGTTAAAACAGAGGGCGCGCGACTCAACTATCTCAGATTACATCAACAAGATTTGCGCGTGGAACAATACAAAGGACCTTTAGACGCACTGCAAGCAAATGTTGAAAATAACAACGTACGTGTAGGCAAAATATTACCTACACATAATATTACCGTCACATTTCCAGGAAGTCCAAGATACATGCAACAAAACTAGCAGGATGCCATGGCCATAGTACGTAAATTTGGACAGCCTCATTTATTTATCACTTTCACATGTAATCCTGCTTGGCCGGAAATTCTACATGCACTGTCGGATACCCAAAGACCAGAGCACAGACCTGATATCCCACATGCTGTTTACTCTTCACAATAATTCTAACAACCAGTCTTCAGCCACGGTCAGTTGTACATTGGACTCGCTGAAGTACACTGATTTTGATTGGTGTTTGACAAGCCATTCTTATTGCCAAAATATTTACATGAAACAGTTTGTGGAGTGGAAAACTTGGCTGAGGACAAGTACGTTAAATGCACATTTATTTGGACACATGCTTGATGTGTACATCTAGTTAATATTCTTGAGAATAATGATGAACTGTTAAAGTTTTAATAAGTTCATACAAAATAAGTGCCTACTACATCTGTTCAAGCACGCATTACCACTCCAAACTCATTACCTTTACCGAATACGCCCCTGTCAGACGCACGCATATACAAATTCTGAACATCACATAAGCAAATAATAAATCAGGTACAGGAATTAAAGTAGAAAAAGATCCAAAAGGTTATATCAAGTTAACTTTACCTTCCTTTTTTGTTCATTTGTGTATTGCGATGAATACAGCAAACTGATAAATGCATCATTGTATCTGCTGGAATTCATTTTTTTTTTATTGCAGTTAGTGAGCATCAATTAAACATGTTTAAAAAGCTTATACTACTTTATGGTAAAAAGGTGATATGAAACTGAGTGTTGTAGGGACAAATATGTTTCTTATGTCTTTTCTCCTGCAGTTGCCTCATGGTCTGTTTGTTGTTCAC
Organism: Polypterus bichir lapradei; assembly: GCA_026402145.1. Lineage (NCBI taxonomy): Eukaryota > Metazoa > Chordata > Cladistia > Polypteriformes > Polypteridae > Polypterus > Polypterus bichir. The sequence continues at coordinate 11,904,830 of JANRMT010062857.1, read as the reverse complement.
ATCTACTATATGTTGGTGACTCCACAGAGCTGGCCTGCACATTAATGTTAAAGCTGCCAGAAGCGGTGATACCAGCCCATTCATGATTATCTGTAAGGGCTCATTTATACTTCACGTTCAGAACGCGTACACGCCTGCATCATGGCTGCCACTCGTTCCCAGCGTTCATTTGATGCGTCCTCTGAGCAGGTCCTCAGAAATTAACGCGACGCATGCGTGAGTTGCAGTACCAGCAAAAAGTCGGGGGGCGCAGTGTGCTAAAAGTCGGAATGTGACGTCAGAGTCTCTGTTTACTATCTACATGTGACAGAAAGCCTCTATGCAAATCCTACGGGGATCGATGTGCGTGCTTCGCTGTTTGATGAATGGTTCGATGTGGTGAAGCAAAATGCCAACATACAGATGCATTCGTGGTGCTTTTATATTCAACGTCGCATATTCCCGATCGTAATGACACGATGTATTTTAAAAGTCTCACATAACATCATCGTGCCGTCTTTTTTTTTTTTTTTTTGCAACTTCACAACAGCAAAATAATGTATGGCGCTGTATTTGAGCCACTGAGAAAAAAATAAAGGACACGGTAAAAACGTGTATTTTGTGATTAAAGTGGAAATTTTGGCTTTAATCTCGAATTGTCCACTTTAACCTCGTAGTTTACTTTATCATTAAAGCAGACAGTCGTAAACGTCATCCCAGTTTTTAATCGCTGTGAGCTTCTTGGACCTGACAGCTGCGGCAAGCAGCAATAGATCACCACACAGAACAAATTAAACGTACGATATTCCAACTCTCTGCACATTTAGAATCTTTAGATTCATACTTGATATTACTTTCATGATGAAATGCATTAAAGTGTGTATGTTACATTTTACATATAATTTAGTTTAAATAATAAATACTGTTAATAATTACACACATGGGGGGAATAATTACACACATGGGGGTGACACGGTGGCGGAGCGATAGCACTGCTGTCTCACAGGGAGTTATGTTGCTGGTATTTCCTGATTGTATTCCACACTGTGCTCTGGTTTCCTTCCAAAGATATGCAGATTTGGGGATTTGGTGCCGCTAAAATGACGCTAGTGTATGTGTGTGTGCACTTGTATTCACCTTGGGATGAGCTGAGACCTCGTCCAGGGATTGTTTCTCATTCGTTCCCAATGCTTGCTGGAAAAGACACATCCCTGTATTTATGGATTTAATCAATAAACATCCTTTTCACAGATATTACGGTAAAGTGTTATCGGAATTTAATAGGTGTTTTAGGCAATTCACAACACAGAGAAGCCGAACATGTTCTCACTGTGATAATATCTCGCACTGCCACCTGGTGGATTCCTCCAGATTTACGTAAAGTACGCGCGCAAGTATAAACACTACAATGCTTGTGTAGCAGGAGTGTCCTCTGCAGCATGCGTCGCGTCGTGTGAAGTATAACACCGGCCTTAGGTCATTCTTATTAGTCTCAACTGCAATATTTGTGTCTTGTTCAAAGTGCAGTGTTGGACTAATTAAAATCATTATTTCATTATTATTTTAAATGTCTGGTATAGTTTTTATCACAACTAAAGTCTTTTTTACTTTTCTCTGCACCACAGGGCTCTTGTTTTGAGTGACCACCCATTTTCTCTTTTGTGGTTCGGTAACACATTAAATGTTCAATTTCATAAGAGAGACTTATAAGACACCTGCTCTAATAAACCTACTCATGTCAACCAGCCGGGACTTATAATTTTCTTTCATGAATGTGTTTTATTTATGTATGATTAGATGGGTTTAAAATTCCGATAATTGAAGTAGGAAAGGGGTGTGTGCGGAACAGTGAATTGCTGTGAGTGCCTGTACTGTGGGTGAATATGTGGACTTTTTCTGCTATTAGGCATTTTTCTCTTGCATATACTAAGGCTCCTTTGTTAGGAGGACCACAGGGTACACACCCAAGTTGACATGATGTTAGATCCGACCATAAATGTTATAGTCTTCTTTATTAAACCTAATAATATTAGACTTTACCTGTTTATTGGAATATAATATCACCAACTGTAATGCTTATTGTAATAAATACCTTGTAAAATCAAGAAATTAGATGTCATTATGCTTTATTTTCTAATATTGCTGTTTAATATCAACCAAATATGTTGTTTACCATCCCTGCCATATTTTCTGCGGACACCGATTACAAGTCTCCAGTGCCGCTGCAGACGCTCTGATGTTTCACAGCTCCTTCCCTGCATCTCCAAAGATCTTATCTCTGCCACATCTACTGCATGCACATTCATGCCACTACTTCCACATCACATTGCTGCACTCACTTTCCCCAACTTCATAAGCCAGTATGCTCCACAAGATTCACCAGTTAATGTAAAGGTTAGAGAGGAATGCACACACAAAGTAAAATTCTGGTATGGACTCATTAGAATTGTCATGTCAAAAACACCAATGCATGTACTACATTTGGCCACTAATGTCTTTATACTCTGGACGTCTACGTAGTCAAACTTGAACCTATTTATAGCTTTAGTGCAGTGTCAGAGAGGGACATTTTTTTGATTTCCTGGGTAATCCCGTTACTGATTGTTGTCATGGCTGTCTGCAGGATGTAGGTATTTGCTGTCTTGCAAAGGAGTCACTGCTTTGAAGTTTTGGCTGGTTGAGTATACAAACAATACAAAGTTGTGATAACAGACCTGTTCCTTCCTTGGATGATGTTTGTATTTACCTGACTTGGAGAGTACATGTCTGACAATATTGGTTTCTAATCAGCATATCTGTACTCATTCATGGTTGGTAACAATACATTTTGTTAACTTGTTTTCATTAATTGTTAAACCCAGGAAATTTAGATGTGCCATTGTTTAAACCAATTTTCCAGGACTGACAACAGCAGGGACTGAAGGAGATTTAAACTTCTGGGCAGGAGAAGGCAGCAGACAATGCACTGAGAACGCTGCCAAGATGCTCGCAGAGAGCATAGGGGCTTGCTGGCAGACTAGGGTACGTGGCTGGTGCGACGTGAGCGACACAGACAGCAGCACTTAACCTGAGGGAGGAAGAGACAGCTTCACAAGAAGATGGTTGTGGGTGCAGCGAGAGAGGGAAGCTGCATGAAAGGACCAAGCAAAGCTGGCGGACGAGAAGTGAGGCGTGCCTTGGTCTCAGCAACACGAGGAGCCCAGAGTGGAGAAAAAGAACGACAAGGAGACACTGACAGGGATTCCACGATTTGGCAAAACTTCTGTTGGAAAACGAGTGTCTGGTGAACAGAGTACATCGGTGGACATTTGGACGATTAATTTTTAGGGTAACAGTGTGCAAACTGGACTCTGCACCACTAAAGGTTGTATCCTCCAATTCTTGTTTTCCACAGACTTTTAGAGTGTGGACTGTGTGTTTTCCTTTTAAAAATGGAAATTCGTTCCTGATATTTTTAGATTTTGTTATGTTCATTTATCTTTTAAATGTACTTTATATTGTCTTGTGTAATATAAGTTAGTGTTGCTTTTCCTGAAATTGCTGTTGTGTCTTTCATTGTGTGTTTACTCACCACCCAATTTAAACAAACTTGTGTGCTAATACTGGTAAATTTCAAGAGTTCCCAGTCTCTTAATAAAACTGGGTGGCGTAGTCGGATATTTTAACGGTGTCTAGGTTAGATTACCTGTAAGTGTGACCAGACACCTGTCACAGCAGCAATGAGTAAAAGACTAGAACCAACCCCAGAAAAAGCACCATTGTGTCACTGTACTGTTACTGTAAATATTTTTAATATTTTTAACACACAGACAAAAATAATATGTTGTGACAACATGTATTCTGCACTTTCAATATCGGCAGTGCAAGCTTCTTTAATAAGAGGACTGAGAACACAGCATCACTGAAAGGCGCAGATCTCTGAAGTGGGATTGCTGAAAAATGATTTATTGTGCAAATAAATTCTTAAATGCATGAAAACAACCCAAAGTGCACTCTTCTTATGGTGCTCAATGAATAGTGAATTGAAAACAGTGATAAAAAGAGTGTTTCCTAAAAGCCCAATAAATACTCCTGAAAATCTGTCCATTAACAGTTCTATTGCTCAATTCACTCAATAAATGTCCTGTGAAAAATGATGCATTACGTTAACAGTCCCTTATATGGCACAGAGATAAAGGTAGCCTTAAAATTTATCTTCCACTACTCTCTATTTTCTTCTTAAAACATTTTTTTTCAGGGAGATAATATCAGTTCTCACATGAATGTTTTACTTAAAAAAGAGATTTTTCCCCTCACATGCTGAACTCTTCAGGTCCTGTTGACCAGCTGACCCCTGCTATACTGATCTCATTGACCTTCCATCTGTTCTACACCTGTGGCTTTTAACTCATTTTGGTGCATAACCTGACAAGTTCTCAAAGCTAGCAACTCCATCGTCACATAGTCACATGTGCCTAACCAAAGTGTGACTATTCCTCCAGCCTTGCACATCTGGCATTCCAGATGCCATGCAAAATGGTATTTCCTAAACTCATTTCAGCATTACCTACCAACACATTGTTTACTGGCAGGGTTGGGGGGTGACACATTAAAAGTAACATGCATTAGATAATTACATTGCTTTTTAAAGTGTAACCAAATGCAACACTTATTTCATTGAAGTAAAAATACCTGGTCATCTTCATGAATTATGGGCTTAGGATTTAATAGCAAATACCAGCTAGTAAAATCTGACATTTATTATACAAAAGAAGAAAAAGTAATGCAAAAATAACAATGTTTATAATGCATTACATTTTATACTCAGTACCTTGTCACACTGGTGCTCCTTTGGGATAGCTTAAAGGCTCTGGTGGTGATTCCTTGCTGATCCACGGGGTGGCGCTGTATTCTAACACCTCTTCTCTTCCTGAGAATGATTGACATTGTCACCACCTATGACGTGACTTTAGGTGTCCGTCCACCTGGACCCGCCTCTTCCTGCCTGGCCCATATTTAACCAGACTTGTCCCTATCTTGGATAGTCTAATTTGAGACTCACGTCCTCAGAGACATTCCTTTTGCTGAAAAGCTTTATTATTTTTGCCTCTACAATATACAGGGTCGTGATGTCGCTCCAAATCATTATCTTTATCTTTTTTTTCTTTTACAACACATGCTGTATTTTGTTACTTGTTTTCGTAAGTAGAGTAATTTACTTTTCAAAATAATGCTCCCCAGCACTCTTTACTGTTTAGCCCATATTATTGTATCCTTTTACACATCACAGACAAAACCAGCAAATAAATAAATAAATAACAAACACAAAAGTAGCTCTACTTCACGACTGCATTTCAAAAAATGACATTGAAGTGGATGGAATAAATGAACTCTAACTGTGGAATCATGGATGGAATAAATATGGGGAATATTACCGAGTGTGAATTTTAAATACTCTTTAAGGTAGCATTATAGTAGCAATCAAGAAGAATACTGTCAAAAACCATTTCCCAAAACCCTATTCTCAAGAAAACCAAGCAATACCAAGTTAGGTGCGTTCTAATATTAAGCCCCCATACATTTTTAATTTTTCAGAAGAATTTCAAGAAAGTCAAAAAGTACGTCAAGATGCAGAGATATTTGTGCTTGATCTTATAACATCCTCAGTGAATCATAAGGTCAGGTATTGTGCAGCTGATGCCATATTTGATACCACACAATGGCCAACAAAAAAAGTAGCCCACAAATTATGAAGTACACCCTGAAATAACCTTCATGACACACACATATCACTGCATCAACTTATGAGGAACTTCTTTCATGCATTCCACAACTTTGGTGAGATCCCCTAGGGTACAGAGAGAAGACATTTTTGTTTTAGGTGAATGGCTTACAGATTTGCTGCACTGGAACACTTGTACCAGAATATTATCACACACATGAAGGAGCCTATACGAACATTCAGCTACACAATTGAGTATGCTGTCCCAGCAAATATGATTTGTCTTCTCTCCAGCGTGCAAACAAAATCACAGAACTAACCAAACTAAACAAAAGCCTAGAATGGGGCTTCCCTCTGACTTCATCTGACTATGCTGCTTACAATGTGCAGGGCTGCTTATGTGTGTATCACACTACATTATAATCAAATGTAATCTGTCTGTACTATGATGTGTTCTGCTTAAAACAGCAACAACCAATTCATTGGTGAATATCAGGAATTGGCGTTATAATAAGGAAACTCCATAAGAGAAACAACATAGTAGCACTCTTAATACAACTACTAATGTGATCAATTGGTTAAGTAAGGCTTTGTAGGCTGTTTTTAAAATCACATACTTAGTTTAGAGACATAGACACAAGAATCCTAAATAAGAAAGGGTTTTAATTTAAACACAAAAGTTGTATCCATTAGCCTAGACAAAATTGATCTGCTACCACAGCCCTCTGGGAATTAATTACTCAGATATGTGATTTTTATTTTTTTTAAGGCTTTGACAAATACCCAGTTTTCTAACACACCCAAATCCGCATAATTACCACATCCAATAAGGCACAAAATATTCCATCCATCCATCCTGATATATCCTAACACAGGGTCACAGGGGTCTGCTGGAGCCAATCCCAGCCAACACAGGATGCAAAGCAAGAATAAATCCCGGGCAGAACGCCAGCCCACTGCAGGGCACACACATCCAGCACACACTAAGGCCAATTTATAATCGCCAATCCACCTAACCTGCATGTCTTTGGACTGTGGGAGGAAACCAGAGCTCCCTGAGGAAACCTGCACAGACACAGGGAGAACATGAAAACTCCACGCAGGGAGGACCCGGGAAGTGAACCTGGGTCTCCTAACTGCAAGGCAGCACTGCGCCACCATGCCACCCTCATAAAATATTTATCACTGGAACTGTATGAAAAATTTGATTCATTATTTTGTTACAGTCTATGGTGTAATATTTAAAAATACATCGTATTGTTGGCCTACCAAGAATTTTTTCACATACAGTATAACCTTTTTCAATATTACTGCTATCATGTTACGAAAAATATATTTTTGTTTAAAAGAAAATCAATAGTTATTTAAATTTTTAGATACATCTTCGTCTCCAGTTGCAATAGTGTGATCAAACAAAGTGCGTATTACATTATGGCATGGGTTAAGAGCCCCTACCTTTACAGAAGACTGGCTTGATTTCTACCATTTGAGATCCCAATGAAAGCCTGCTATGCCTTACTTTGCATATACTCAGACTCAGTGGCTCCTTGGAAAAAGCGGATGGCCTCTAAGGGGCAAATATGTTATAAATATTTAAGATTATTAATATAAAGAATTGTGACCATACACCAAGAAGAACAAACACATATTATCTGATTTCCCAAACCCTGGTCTATTTTTGTGCACTATTTTATACTGATTCCATCTACAATGATCAACCAGTATTTTTAATCTGTAAAACCAGATTTTAAAAAAAAAACAAGATATGAAATGTATTTGTATATTGTATATGTATTTATATATTTGATCTATATGATACTACCATTATATCACTAATCAACTGCTTTACTGTAAGAAAAGAGTGAGTGATTGAATTGATTGATTTGTCTTCAAATAAAGAAAAAGTTGAAGTTCTTTTAGTATATGGAAAAACAAAAAAACAAAAAAAACTGACAACCGTTAACTCGAAGGGCTTGAACTTTACATTTGTTGAATCAATGCAAAATCAAAATTTTACCATAATGAATTAATCTCGATATTGTATTTTCAACCTAAAATTTTACTGTTTTCTCCAGCCTAGAGATTATGAAATTTTAGATTAGCCTTTTAAGATGCAGAAATGGGAAAATCTACTTTATTCATTGTTATCTAGCAAAGCTTTTTTGTCACACTATTTCTGTTATACATGAATGGCAATTTATTTTGATAAGGTGAACAATAGATGATAATGAAAGGAGAGAGGAGAAACCATATTGGCTATGTTTGTCAGATTTCATACAAATTATATTGGTGTTTTGGTTTAATTGTAAAATTTCTCATGTTTATGGATATTGCTCATATTTATTATATTTGATATAGAGTATAATCTGCACTATAACCCCTCAACACTGTAGCGTGCGGCCTGGGCTTTTGCCTGGCCGGGACGCCTCCATGCTGAGAGGACCGAGGGAGTAAGCGTGGCCAGAGCATTACCTCCCCTGGGACACTAGATGGCAGCCCCCCTCGGACTCCTGCAGGGCTTCATGGGAGTTGGAGTTTGGTACAGACCTGTTGGGATCTGTGGGCACCGCCAGGGGGTGCTGCAGCATGATCTGCTGAGACCTTTTGGGCAGTTCTTCTGCCACATCTGGAAGTGCTGCCAGAAATAGGTCATCAAGCACTTAGAGCACTACTGAGTAGAGTATAAAAGAAGCCAGCAGCCACTACACAAGGAGCCAGAGTTGGGAGGAGGAAGACAAAGCTTGACCAGAGGAGTGGAGGAGAAAGGAAGAAGAAAGAGAGAAGGAAGGATTTGTGTTGTGCATTGTGCTGGGAACTGTGCTGTACTTGTGGGAAACGGGGGAAAGTGTTTCCCATGAGGTAAAAAAGAAAAATTATGTGTTTTTTGAAATTGTGTCCCACGCCTGTCTGTGTCGGGTTCAGATGGCGGTGCCAGCCTGGTATTACAATTATTAATTGTATACAACTGGTAATACAACTATTACATAATTTGATTTTAAAAGCTCTTTGATAATAAACAGTTCATAAGAATACACAGGTTTCACACCTCTTTTAATGTCCCAGTATGATCTGTTAACTTACTTCACTAGTTGAAGCTCATTCATCCATTGTTTTTCCCAACCTGCTTTTCTATATATATACAGTGTACAGTATATAAAATGTTAATGTTTGTTTGTCACGCGATTACTCGTAAACTAATGGAGCTAGAATCTTGATCTTGGCCTTAATCAGAAACGTATGGCCTAATATGTTCTGGAAATTCAAAACGTTTAAGTAGCAGCAACTTGGTGGGCACTGTACTGGTGCTTGTGCTTATCGACACATTTACAACAAATAAGACACTGAAAGAGAGGTACGAAGGGATTTAAGGTGGGCCCAGATTACATGTTTTTTCGTAGGCTTTTGTAATTCTAGTGTTAATGGATTTCACTGCCGTAGTCCCATGTAACTTAAAGTGCTTAGAAATGTTAAACAGAAGAAATATGCTAATATTGGTGGCACCCTTTAAATAGTTAAAAGAGTATTAGATAGGATTTAAATGGAATAAATAATATAAAACTCTACATGAGACCTTTCTGCTAACAAAAAGGAGATCTATGCTGTCTCAGGGATTCATTGGTAAGCAGTGGGGATGCACTGGTGAAGTAGGAATGGTGTGAGAGATCTCCTCATCCACGTCACAGCTGGGCCTTAGGACTGTCCTTGATTGTGGCTAAGCTTGGGCATTGAGGTATCACCCGTTGTATGGCTGCACTCGGGTCCTAATCTGGATCCTGACTTGGTTTGTCGTATGGTGGGTGCGGCAATGCACTCTATCAGTGCGTACTCCTAACCTCCTCCTTGGGTGTTGTCCAAGAGTGTAACCTCCTCCCTGCCTGTTGCTTTCCCTCGGGGAGGTCTCTTTCTTTATGTAAAATGCATATTTCCCTGACCCTTAGTAACATCAAGGACAAGGCAGTAACTGTCACTTGACAGGGAATCAGTCCGTCAAAGGACACACTTAAGCACACACATATTTGCTTAAACAAGGCCAGATTAAATTTGCTAATTAATATGACAAACACATTTTTAAATGTAATAGAAAAATCAGAACACCTGGAGAAAATCCCCCTGGAAGAATATGTAAGCTCCACTCAGGCACTGTCTGAGCTAGGATTTAAACTGACTCCCTCAAAGCTGTAAGGCAGCAGCACTGACTACTATGCTGTCCATGAAATTTTATTAATTATTTATTTTTATTATATCCAAATCAACATTCTCTAACCAACGCAATGAAACTCATGAGTGTAGTGGCTGAAGCCTATTCTGGGAGCATCAAGCAAAAGGCAGGAACTAACCATGAACAAGGTGCCAGTTTATCTCAGGGTCTACTGATACACACAATCTTAAAGGGGAAAATTTAGAGTTGTCAGTCAGTGTAACAAGGAGGTCTTTAGGATGCAACAGGAAGACCAAAGTACCAGGAGAAGAATGCAGTGAAACACGCAAACTCCAAACATCAAACGACTTTGTGTGAGATTTGAACCCAGCCTGCTTGACCCAGAAGGCAACACTGCAAAACACCGAACTGGTAAACATCACACAGGATGGCAAAATGTATGCACTTAAAAACAAGCACTACGAGTCATTGGAACAGAGGTTTTAAATGTATAAATAGATACAAGACTTGTAAATCAAGAAATTAATAAAACACAACATATACTTACCCATTCTAAAAATTAAGCAAAAAAGATCCATTCAGAATAGCTTAAAAATTACACCTAAAGAATATTTTAAATTTTTGCAAAGCTCATAGTTTAAAAATATCAATATCCATAATAAGACAAAAATCGGATTGTTTAACGTTTCTTACCATAGTCGTCATAGACTTGAGAAAAGGTGAGTCTGAGTCATTACTAAGGCTCCTCCGTCTGCATGGAGATGTGAATGGCTGTCTAAACTTTACAACCTAAACAGAAAGAGAGACTTTTTTTTTAACCTTTTTATCATTTTGATCTATGGGTGCAAACCACTATGTATATTTTTTGACATTTTATACTCACTGCACCAAAAACATCACAGTCAGAGCAGTGTCATCCTGATCTGCTTAGAAACATGCTGTGATCCAAATGCATGGCTTCAAACCTTTGTGTGCTTGAGCTAAGCAGCTCGACTTCACAAACACATTGTTTCGCTTCATTAGATCATAAATAATAATGACTCTGTGAGTGTAAGCACACTCTCTCCTAAAATGAATTCCTAGCTGAGGTGAGTGTAGCACTGATCTCCTGCCAGACGTCTGCATTTTAATCTTTTACTTCTTTCTCTGGCATTCAGCAGTGGAAGAAGGTGAGAATAGGAACAGCCAGAGGGAAAGTAGTCATTCTCTAATAATAGAGAGCCAACAGTTGAGTAATCCATAAAGTCTCCATTTCTGTCACCTTCACACGTTGAGACATTCCCTTTGAGCTGTTAATTGTTTTCAGTGGGTATACTACAATATTATTCAGAAAATCTTTTAAAACGATTAGAATTGTACAAGGATGAATTCATTCAAGTAACTGTACACCACACATAACATTTTTATCACTAATAAAATATTTTATTTTGAAGAATTTTTGTTAGCAATAGACACATTTTTATTTTGAAGAATTTTTTGGTAGTAATAGACACCTTGACCCTAAATTAGATTAAACCACTTAAAGGATTTTATGTTTTTTTTTTATATAGGATGGGCAAAAGTAGGTTTACAGTTGTAAGAATGTGAAAAACAGCATTTATTCTTGCATTATTATTTATTTATTAATTGTTGTATTAATTAATGGTATTATTTAAGGGTATTATTTGTCTTCCTTGTATTATAATTAAAGTGTGCTTCAGTGTAACAATCATAACATGCATGTCTTTTTCTATACAAATGACTGTAGACCTACTTTTTTTACAACTCTTTTGTTTTTCCAATTGCAGCACAGGCAGGTAAAGTGAGTTGCTCATGGTCACACAACAGAGTCAATAGCACTCACAACCTCAGGGTTATGGATTATATAAAATATGTATGCATACATTGTAAAAAAGAACATTACAGTGATACACAATACATCTTTTTTAACATGATTTGATTTTTCACATGAAGAGCACTTACAGCATGTATACAGGTTATGAACATTTATATAACAAATATTAGGCCACATTTACATTTTGTAGACCATTGTATAACTTCAATAAATATGAATGCAAATTTTGCTGGTGGAAAAAGTAAATCTACCCGTACATTCATTACCACCTCAAAAACCTAAAATTAGAATCAGGTTACCCAGATCAAGTGCAAATAATTAGAACATCACCTGAATGATCTTGTGTGTGAAAATAGCTCTCTGAGAACTTCAGAAAGAAGATACCTATGTGTGTGGGAAGGAATTTAAAAAGATCTCGAAACAACTGGAAATCACTATTTCACTGTTTGTAAGATCAACTGTAAGTGCAAAAGATTTCAAATAATGGCAAACTTGTCCAGGTCAGACAACCCCAATAAGATGCTGAATGGAGTCTCTTTGAATCCCAGAATTTCATCGCTGGTTCCTCTCTCCATGAGTCTATCATTCGAAAAAGTCTGTTCAAATTGGAATCTACATGTGTGGTATGCCAGGATCAAGCTTGTTCTGTCCATGAACACCTAGGCAAACACCAGGGGCCTCACGCATAATGCTGTGCGCAGAATTCACACTAAAACATGGCGTACGGACAAAAATGGAAATGTTCGTACGCACAAAAAAATCCAGATGCATATATGAAGCATGCGCCTACTGCCACACCCCTAACTCCTCCCAGAATTACGCCTCTTTGAATATGCAAATCAATATAAATAGCCTTCAAGCTCAGCGGGGGGAAATAGAAGAATTTCCGTGAATACCAAGTGGAGGCAAGGAAAAATATACTATTTATTGGTTTAAACAGTGGTATAAACAACAAAAAGAAGTTGATCGAGTGGCATAGAGTGTCGGAGAAACTCGAAAGCTCAAGTTCACAAAGTCGTACAGTTCCCGAAATAAAAATAAAGTGTCATATGAAAGCTTACTAGGGTAAAGAGAAAAGAAAAAAAATAGGGACACAGTGGGAAAAAAGCTCAAAATGTCAGCTTTAATCTCGAAATGTCCACTTTAATCACGTAGTTTATTTTGTCATTAAAGTAGTACATCGTAAACTTCATCTTGAAATGTTTGATTTACTAGTTTCTCAAATCCCACCGACGACCGACGAAATAATATATCGTCATCATATGTAAATACGTGCTAAAGTGGCTCAGGTTGTGCAATATTATGACTATATCGCAAGTTTAGAGTGAGGTGATTGTACTAATAAGTACAAACAGTTCTACAAGGAGCACTTGATGGACTGATTGAGTGCGTTTATAGTTCTTGGAATGAAACTGTTTCTGAACCACGAGGTCAGTACAGGAAAGGCTCTGAAGCGTTTGCCGTATGAGAGCAGTTCAAATAGGCAGCATGGCTGAGGCAGCGTGTGCTTGATGCCGTATACCGATAATTCTCTTTCCGATCAACTGCTCCGAGTGGTGCAGTGAGAGTAATATGGAAAAAAGATTATCTGCTGCGGCAACCCCTAACGGGAGCAGCTGAAAGAAGACGAAGAAGGTGCAGTGAGAGTAACAACGCTAAAGCAGCTATGGTATTTGGAATAGTTTGGCTATTCCGTGGACCATTATAATGTTACAGGTTAATTACAATCAGATGCCTTAAACTAATAAACAATATGCGGTTAATTTCAGTGTATATGATAAAGCTGTGTCAGGGATGTGGATCTAAAAAAGAAAGAGAAACCACACTAGAACAAAAGCACTGCTTTGACACTGGATGCCGCCAGTTTGCAAAGCCGAGTGGAGAACTTGCGTACGTCAGGGTTTGAGCTACCTTGAAAATGTGCGTGGCTTCATGCTAACTTTAGGTGTTATACATCACAATTTGATTGTGGAAACGGGAGTACGAAACATTTTTGTGCGTACACATCGTTTATACATGAGGCCCCAAGACATCTGGAATAATATGCTCTGCATCAACAAGGCAAAGAGTTATTTGGTTACAGTACAAGAACACACGTTTGGCAAAAACTAAAGACAGTATTCAATCAAGAAGATTCTGACACCAACTGTAAAGCATTGAGGTGGAAATGTTATGGTTTGATATTGTTGTGCTGAATCAGTGAGAAAAGGAACAGCCAGAGGGAAATTAGTCATCTATACTAATAAAAGGCAAAGCCCTCACTGACTGACTGACTGACTCACTCACTCATTCACTGACTCACTCATCATTAATTCTCCAACTTCCCATGTAGGTAGAGGGCTGAAATTTGGCAGGCTTAATCATTACAGCTTACTTACAAAAGTTAAGCAGGTTTTATTTTGAAATTCTACACGTAACAGTAATAACGGTCAACAACGTCCGCCATGTTGAACTTTATTATTTATGGCCCCATCTTCACGAAATTTGGTAGGCGGTCTTCCCTGCGCTAACCAAAACCAATGTACGTACTTATTTTGGTGGTATGACGCCACTTTCAGCCGCCATATTGAACTTTCCAATGTCACTAATTCTCCAAGTTCCTGTGTAGGTAGAAGGCTGACCCCATCTTCACAAAATTTGGTAGGCGGCTTCCCTGCACTAACCGAAACCGATGTACGCACTTATTTTGGTGGTATGACGCCACTGTCAGCCGCCATATTGAACTTTCCAACGTCACTAATTCTCCAGCTTCCCGTGTAGGTAGAAGGCTGAAATTTGGCAGGCTCATTCCTTACAGCTTACTTACAAAAGTTAAGCAGGTTTCATTTAGAAATTCTATGCGTAACGGTCATAACAGTCGACAACGTCTGTCATGTTGAACTTTCTTATTTATGGCCCCACCTTCACGAAATTTGGTAGGCGGCTTCCTTGCGCTAACCGAAACCGATGTACGTACTTATTTCGGTGGTATGACGCCACTGTCAGTTGCCATATTGAAGTTTCCAAAGGTCTTTGTTACTTATGGGCTCATCTTCAAGAAATTTGGTACGCGGGTTCCCAACACTAACTGAATCCTACTTATGTACATATGCAGGTATACGTCCATAGCCTGCAGCTCGGTCACCATGTGAGGCGGCGTTGGGTCCCCTATTCCAACGCCTCCCACATTGTTGGCTGCCTGCCTATATAAGGCCGTCCGTTGCTGCGGTCTCTACATTCCCTTCCTTGCTTCGCCACAGGATTCATGTCTCCCTGCTGATAACTGCAGCCTTTTTATTTAATCCACGGTTCTCCACTGTTTTATTGTTCGTTTATTACGATTATAGTTATTGTGTAGGCATTTTACGTTGTTCAGGTACCCATTTCCTTTATCGTTCCAACCGTACCCCTATTAACATGTCTATCGAGGTGATCACCATCGATCAAAGAACTGTCACTTACCGAGTGGTTTCCATGCCGGAGATGGCACCTGCCTTTTCCATTCTCTTTGTTACATATTGCACGGCCATATCAGGCTCACTCTTGATATCCGGAGGAACATTGTGTCTTATGTATTGAATGACTGGGACAGGTTCAAGGTGTGGACTGATGACGGTACAGGAGATAATTATACTACACAGGAGCACTATAAGAGTGAAATGCTTAAGCCCTACACCTATGGTTCTACATGTGAGTTGATGGCTGCCGCTGAATTATTCGGTTGTCGCTTTCAAGTGTACTGAAATGGCCAAATATTTTACACTTTTCGACAAACGCCAATGCCTCTTAAACATCTTAGATTCACAGATGACGATTTCAGTAGATGACACTTTGATGTTTATGAATGTTTAAACTCTCAAAAGCTGGATGTGAAGTTATCAATGAAACCGGTTGTATGCTTACAACTCTTGACAGATGCCGATGTCACTTCAACACAACAAGTCCTGCAAATACTCTCGTAATTGAAACAAACCATGAAACTCACACCGATTATGACAGCAGCAATCCAAGCTGTGAGATTTGAAACAAGATTACTTTTCACATGGCCAACTGTACGTTGCAAGCTCAAGAGTAAGCTCAGCGCACAGCTTGATCATATTACAACCGGAGGGCCGAACTCACAATGTGGTATACAAAGCGATCCTTAACAAATAATTATTGGTATATTTTCCCTCAGTTTAAAAAGGTTTAATTTTCTTCTTAATAAAAATTTTAAGGCAGTACTTCGCCACTGCGAAGCGCGGGTATTTTGCTAGTTCTTTAATAAAAGAGCATCAACAGTTGAGAATCCAAAATAAATTCTTCATTGTAACAGATGGTGCTTGAGGATAATGTGAGACCATATGTCAGGCGAAGCTCAACCAGAAGTGAACCCTACAACATGACAATGACTCTAGACCTTAGTCTTTTAGACTATGAGTCACGGGTTGTCACCTTTTGGGTCAAGCATGGTTGTAACTAACCATTGCAATCAATGAGAAACAGTCATGTAGGTTTGCAAAGTGCCTTGCAGTGGGTTACCGTGGGGGAATCAATGCCTAATCATTGCTTAAATATTGCTCCACTATGACGGCTGGTGGTGTTTGTCTAATGTGGGCTAATTAATCCCCCCAGCTATGACCGTTCTGATGGTTCTGAAGACCCCAATATGATTGTCTTCATGGACTTGGCTCTAAAGACACTAAGAAAGGCAAGATTGGGTTGTGAGAAAAAACTCTGCTCTGAACATACCAGTAAATACACCAAGGAATGACTGAAAAGAAATAATGAAGAGTTCTGAAATGGTCAAGTCAAAGCACTGATTTGAATTCCATCAAGATGTTGTGGAGGGATTTGAAATGGGCTGAGCACACAACTTATTCCTTATACATTGCACAGCGGAAAGAATTGTGCATGAAATTGTGGGAAAAAAATTCTTGCAGTCAATGTCAGTGAATGTTAGATAGTTACAGGAAATGCCTACTTGAGGGGGCAATACCAGTGATTAGACCCAAGGGTGGCCTTAGTTTTTCCACAGAGAAATGGCATGTCTGTGCTTTTTAGTCAATTTGACTTACCATGTATGGCTAGGATAGTTTTACAATTCAGTGATAAATGCTGAATGCTGAGTGAATCTAGCAGGCATACAGTGGCTAAAGAAATTGAATCACAGTTGATTTAATTTGACATTATTGACATTACATTGGTCAACAGTAAAAGACTTTTTAATGTCAAAGTGGAAATGGATCTCTGTAAAGTGGTATAAACTAATTACAATTATAAAAACAAAATAAATGACTGCGTAAATATTTTTAAGATGACACTCCTAAATCATCACTGGTGCAGCCAGTTGGTTATGAAAGTCACAAAATGTGTTCACTGGTGATCATCTGTGTGGGGTTTCAATTGATTGTAGCATAAATGTACCTTATCTGGAAGGGCCAAGTTGTGCAGAGTCAGTATGGTGGGCTAACATATAAAATGAAGACCAAAGAACACTCCAAGGAAATAGGTGAAAAGGTAACTGAAAAGCACAACTCAGAGGATGGAGACAAGATCATTACGAAATCGAAACAGTATTGCACAGCTGTGAATCTGCTTAGAGTAGGCAATCCACAAAAAACAGTAACAGTATAAGAAGAAGACAAGTGAGGGAGACCACCAAGTTGGTCTGAGAACTCTGAAGGTGTTTCATGTTACTGTGGAAGAGATTGGAGAGACAGACAGCAGACAGCAACTGTTGTTCGGGTGCTTCATCAGTTACAGCTCTATTTCAGAGTGGCAAACAGAAAGCCATTGTTAGAAAATACACATAACTTCTCAGCTAAGGTTTGCAAGAAGGCACATGGGAAACTGTAGTCATTTGGAAGAAGGTTGAAGGAAAGAAGGAAATCCACACAGGTAGTGCAGTGGTAGCGCTGCTGCCTCACATTAAAGAGATCCTGCGTTTGTGTCCTGGGTTCTCCCTGTGTGGAGAGTGCTTTGAATAGTAAGAAAAGCACTATATAAATGTAAAGAATTATTTTTTTTATCATTATTATTAAGGTTCTATGGTCTGATGAGTCCAAAATTAAGCTTTTCGACCATCAGACTAAATGCCATTTTTGAACACTACACATTATCAAAAGCACACCATTCCCATCGTGAGGCATGGTGGAGGCAGATCCAGGCTGTGGGATGCTTCTCCGCAGCAGATCCTTGAAGGCTTGTGAGGGTAAAATGAACACAGTAAAATGCAGGGAAATCCTGGAGAAAAACAAGATGCAGTCTACAAGAAACAATGCCTTTGGAGAAGATTTTTTTTCCATCAAGACAACAAACAGCACCAAGCATAAAGCCCAAGGTACACAAGAATGGCTTCTAAATAACACTAGGAGGTAGCATACCGTATATGTGTACTCAATGGCCAAACAGCAATAGATGAGAGCAGGTAAATGGGAAGTTGTGATTTGGGTGACAGTTTGCATGTAGGGTCTTTACAGCACCCATGGCTAGAGGCAAATTGATTCTGGAAAGTTCAACTAGTAGAAGAAAGAGGCCAGGCCTAAAGAGAGAAAGAGCAGCAACGGGACAAAACAGTCATTGAGGAGGACCACAAAGTCTTCAGGATTCTACTTATGTCTATCTAAACTGTACGATGCTTATTTCTGTCATGCATTGTTAAATAAAGATGCCATTTTGTTTCATTTTTGTCTTCTTTTGACTTAATCAGGGTGCCAAGGCTGGCCACAAAGACTTTTTCCTATTACCATATTAATAAACTACAACATCACAGCACCAACAAATGCATGTGTTTTAAAATGCAAGCAGAAAATGAAACCTACAAAAATGCATCTTTCTACAAGGTGTCAAATAATTTCAATTGTAATTTATTTCCATAAGGTACAAAATCCTTTTACCAATTTACTAGAAACTCTAACTTGAAGATCATTAGGGTTTTGTCCTGTATGGATGGGCAATGAAATTGGAATGTCTTTAATGTAATTGTACAGGTCAGGGAGTCACATAATGCAATTTAATTTTTCTGCTTTAGACATAAGATTAGATTTTTCCATAATTAGTTTATCACATGTTATCGAAAGTCTGAGTTGTGAATGCTTTATTTCAAATAAAGCACAAAATGATGTTGCTTCAAAGGTGTTAAAATAAGCTTTTTACTTTTTAATTCCTTTACATTTATATTAATGATAGTGGCAATAAAAATGATCATTACTACTAACACTTTCTATAATTTTTAGGGGCACAGTGGTTTGCGCTGTTGTATTCAGTTTGAATCGGAGGACTGCTTTTCTGGTGGAATCTCCATGTTAATAATAGTAATAATTCTTTGCATTTATATAGCGCTTTCCTCACTACTCAAAGCGCTCAGCAATTGCAGGCTAAGGGCCTTTTTGGCACTCTTCCGATTGCCAGTGCAAATCCCTAGCCTCAGAGCCACCACTCCGCTGTTCTCCTCATGTTTGTCTGGTTTTCCTCTGGATACTCTAATTTTCATCATATATTCTCAAAGAGAGATCTGTGAGAGTGTGTGTGTGAGAGTGGCCCCCATGAAGAACTTGCTGTCTGTCTTGTGCTGCTTCCTTCCTTGGACCTTGTGCTACTGCTTAAAGTCTTTGGACCACCATGACCCTGAATTAGATTATATTAGCTACATTATTTTTATTAAGTATACCTCTCTTTTAGAATATTTTGAGCAGGTTACTGCAAAAGCAAAGTGCATGTGATATGATTTAGTTAGACTTTTAAAAAGCAAGGAGCTGTTCGTATCAGCAGTAACCAACCAAACTGGATCTCAGGGTGGCCAACAGGCAGGAAGCAAACAGAACAAATAAGAAGAGAAAGTTCTACACTGAAAAAAGTATAACCTCCATTCAGCTTAAAATAATTAAGTTAATGATTCACACTTAATATTTTCAATCTGAACCAATATAATTCTTTTTATCGTATTGAACCCAATTTTTAAGTTGAGACAAATCATTTAGAGTGATTGGGTGCAATTCAATTGTTTTATACTGAAACAAATCTATTTTTTAAGTTGTTACAATTTAAAATGGTTTATTGGTCGTAACCTGTTTTTATGCTATTAGAGATACAGTATTATGGACATGTACTTTTTACATTTGTTTAAAAATTTAGTGCAAATACACAAGCATTTTGCAGTATAAATCTTAAATATACAACAAAATATTATTAACATTTCTACAGCTTTCTTGAAACTATGTTTTGTTACGAGTTATTATACTTAAAATTAACAGTTGAGAAACAGGGTTACTTACCAGAAATCCTCCGTTATAAAAGTCTGCTGCTGAAAATGACCAGACCTGCATAGCCACCTCCACTCCACTCGGGAAAGTGTTCTTCTTTTTTGGCAGTTGGAAAGCTAGCATGCTGGAAAGTTTGACCGGAAAAATATACAAAGGCCCCCAACACACAGCACACGAACAACCTAAAATATTAGGTTAACTGATATAGGATTTTTATGTTTATTCCCTCCACCATAACTTACTTTGGTACAAACAAATTTTTTTACTTTGATTGAGATCTGAAACCAGATATTTCAAGCTACAACACTAAATGACTAATCTTAAATTGCCTGAAAGAGAAAATTTACGTTGAATGAACAACATCAATTTTATACTTTTTCAGTGTACGTGAGGTGAGACCATTGGAGGAGTTCCTCAGGAGTCTTTCCTGGGACAATTCATTTTCTGATTTATATGAATGACTTAGATTTCAGAATAGTTAGAAAACTGGTGTAATCCACAGATGATACTAATATTGGAACATCTCAGGATGTGCATCCCAGGACTTAAGAACATGACGTACTCCAACAGAGAATTATACCTCAAGCAAAGGAGGCAGTGTGGGGGTACTAATCTCAAAGGCATCAATAAAGCAGACCCAGGTGAATTCTTTTAATTAAACAGTGAATCACGTACTCGAGGACAAAAATGGAAATAAAGGGGGAGTGTATTTAGAACTGAAGCCAGAAAGCACTTTCTTTATTCATAGAGTTGTCAGAATCTTGTACAAACTACAGAGACATGTCATTGAATGAAAAACTTTGGGGAACCTATAAGAAGTACCTTGAGAAAATATTGGAACATCTTAGTTAATAGCTTAATTATCAAGCTTGACAGACTGAATGTTCTCCTCTCGTGTTTTATGTGTTTCATACTTTTAAGGTTCGCTCCTGATCTGAGTCTGAAGTAAAGTCTAATTCCAGAAGAACAATATTTGGGGTAATGTGTGGCATTACAAAGCCTTGTTACCTTCACTAATTACCCCAGGAAGCATAGGAGTGACACAGAAACAAGCACATATCAGCAATGACATGAGTTATCTTTGTTAGCCAAATATGTTATTGTATTGTTCAACTAATATTTTATTATTATTATTACTAGCTGTACTAATCATCTCAGACAGGATGAAATCTAGGTAATCAATGTAGCAATGACCTCAGTGTTAACGTTTGCAGTGCACCATGCAATGCACATCTCTCTGCTTTATACCACTTAGTATGGGACTTGGCTGGGTATGATTCGCGACTGCTTGAAGATTTCTGGGTTGTTGAATCCTATTAAAAAATCAACTTCAGAGTCAATACAGTGTTAATGTTTGTGATGTGCCAACTTTTGGAATAGGCAGAGACATAGCAACTGGTCTTACACACAGGTAGACACATATCCTTGTATTAAGGTGGACTATTATTATTGTTATTAAATTTATATATCTAGTAAAGAAGCAAGCCAAATCTAAGTAAAGAGACCAGGGTTTACATCCTAGGTCCTGCCTGCATTGAGTCTGCATGTTGTCCCCATGTCTGGAGTGCTCTGGTTTCCTTGCACAGTCCAAATACATGCAGATTAGGTGAATTGGTGATGGTAAATTGAGCCTAGTGTGTGTTTGCGCTGCAATGAACTGACAAACTGGACACACAAACTGGACAGAAAACAAGGGAAAGCGTTAAATATGAGGTATAAGAGACCAAGACCACCTGCACTGTAAGACTCAGAAAAAATGAAGATATTAAGGATTTTAAGGTGTCAGTAGCCATCATCTCGAGATTAAGTGACTCAAGTAAGCACTATTGATTTTGGCAATTAAATTAAAGAAAGACAGCCGCTGATGTTCAACCAACACCAGTTCTGAAATTTTCAGACATGAAATCTCTAACACAACCTTTATAATAATTAATGATTTTTCCCAACCACAGCCACAATGTGATATTTCCTGTTGAAATAAAGTTGAATTCTTTAAGCCCCATGGACTTTCTCTGCTCTTGACCTTATGTGCAAACTTTATTTAAGGGAGGACATCCTACATCTTATCTAAGTAACCCTTACCAAGTTCATTAGATTTTTCACAAAGCAGCTATCTTAATGGCACAATGCAAAAAGTTTATCATTAACTAGATGAGTAGATATAATAATAATGGTTATCATACATGAACATTGTGTTCATCACATTGTATATGGATTTTTAGGCTTATGTGCTTTATGGGTGTAACATAACATTCTGAAGCCTGCTTTATCCTTTGAGGTTTCTGGAAGCCTGAGTTTATCTCAGTAGCAGCATAAAGGATTTAACACTAGATGGTTGTGCAAATCCCTCATAGTGCCCAGTCATGCTCACAATCCAGGGGTGCCCAAGTTCAGTCCTGGGCTACCACTTTGTCTCTGGGTTTTCATTCCAACCTGCTTCACAAATAAATGGTTCAGTCTTATTTCTTGTATCCATTAGAGGGTGACACAGACCTGAAAAATACCTCAGACTTAACTACAACAACATAGTCTCAGGTTCAAATAAAGTTTTTTATTTTACAGAAATACCTTCTTACAGGTTCCAAAACTTGTTCTCCTTTCTCTTCTTTCTTGCTTTCTCTTTTCTCCTACCAGGTGAGCCCAACTCCACACCTGACTCTGACTGCCCGATTGAGATAAAGAGGCCCCTTTTATGTTGGACCCAGGAGTACTCCCTGGTGTTGTATGTTCATTCTGTGTGAAATGAAGTGCAAAACGTTTAGGTTTAATTGATGTTTGTAAGCTAATTAAAGAGAATTTAATCAGAAATTCAGCAAATTACAATTTAGCAGTTTATCAGCTTTTCTAGTAGGCAAAATTTCAGTGTTCATTGTCTGCAAACCGCAGTATAATATGCCCACACTTGCCATAAATAAACACATTTGCTGCTGAAGAGTTTATTTTCTACCTTTACTCCGTTTTTGGATTATGTTTAAAATGGGTTCCATCTTGTAACAAATAGCTGTTTATTGAAACATAGCTAGCTATCAGAGAGCATAATTTGTGTGCATATAAGACACAGACGTGGACAGGATTAAATAAGCAAGGAAGATCTCATAATGCTAAACTCCACAGCGGCAGTCGACTCTCTCTTATTTCGTGAAAACAAAAAAACACAGATATCTGCAAAATTTGATACACATAAACATGCACTATCCAATCCATTGCTTCAAGTATTTTATTGCCTCATTACAGAGGGAGAAAGTAATATTCAAGAAAGGGCAAAGGAGACGTCCCAGTTCTACTCATCTGTCAGTTCAAGGTATTGCCATTTCAACCCTATCCCCTTAGGATAAGCAGCTTTAATGCAGTTTTGACTGAATTACAGAAATGCCTTTTGCTTTATGAATAAACAAGCCCAAAGACAAAGGATTTCTCTCCTAGAGTCAGTCAATCTGCCAAAAAGCTGAAAGTATCTTCTGATGAAATCTTTAAGAAAAATGTATTCTGCTTTTAACATGTACTTTGGCAGCATTTGTACGAGCTAAGGCTCATTCTAAAGCTTCAGAGACGCTGGCATTTTCTGTTGGCTTGTTTAGAGGCTATTTAGAGGCTCACCTTGGTAAATATCTGTGGCAAGACAAGTGTCAATATTTAGAAAACTGCATGTGGAAGCCGTATTTGTGTGCATTTCTCTCAGTTCTCCAGCTGATCATATCTCATTTCTTAGATGTTATACTGCCCCAGTGTAAATATGCATGTGTGTGCTGAGATGTTCATGAGGACACCCTCTGTTGAGGAGAACATGCTTCACGTCATAAAATGTATAGCAAATGCATAGACTGATGAAGAGTCAAATATCTCTATTTCTTTATATAGGCAATTAAAGGTCCTATAATGAAAGCCTGATCAACAACTTTTAGAATTCGGGACAAACAGAAAGTAACATAAATCTGCAGTCACACGGAACTCTTATCTAAAATGGTGCATCCTCTTATTGTTCTTTTTCTTCTTATTATTATTTGTAATCATTTTGGGATGTCATCATGCTCCAAACTACAGATAATATCAAACCCAACACAGTTCAAATATTGTCCACTAGCCAACCTGCGGCGTAGCATACGCCGCATAATTATGTATTGATGGGTGAACACTTCCTGAAAGACACAGTTGTCCAAATGGGGTTGGTTTTGAGGATACAACTGTAGGTGAATGAAAAGATGTAACTCTGGAGAGGGCAACATACAATACAGCGTTTTACACGCTGCATACAGCGATTTACATCCGCGGCAAATATGATTCTTCTTAGATAGTGCTGTCGCGTCCACCCACGCTCTCGAAGCATACACACTGCCTGGTCATGTGTCCTCTCGCAAAAGCAACCAACAGAGACCCGCCCACCAACTGTAAGACCATGGGACACCCCTCGCAAACTGTTCTACACGCCGCATACAGCGATTCACATCTGCGACAAACAAACTGTTTTACACACTTCATACAGCGATTCACATCCGCAACATGATTTTTCCTAGATGGTCCTGTCGCGTCCACCCTCGCACTCGAAGCATACACACTGCCTGGTCATGTGCCCGGTCGCAAGAGCAACTGACAGAGACCCGCCCACCAACTGTAAGACCATGGGAAACCTCTCAGAAACTGTTTTACACGCTGCATACAGCGATTCACATCCATGACAAACATGCCTGTTCTTAGATAGTCCTGCCGCGTCCACCCTCGTTCTCGAAGCATACACACCGCCTGGTCATGTGCCCGCTCGCAAGAGAAACTCATGGAGACCCGCCCACCAGCTGCCTGTGTGTGTCCCTCTGTCTGTCTCTGGCGTTGCCTGTGTGTGTATGCGGCTTTCTCTTGTGCTGCCTCTGTGTGAACTGGTCAGGCACAGAGAAGGTCAGCTGCTGAGAGAGCGTCTCGACTGTTGCAGGGCCTGCATTGGTGAAGCAGGTGAAACGGTAATGAAACAGAGGCACAGGGCTTATTGGTTTTTAAAGACTGCTTCCTTCATTGTGTTTTAACCTCAGTTTTAAAGGATTGTTTTAAGGATCCCATGGGATACCCCTCGCAAACTGTTTTATATGCTGCATATAGCGATTCACTTCCGTGAGAAACATGCCTCAATGAACAGTCAACGTGGCTCAGAGGTGCATGTGGACTCTACGACAGACGAACATAACTGACGCCGTTTTTCCTCTGTCATCGCGTCCGAGTTGGTGGGCGTGGTTCTGAGAGTTGTCGCCGTATCCAACGGTCTTAGAGTTGGTGGGCGTGGCTCTTTCCTGCGAGTGCCATGGGCGTCTTACTTGTCAGCAGCTTAGTGAATCCACGCCCCTTCCGGCATGCTTTCCATGGGTGTCTTGTCTTTCCATGGGTGTCTTGCCTTAGAGAATTATATATATAGATTTTATTAATCTTGATACCTTGAGAAACAGGTAGGCTATGATCAAAATAGTACAAAACAGAAGTACAGTTTTGTCCATGGCCTCCTGGCATTGACTCTCTGGGTAAGGCAGAGCAGTTCCTTTAAAACTGGATCTGGCATTACTTCCGCACTGTCCATTGGAAGCACTTCCAGGTCAAGTGGAACTCTGCAAGAGTAGGGAACAATGAATTCCCGTAGAACCCCCTGGCGACACCTACAGAACCCAATAGGGTTCCCTTATGGCACTACAGTTCCCAGCATACTTTACAGGTGTCCACATGGGTGCAGGGATGCTTCCATCTAATTTATTGGGGGAGCAGACAGTCCGAGCCATTTGCATTGCCCATCTCTCCATTATACTAGCCTCCGGGCCAGGTAGGGATCTTTAGTCCATCCCAACCAGAACGCCAGCAAACCCGTTTCTGAAAAGGCATCTCCTGGCTGCCTCCTGGCCAAGGGTGGGCAAGCCATGCCTTTCTTCTTGTGCCTTTGATGTGTCTGCCTTCTGTCCAAGTAAGAAACCTCACCCTATCGCGACCGGGACACCCATTCATGCACACAGTCCATCACACATTATATGGAGATTCTAAAAGATCCAAGCACAGTGTATAATTCAGCAACTAATGCAGGATTCACCAAAAATGTAGAGTTACAGTTATTTTCTTTTCCAGGTTTTGTCACATGTGGAAATGAAACACATGTCCACTGACAATGATATTTTATGTTACAATGGAGCTTGGATAAATTAGAGTACAGGATTAAAGTAAGCCGTGTGACAAATGGATCAATATTGTGCATGTATAAATGTTTGAAAAAACTGTAAGAGTTCCTTGACATATTTAGATGCCACGTTCATATAACACTTGTAATACATGTTCGTAGTGTTCTATAGTGATCTTTCTTTTCCAATGGACTTCTATTATTATTATTATTATTATTATTATTATTATTATTATTATTATTATT
>JANRMT010062857.1:11850174-11872699 GCA_026402145.1 Polypterus bichir lapradei | reverse complement strand
ATCTATCTATCTATCTATCTATCTATCTATCTATCTATCTATCTATCAGTTATACTTTCTATTTATGTTTCCCCTTCAAACAACACTATTGTTAAGAACAATTGTTGCCACAGGCAACAAAAGAAAAATGAAATGTAGTCTTATTAGTTATCTAATTTCCCCAGTACATTAAACAAAATATTCATTCATTCTTCCATTTACTGAATCATCTTAATCCATTTTCGGAGGAAGTCAGAACTCATCTGTAGAGCACCGGGCACAATGCAAGAACAAAGTCTAGGTGAGATGCCAGACAAATGCAGGCCACACTCATCAGCAGTCAACATAAACACCATAAAAGTGGATGTGGAGGGGAAACCAGAGGACCCATACCTCTCTGCCAAACATCCGCCATGAAAGGTGCAATCCATAAACTTTTTGGACCAATAACAGAATCCTCAACATTAAGCAAACAGATTTTAGGATTATGACTAAGGATTGATTGACAGTTTTTGTTTTGTTGTTGTTATTTTTTATTTTTTTGTTTTTTTGCATAAATAGCAGCTAGTAAGTATAGAGTTTACTAAATGGCCTCACTATATATATTGCTTAATTTCCAAGAATAATTTACTAGAAAATGGAGCGTTTTGGGACACTGCAGCTCATCTTTGCTTCTGCCATTGTGTAAAGCAGCACATAAATAGATGCTGTCAGGATCTGTCGCCATTTCTCCCATGTGTGAACGAGCAGAAGGTAAATTGTATCGCTTGGGACCCAATGCCGCTCAGTCATCAGTGCTGTGTTGATGGGAAGCCCTGCCACTCGTTCATTTAGACCTGTAAAGCTCTCTTCCTGCCCGTTTAATGGCAGATGATTATTAATTCTGTCCGCACTCTTCAGATTGTTCTCATAGTTTTCATTACTTGAATGCTGATGGAATGGCATTGCCTTTTTGTTAATTATGAGCTTCTTTATGTTTTCTTTTATTAACTTCTTTTATGTATTTAGGGTCCTTTTGACCATGCAGCTGGCTCCTGTAGACTATGAACTTTATATCATTATCCATACTTAAGTCTGAGCCACTGGAATGGCTTTGATGTTGCCTGATATTTAGTGACAATCAGGAGCAGCAAACACGCACATGGAAATACTCAGAATTTTTCCCTAGGCTATGTTTTGTGGCATTTTCTGAAAGAAAGTCTCACTCATTATTTCAGCCTCTGCAATCCTGAATTGGATAAGTGGATGGATTACATCAAGAATAAGAGCACATTAAATTAATATTCTTTTCTAGTTTGATGTACACTTCTTTCCAATTTTCAGCATACCACTTTTCTCATAGTGAAAACAACAAGAAAACAAGGCACTGAATTTAAAAAAAACTTACCCAATTACACGTTTCTAATGTCATAATAAGTGGTTATTTTTTTAGTTCAATAATTTATTGTTAAGTTTGGGTCTGGCAGCAAAGTACATTTTAAACGTTTTACCTCCCAATCCTGTAGCCCCTCACTCCTGACAAGCCATATTTACATTGACAGTCCGCAGTAATATTACAGGCGGCAGGAAATCTCCCCAAATACATCACTCTAGTGCCACAGTATGGAGTTTAATTTTGTTAAAGTCCGGGCAGATTACCAGCATTCTGTATTCTTGTCATTTAAAGTGGGCAATGAGGAAGCTGTGTTGGAAAAGCAAAAGCACATTGATAAGGGCAGCTGCTCTTTGGAGATTTCCCAAGAGGGGACGGGCGTCAGGCTGCGGAAATACGGCTGGCAGCAGGTTTAAAAAAAGAGACACACACACTCACAGAAGACCACCTCTATTTTATTGCAGTGCTGGTGATGTGATTCGTCCATCATCTGCTGGACAGCGGTCACTCAGGGAGAGCAAAAGGAGGAAGGTTCACAGTGTGATTAGCTTGAATGACACCACTGCAAAGAGAAAAAGGGACAAAGAGAGAGAGAGAAAGAGAATGAGAGATGATGTTAATCAGAGAAGATGAATCAAAAACACTTCATTAAATTTGTAAAACTGACTTTGAAAAGTCAGATGGTGCTAAAGACATAAACTGTTGTGTTTTTTTTATTATTATCATTGGGAGTCTACAATTTCAAAATACCAGTTAATTGCATCTTCAACCAAGCAATATTACTCTGTGGTTTGTTTTTCTTTTCATTAAGACAAATAATGGGCTAACCCGAATATTTTATGATAAGGTGGTGGCTTTTTATCTTAGAAATGTGTCACTTTTCTTTTTTTTTGTTAGTCAGCAGCCTGTTGCAACCTGTATTATCAAGTATGCCAGTTAGAATTTATCCAAAACAAAGAATAGGAAAACAACAAATGAAAAGACTACTGTAGATTCAGTTATCGTGAGGCTGTGATGTTTTAATTTTAGTGTTGCTAAAAAAAAAAAAAAAAAACACATAAATGTTGAGAATATTGTGAAGATTTCTCCATCTGTTCTCACTAACGTCTACAGGTGTACAGTGGAGTCCATTCTCACTTGCTGTTTCAAATCTTGGTATGACACTTGCTTTGCTCGAGAATTAAAAGCACTGCAGAGGATAGTGGAGGTAGCACAGAATATTACCAGCACGGAGCTGCCTTCTATTCAGGACATATACAGTGTAACATGTGCTCTCTTGGAAAGGTGAACAGGATTATTAAAGACTTTTCTCACTCCTACATTTTGGCAAATGGTAGGAAACCATTGGCACCTGCTCCTGTACAATGTCAATATTCTTACAGTATGTGTGTGTGTGCATACATACATATATTTTTTTATATATACATACATTTATATATATATATAGTGGAATATGGCCGGCCAGTCATCCCAGCCAATCCCCCCAGGCCACCAGGTGGAGCATGGAGGTGCTCCGAATGCCAGCAGGGAATTAGGGACCATGGAGTTTTTATTCACAGCCCTTCTGGATACCACAGGGGCTGCTAGAAGGTGCTGCAGGAGGAACAACGAAGGTTTTCCCTACAACCCGGAAGTGCGTCCAAGTTACATGGACAAAGGGAATGACGTGCTACTGGGTTGAAGAAGAGGAGTTTATATCTGACCCGGAAGTGCTAGGGAGTCACATGGACTGCAGGTTCAGAAGCATTTCCGGGTCAAGGACTATAAAATGACAATGGGAAATCCCAGACATCGAGCTGAGCTGGGTGGAAGGGTGGCAATGCTTCTGGGAGGGCTGAAGTGTTTATTATTGATTATTGGTATTGTATTGGATGAGTATTGTGGAGTGGAGGGTGCTTTGTGCACTGCATAAATATAATAAAGTCAATTATTGGACTTTTATTTCCTGTCTGGCGTATAGTCTGAGGGTTCAAGAGGCGCCCTCTATCTGTCACAATATATATATATATATATATATATTTATGTATATTGTCACACACAACGCTCTTAGGGGACAGCCAAAGGGTCCAACACGGGATATAAAAGACACCAGAAAAAGGGCTGGTAATGAACATTCAATGCCTTTTCTCTTTCCCTTTTTCAGAACCATGGAAGGCTAAGCCAAAACTTGTCACTTCCCTTCCTTTGCAGATGACCTCACTACTATCCCGTCCTGATGACCTCACTTCCTTCTCATACCAACACCATTATTTTCATTTCCTGCTGTTTTTGTATAAAGCCAACCTGTTTACAATACTCATTTGTCTTTTGTTATTTTGCAGAAAAGACCGGTATCAGTCGCATTGATCACTTGCCTACAATATATGGGGCAAATCCCTAAATCTTTGTTTTGTTTCGTCTCCAATCATTCACAATACAGCCAGTCCCCGTGTTACGTACGAGATAGGGACTGTAGGTTTGTGCTTAAGTTGAATTTGTATGTAAGTCAGAACAGGTGCATTATTTTAATAAATTCTATTGTTGACCAATTAATGATGGAGTTTTAACCCTCTCTGACCTTTTTATTATTTCTACTTTATTTTCAATGGTGATGTTTTTTCTCTTCTTTACTATATCACCAGCACTTGTACCAGATTTGTGTTTCAGAGACATTCTTGAAGGGTGAAGACAAAAGGTTAAGATGAGCTCTTCTGCACAGCACTGTCCACGCTATCACAGCAGGAAGGCACCCATCAAGACGTCTGATGTACTGACAAGAGACATCTTCCTGCGATGTGCGGAAGAGTACAAGCAGGCTTGCTATTGAGAATGACTTTGGGCGGTGAGGGGGGGTTCATCACTCGCCCACCACACAGTCACCTCCACTACAGTATGCTGCTTGCAGCGTCTGCCCACCGAGAACGAACACAGTGCAGCCAAAGGAGGGTAATGAAAGGCACACTACAATGCTACCCCCGCTGCCCTGTTCACCCTCAATGGCCTCCGTTCAGCCACAATTGGGTCACTGTTTTTTCTAGCATTACCAGCGATGTATGCTGGGCAGGCAGTGAAACGCCCCCCTCCGCTCCATCCAGCCTGCATCCAGTCAGGAGCAGTAGTGGGCAGGCAAAGAACCATCTTCCTGCACACGAGCGATAGCTGTGGCCCCGGTGACTATGGACCATGGGTCACTGCTTGCCGCTGGGAGCCGCACGAGGGACACTGCACTGCATGAGCAGCGAAATCGCCCTCCTCCAGCCACTGCTTGCAGCATCCCCAGGCCGAAGATGACGTAGTGGCAGTTACTGAGGCACATGCGTCGCAGCTGTAGCCTCATTCGTAAGTTATAGGTCGGATGTCTGTAACCTAGGACATGCCTGTATATATATATATACATACATAGTAAAAGAGAATCATAGAGACAAAGAAAGTTTTGGGGTTCCACCTCATATATTGTAAACAATGCTGAGTAGTCTTAAGGTTCTATTTCCAAAACAGGACTGACTGGGAAAGGCAAGGGGTTGGTTTTACAGCTGGTGAGAAGGAAGAAGAGGGTCCAAGCAGGAACAGGCGAAAGTCAGGTTAGTAGGAGGGTGTCATCTGGAGACAGAAGTGGAACCTGGCTGGAGTTTAGGTGGTCTTTCCTTCCTTTTACTCTCAAAATATCCTCAGTTCTTCATGGCATTGATTCATTAAGATGTTGAAAGCATTTCTTTGAGATTCCAGTCTATGCTGACATGACTGCATCACACAATTTCTTCAGATTTGTCAGCTGCACATTTATATTGCTAATCTCCCATTCTATCACATCCCAAAGCTGTTCCATTGAATTCAGATTTGGTGACTGGGAAGGCCACTGAAGAACATTGAACTCTTTGTGATGTTAATGAAACCAGTTTCAGATGACTTTTGCTTTGCGACAAGGTGCATTATCATGCTGAAAGTAGCCATTAGAATATGGGCAAATTGTGGCTATAAAGGGATGAGCACAGTCAGCAACAATACTCAGATGGGTCATGGTATTCAAGTGATGATTGATTGGTATTAATGTGGACTGTTAACACAAGACAGGTTGAATGCAGGGATTCATGTTGTTGGCACCAAATTCTTACCCTACCATTTGCAAGTCTAAGCAGATATTAAGATTCAGAAGGCCAGTCTTCAACTGTCCAGTTTTGGTGAGTCACTGCCCAATGCAGCCTCAGCTGTCTGTTTTTGGTTATCAAGAATGGAACCTGCTGTGGTCTTCTGCAATTGTACCTGATCCACCTCAAGTTTCAATGTGCTGTGCAATCTGAGATGCTTCTTGGCTCACCACAGTTGCACAGAGTAGTTCTGTTAGTTACTGTAGCCTTTGTATCAGCAGTCTGGCCATTCTCCTCTAATCTATCTCATCAGCAAGACGTTTCTCTCAACAGAACTTCCACTCACTGGATGTATTTTTGTATTTCACACCATTTTGTGAGTAATGCATAGTTTACACATGGAAGCCAATTCTGGTATTGCTCACTGTAAAGTTCTTGCTCATATTTCTTCTTTAAACTTTGCCCATAAGCAAAATGGCCTCTACGATATCATCAACTGTTACTTGCCAAGGTTCAATACAACGACAGAAAAAATCATTAGAAACCAGTACAGTAAAGAATGATGACAGCAATACAGTGAACACAAACACCATTAAAAATCAACTAAATTACTTGTCAAGCACGGTGGTGCAGTGGTAGCCCTGCTGCCTCGCAGTTAGGAGACCTGGGTTCGCTTCCCGGGTCCTCCCTACTTGGAGTTTGCATGTTCTGCGCGGGTTTCCTCCCACAGTCCAAAGACATGCAGGTTAGGTGCATTGGCGATCCTAAATTGTCCCTGGTGTGTGTGTGTGTGGGCTGGTGCCCTGCCCTGGATTTGTTCCTGCCTTACACCCTGTGCTGGCTGGGATTGGCTCCCATGACCTTGTGTTAGGATATAGTGGGTTGGACAATGACTGACTGACCAATAAAATTTGAAAAAACACCTGGTATTCTTCAAAACAAAACTGAATCACAGAAGATCCAGACATAACTTAAGAAATAATATGACCAGATTCTAAACGTAATTAAAATAAATCCAAATGAAAGAGAAACTTTGGATTTCATTTTCTATTTTGAAATGTTTAAGATTGGTGAGTCCTCCATTAAACCATTCTGATTCACAATGAAGGTGAGGCACCACATTATTGTGAAATCCTTAATTTCAAGAGGTAACCTTACTTGTATAAAACATGAAAAGCATAAATGCAAATGTACTTACAGGATAAATATTTATGGTTTCTAGTGAATTCTTTGGAAACAGTAACATTGATTACTGTCTGCATTGTGTACTGTATAACTTCGATCCACTGACCTGGTCAAACTGTATTTTAAAAAGTCAATAGTTTTCAGCATTGTCATACATATAAAATTAAAAGGAAAAGTACAGTAAGTGCATATATTTGTAAACACTATAATACACTATCATAGTTACCAGTAATTTTAACTTACATTTTGGTGCACGCCATGTTTTTTGAAAAATCAATGCTGGTCAAAACAACAAAGTGGCAAAAACAGGGATTGTTTATGATGATACATTCTTCAAACTACTGTCAACCATATTAATTTGTGTCTTCTTGCCCCTGCATACCCACTCTGCACTTCCTTAACCCATCAAACTTCAAGGTTCAGTTGCTCATCACACAGTCCAGTAAACATGTAACCAGCTTTATCTAACTGGACAATTAAGGATCTGACAAGCAAAATGCTCTTTTAATAGAAGGCACAGTTCTTACAGACTTCACAATCATGTTTGTTATGTTACTCCCTATATTCCTTTTCTTTCTGATGGATTTGAATCCGCAGTTGAAGTTTTATACAGAGCAATGTATTTTAAAATCAGAGCTACAATCTTTGCTTATCATGCAGTTGAGCCATGCCAATCAAACGCCAAAATAACAATCTCTTTCAGTTTTGCATACATTATTGTCTTTTCTTCAATACGAACAAAATCCCAACCGCTTCATGCTGTACAAAACACCAATTTTTATAATGATTGCACAGCCCAATGTGACTGTGTTTTGAGTTAATTCAGTACAGAGCAGAGTCAATTCCTAATGAGTATCCATTTTTTCAGTGGATAACTCTAGATGCTGTTATATATGATTTGCATTAAAATGTATAAAAAAATAGAATGTGCATTCTGAGGCATCTCATAAATAAAGAATATAATAAAAGCTATAATGTAATTTGACTCAGCTTCCTAATCTGTAATCATTTTTGGCACAGACATGTTTTTGCTGCATGTATAGAATCAACCAGCGAGATGTCATCTTTCTGCAGGCTTTATGCATTTATTTGACAACAGATAAATGGTTATGTAGTGGTTGCACTGTAAGTGGAATTTAAGATAGAATTAAAGAAGTGTTAAAAATAAGACAATTTTGTATGTAAACATCAGCACAGAGATTTAGCTTTTATACTTAAACCAGGCATGCAGTAAACAAAGCAGTTAAACTGCTCTCTAGCGTACACCCAAAGTGCTTTGTGTTAGGGATTGCATGAAAAGCCACGACAAAAATAAGCTCCCTTCATTACAAGACTAGCTGCAAATTGATGTCCTGATTTATTTAATAAAACTCTTAAATCCTATACTCTCTTACTTCTTGTGTCGGTATCATTTCTGTGCTGCTATTTGCTCTGGAGACAGAAGTGGAACCTGGTTGGAGTTCAGGTGGTCTTTCCTTCCAATGATCTTCAGAGGAGGAAGAAAAGACATTAAATTCTTAGGACTATACTAATATTAAGTAAGGCTTCCTATTACTCTCAGAACAGCCTCAGTTCTTCCGGGCATTAATTCATTAAGATGTTGGAAACATTTCTTTAAGATTCTGGTCCATGCTGACATGACTGCATCACACAATTTCTTCAGATTTGTCAGCTGCACATTTATATTGCTAATCTCCCGTTCTAGCACATCCCAAAGTTGTTCCATTGAATTCAGATTTGGTGACTGGGAAGGGCACTGAAGAACATTGAACTCTTCATGATGTTAATAAAAAAAGTTTCAGATGATTTTTTGCTTTGTGACAAGGTGCATTATCATGCTGAAAGTAGCCATTAGAATATGGGCAAATTGTGGCCATAAAGGGATGAGTACAGTCAGCAACAACACTCAGATAGGTCATGGTATTCAAGTGATGATTGATTGGTATTAATGTGCTCAAAGTGAGCCAAGAAAGCATTCCCCACACTATTACAACTCACTTCTGTGCTGCTGTTTGCTCGCACTAACTAAAATCGGTTGATGATATCCTAGTAGTAAACTCTCCCAGGTAATTACAGAAATTTGCAAATCCAAAGTGCTTGTTATAGCTCTGCTGTTATGGAGGTGGGGAGTGGTGTGTAACAGTAATAAAATGGGCTAGCAATGCCCCACATCACTGGGATTGTGGATTTATTTCAAATTTGCATATTGTTCCCTTGTTATGAGTCCTTCCACGGTCCACAGAGATTCTGTTGGGTTCATTTGACACTGTAATGATCAGTGAGAGTGTGTGTGTGATGATGTAATTAGGTGTACACTTTGATGAATTAAAGGCTTCTTTCTTTCTAAGCACCTTTTCAGCCATGGTAGGATATAGTTCTCTATTTTTATAAACTAGGATAAGCAAGTAGAGAAAGGAATACATGTCCATGTATATGAATTTGCATGCATTCACTTGTATTCCACAGCTGGTGCAAGGTGTGTAGCATCCAAGCATGGACAACTAGCATTACGATACCAATCTAGAAGAGCAAAGAAGTTGACAGTAAATGTGCAAATTATCAACCGATCTGCCTCCTCTGATACACGATGAAGGTCTACGAGCAAGTCCCGGACAGCCGCCTCTGATACATTGCCAACGTGTGGGTTCATCAAAGGCAGTGGAACAATGGATGCCTTACACACTGCCCACCTAAGAGTGAAGAGACACCAAAAAGAGAACAAATTAATGTATATGGCTTTCCTGGATTTGAGAAAAACCTCCTGTATCAGTTAATCTCATCTGATATATAAACGTCTACATGTGGAAGTGTGTGTGTCTCTCTGTCCGACCCGGAAGTGAGAGGTGGAGTTGGGGTAAGGGTAAAGGGTATCCCTTTTACTTTTCTTCCACCGCTAATAAACAAGTGAGGCCAGCACATCAGCAAAACAAAACCTCAGAAGAAAGACAAAGTCGCTTAGCTGCTTAACATTGGAAAAACGGTATCCTTTTTACTTTTCCTCCTGCCACTAATCCATAAGCGATGCAAGCACGTCAGCAAAATGAAACCTCCTAGGAAAGAGATGCCCAGAATAGTTCCTTTCAATTACCTGACATCTCTACATTTCAATTTTTTTTCTATTTCAGTAGTTTCTAGGACTCCCGTGGTTTTTACAGCACGGGCTTACATAGCTAGTTTACATATACTGTAATAGCTAAAAAGAATTTAAATTACACCATTGATTGAACATACTGATAAACGTGTATTCTAGTAACACCACACTGCCCTTTGCCATTAAATACCATTCAAAAGTTCCAACATTTAAAGTCTAAAGTAAATATTTTTTTCAAAAAAATAAAACTTCTTACATATAAACTGTTATCAGAGAGCAGCATATAAAGTTAAAATGTTATATATACGATGTCATTTTCTAATTTAGATTTGCTAGTACAAATGATGTCAAGATGTGCTAGTTAAACAGGCCAACAGTTTCAAGTGCAATTTCCTTTACAATGCTCAGCCACATTTTCAGGTTTGTCTGGCTTTCCCATATAGTAACTAACCATCTATGTAATACTCATATCGTTCAGATTCAAGCAGGTTTTGGTTTATACTATTAAACCATAATTACATGCTGCTAATTTTAATTTGGTTTATTTCCCATAGGCAAGTAATTTCATAGTTACTGTGTTTTTGTATTGATACTACTGTCCATTTCATTATTTAAAGTTATAAACCTGGCTTGTCCAAAGCTCTCTAACTATTACCTGATTTAAACATTCCTCAAAGAACCCACTTAAATGCCATTCGGTCCCATGCCTTAATGAATAAGATCCCAAAACCCTCTACCCTCTAAATTACACTGAGATCTGAGTCATAAATACATCTTCTAATCTCCTCAGTCTTATCTGGACTGGTCTGTTGCACAAGAAGAAATTCAGAGAAGACCACCTTTTCAGGTCTGTTCCTCAGTTTAGAACCTAGCCTTCATAACTGGCAGCCTACCATTGCCTAGGACATTTTTTATAGAGTGGATAATAAAAGTTTCATCCTCCTCTGCTCTGTCTGGTAGACTATTTGCTCATCCAGGAAGGTCCTCTCCTGTGACAGAAAGTTAGATAGTTTAATATTACTGAAGCAAACTTGATACTCAAGCCTCCTAGTAACTGAATCACCCATCGTCTATACTTCTTTTTTCTAGGAACTACTGTACATTTGAAGTAACCTATTGTAGCCTACAATCTCAAAAATATCAGAGTTACTCATTAGCCCTGCAAGGTCCTGAAAACACTTGTACACCTTCAGTTCTGGAGTTGATGCCACATACAATTCTGTCCTTGCAATTACATCGGACTGTGACCCACCTGTCTGAAGTAACCTTCTACAACACTCTAGGAGTGCACACTGTCTCTCTAGGAGACACCTGGGCAAGATCCTCCAGTTCTCTAGTGCTTGTAGAACACAGAATAGCAGCTGCCTCCAAAACTACGGTGACTCTGAGCTTGATGTGCAGGATTAAAGTTGGACTGGATTAAGTTTGAGTGCTGAAAAACTGAACTACGATCATGTTTTACACTTTCTGCTGACCTCAAAGAATATATTAACTCCTACCATTTATTATTATACATATTAATATACTGTATGTATTCATATACTGTATGTATAGCTATTTGTTTACAATGAAGCACAGGTTATTGTTAAAGTAAAAAAAAATCTAAAAGGATATTCTCAGAATCTTAGCACATCTGCCAACAATATCTTCAATATGTATCAGTGCTCAATGTATGTAATATGTAATAGATACAGTATGTACTTATATATGGATCCCCCACTTTACTTTGATCTGGCCCCTATAAAGGTTAACCTTTGTGCTGTCAAGGTACATTGTGAGCAAACAAACAGCAATGTCTTCCTGTGATTGCCTCTTACCAAGAGAGTAGAAATCCACTGGAGCATGAACAAGTGTTTTCAGTGCTGTGGGTCAGAAATGCCATTGAGGTGTCATTGAGGGTAACCCCAGTTCTTCTTGATTATTCAAAGCAGGTGCATACATGACACTTTGTACATGAGAAATATGTTAAGAGGAATTCACATTTTTAAATGAATGAATATGAATAGTGCATTTTATGATGGCAAGTAACTGTAAATAGTTAGGCCCAACTAATGTTTTAACTGTGTTCATCATTCTGTTTTTTCTGGTAGAAGCTGTAGCCTTACAGACAAATAGAAACAGAGGGAGATATTTTACCTTTGAGATATTAGTATAAATTATTTAAGTCATTGCATATTAAAGTAAGTGGTCTTCATTCTTTCAACAGAGATGCTTAGGAACAGCAAACCCAACAAAAAAATCCTCAACACTGACTACCTTTTGCTTTGAGAGCCCTCTTCTTGTTTGACTAGTGGACAATAGGTCCATGAAGGAAAATGCCATCTTCAGGTGTTGTTCTTCTTCCTAGCAAGAATTCTTGTGCAGTGTTAATCTGTGGTATTCTTCGAAATCACAGCCGATGTAAAAACTTTAATATCAGGTTTCTTGATTTTGTTTATTTCTTGGTTCACTCCTGCACCTGTATCAGTTTCTCTTCTGTTCCTGAATTAGAGAATCTGATTTTCCAGTTCCAACTGCAAAGTTAAACATGATGGCTGTGCCCGTCTATTTTGCTAAAAGAACATTTCTTGTCATTGTGTTTCCGTGGCATGCTCTCCCATCTGAGGCTGCTTACTAGATCAGAAGTACTACTGTGTTCGAAAAAGCCACTTAATTCGATATCCTGTCATTAAAATGGCACAAGGGAAATGATAACCTATTTGAACCAAGCAGGATAACAAGTATACACTTTGTCACACATGGGTGATTAGGAGGCAGTCAAAGAGCCTAAAGGTGAGTAAAACATTGCGAGATAAAGGGTTGTCACGTGGTACTTACCTGAACTCTTTTCTCTCATCAACAGAAAACAAGAAGAAATCTAATACCACAACTTCCGGGTTCCAAAATGGTCGTGATGACGTCACTTCCGGTCACCTTTGATGACGTCACTTCCGGCACCCACAAAACACCTCACTTCCGGCTCTTCAGAAAAACGTTGTTTCCGGTTCCTGTTGCAACGTCACCACCTTGCCAACCATTTCCTGTCACATGTTTTTTTCTTGCTATAAAACCGCCATTTTTGAAAATAGTAATTTGTTTATTGTGCTTTTTCTAAGACTCTGAATCAATTCTTTTCTTATTGTCTGACGACAATATACGGGGACGGTCCCCAAATCTTTATTTTGTACGTTGTAAGTTTATTGGATCACAACTCATATAGAGAAAAAGCCCAGCCTCAACATATTGATTTAATTGGCTCATAGTTACATAAGACCTGTCAGAGCACATTCTGCTTGTTATGTTTAGGCCAGGATTGCAGTCCTGGCGTATTTGTTTTATCTCTTTCACTCATTTTTCAGTTTGAATTACTTAGTATGATTAACTATGTTAATATTGTTCTGTTCATTTGTCATTTAGTCAATATATTTAATGTTTTTAGTTTTGTTTTATGTTTTAAAATATTTATGTACTGTTTCTTTAAATGTCTTTATGTACCCTGTGTTTTGTGGGTGGTCCCCCAACAGGCGGGGCCACCCGTCTATCCCAGTCCTATAAAGGCTGATGGGTAATGCAGTCTCTCTGAGGTACATTGCATGATCTCATGATGGTCGTGGTGGTGAGTTCTTTATTGTTTACTGTTTCTCTTTGGAATTTCTGACTTTTTGACATTTTTACTCCATTTAAGGATTTTGTCTTGTGTTTAATTCATTGGGATTTGTATTTCCCCTTCTGTGTAACAAATCTTACAAAAAAAGATTCTTTTTTTGTCCTTTCTTACCCAGAAGAGGTTTATGATCATCCTCCATGTGTTGGGGATGAGAATATATTTTGTGAAATTACATTTATTTTTGAACTTTTGAAGCCAAAGCCCCTAAACAAAAATAAGGGCTGCTGTAGGAAAATGACATGGGTGAGTGGATCTGTGATTTGTGGTTGCTGCCCCCTTGGAGTAAATGCCAATGTCCCCTTGGAGTTTTCGCATAGCAGACACTTTGGGGGTTACTCTTGTAAAAAATATGAAACAGACAGAGTTCTGTTAAGGAATGGATCATGTCAAATTCAAATACAATTCTATAAAACAAAGGATGGTTGGCAACCCTAGCCAAAGCCTATTTGCCCTGGTGTAGGCCAAAGCCAACAACTTAAATAGGCAGTAAGGCTGCCTGAGAGTGAGCTTTATGTGGGCAGGCAAATGGAGAGTCTGGCCTGTTTTTGGTTTATGATCTGAAGACCTCACACCTTTTCACCATTTTTGTGTGTATGAAGCAGAACACTAGTAACATACTTATTGTGTATCTGGTTCAGAGTTCAAACTAAAACCAATAAAACTAAAACATTCTTTAAGAATAATCTTTATTCTTGAATTTATACAAGCAGTCCTTGGAGTCTTTCAAAACAAAAGTCAATAATTTTTCAAAGGAATTCAGGTCAGGTTTATGATTTCCTGAAATTAAAAGATTTTGAAGACATCCTTTGGAAAGCTGTCTACCTGCAGATCAAGAGGACCAGAAGCTGAGTGACAAGCACTTTAGACTGCATAAAGCCAACTGCATCAGGCATACAATCACTTCTAATTGTTTTTATTACTGTGAGATATGAGACTCAGGAATAAAAGCAGCTGATCTATATATATATATATATATATATATATATAAAGGAACTACTCTGAGCATCTCTCTCATAGGAGGATTTCTTTTGACGACGTGCTCGCCTCGCTTGTGGCAGGAGGAAAAGTAAAACAGATACCGTTTTGCCGATGGTAGCAACTAAGTGACTTTGTCTTTCTTCTGAGGTTTTGTTTTGCTGACGTGCTGGCTTCGCTTGTGTTATTAGTGGCTAAGGGAGTGTTCTGTTTCCTTGGAGGTGGAGCCCTTACCCCGACTGCACCTTTCACTTCTGGGCTGGACAGACACACATACTTCCATGTGTAAGACATATATGTTACATAGTTTACCGTAAAATAATACAAAGAGTATGTGACACATGTTTCGCCCTTATTTGGGCTCATCAGGTGTACACACTCCACTGCACCCTTCGCAGGGATCGAACCTTGGACGTCAGCGGTGAAGCCTCTTTATGCTGCGCCACGGCATGTGGTTCATTTATTTGACAGCCTGGAGATTGGAGTAATTACATTAATAGCATTCGTAGTCTGAGTCCCGATCTGATTGTATGGGTCTTTGGGTGGTTACCTACCAGGTAACGCATGTGGATGTTTGCAGACCTGGACTCAGACCCATACAATCGGATCGGGACTCAGACTACGAATGTTATGAATGTAATTACTGCGATCTCCAGGCTGTCAAATAAACGAACCACACACCATGGCGCAGCGTAAAGAGGCTTCACCGCTGATGTTCAAGGTTCGATCCCTGCGAGGGGTGCAGTGGAGTGTGTATGCCTGATGAGCCCAAATAAGGGCGAAACACGTGTCGCGTATCCTTTGCATTATTTGACAATAAACTATGTAACATTCTATGATCTGTTTCTCGCAATTGAGAGGGCGCGGCGGATGTTTGCCGACTGGGAGACCAACCACATGCGTTACCTCACCTGGTAGGTAACCACCCATACAATCAGATCGGGACTCAGACTACGAATGCTATGAATATATATATATATATATATATATATATATAGTGAGGGATGCCTGGAAGGACAGAGGGAGACAGCTTGGACAGGGCTTTGTCACCCCCGGGACACTAGATGGCAGCCCCTCTGGGTTACATCATTACGAAGAATTCCTTGGGAAATGAAGTTTGTCAACTCATCCCTGTTGGGTTCAAGGCATGCTGAGGGAACTGACAAGCCCACCTTTGTTTGTGTCCCACCTCACCTCGAAGTACTTCCAAGCCACAGCTTCTGGAATCCAGAAGTGTTTCCGGGTGTTACATAAAAAGAGCTGCCTGCCCCAACTCCAGGAGCCAGAGTCAGGAGGTGGTGGACGAAGCTTCTTGGAGGAGTGGTGGAGGCTGAGAGAGATGACAAAGTGGCTGTACTTGTTACTGTGACTGTGGTTGTGTTGTATGAAACATTTTCCATAAGAGTTTGTCTTTGTGAACTTGTGTCCGAGCTTCTGTGTTGGTGAGTTTGGGGAGCTGCAGTGCCCCTGGTGGCCACAATACAATATATACATATTGTGGGGCACCAAACAGACAATTGTACTGTATTTAATATATAAAGTATATATAGTAAACGTATTTTAGTTAGAAGACACTTTAATAATTGGTTAAGGCAGTGGTTCTCAACCTGTGGGGCAGGCCCCCCTGGGGGGGCGCGAAGTAACAAAAAGGGGGGTGAGAAGATGTGAAAAAAAGAATACAAGAATCAAAAATATGAAAAAAAACATCTGTTGAAACCAAAACAAACTAACTTTAACTACATTCTGATACTAGAACAATAAATATAGAGTTAGATAAATGTCGATAAAAGTTTAGCAGGTATAATAAAATATGCATCTACATTTCAAAAAAATGTTGGAGGGGGGGCGCGATTAAAACTGTTATGAAAACTCGGGTCGCAAATACTTAAAGGTTGAGAAACACTGGGTTAAGGGTTTAGTTAAATCCATTCTTTGTGAACAATTATACAAGAACAAGGTCTGTGCATTTTGAGTGCCAGTAATGTTGACTCCTGAAATGAAGAAGCACCAAATGTAGAGTTTCAAGAAGAATCTATAGGTACAGAATTTGGCCTAGGAACAATTTTAGAAGTGTTTCACAATGGGGGATGAATCTTGGATACATGACTGTGATCCAGAGATCTAAAAGCAGTTCAAATAATGGAAACATGGTGATTGACAAACATTAAAACAAATAAGAATCAAATCAGTACAGAGAGTACAGTTCTTATTAAATACATGCCTCAAAAGATCCACATAACCCATCAATTTTATGTGCACCGTCAATCAATCAAGGAAAAGCATCAAGGAGAGCTACTACTGACCATCCCAAGTCATAGCTTATAGGGAGTAAAGGCTTCCCTGCAAAACTACAAACTTGAACAGATGCCACACATATGCTGTCCTTCAGTCCACATCCCACATGACTTTCCTTTTCCTCATTCTGAAGGGCTACCTTCATGAGAAGTGGTTTTTGAATAAGGAAGACACTAAAGTTACACAAGCAATAAAAATGTTTTATTTGAGAGGCAAAAGAAATCTGTACTGCTATATTAAATATTTTACCATACACAGAGATGATGTTCAAAATAAGACTTTTGGTTTTCCTGATGTTTCTCTTAATAGGCCA
This sequence comes from Polypterus bichir lapradei, assembly GCA_026402145.1. NCBI lineage: Eukaryota > Metazoa > Chordata > Cladistia > Polypteriformes > Polypteridae > Polypterus > Polypterus bichir. The sequence goes on along the minus strand of JANRMT010062857.1, from coordinate 11,855,779 downwards.
TGCTTAAACCATTTAGATAACCCCTTGTAAATACTCCAGCTATTTGAAGCAAAATTTTCCAATATCTGTTTCCGTCATGCGGGCGGCATGGTGGCGCAGTGGTAGCACTGCTGCCTCACAGTTAGAAGACCCAGGTTTGCTTCCCGGGTCCTCCCTGTGTGGAGTTTGCATGTTCTCCCCATGTCTGCATGGATTTCCTCTGGGTGCTCCGGTTTCCTCCCACAGTCCAAAGACATGCAGGTTAGGTGGATTGGCGGTTCTAAATTGGCCCTAGTGTGTGCTTGGTGTGTGGGTGTGTTTGTGTGTGTCCTGTGGTGGGTTGGCACCCTGCCTGGGATTGGTTCCTGCCCTGTGTTGGCTGGGATTGGCTCCAGCAGACCCCCGTGACCCTGTGTTCAGATTCAGCGGGTTGGAAAATGGATGGATGTTTCCATCATTGTTGAAGGATGTAGCTGAAACTTTATGGAAAGAGCAGAATTTTTCTTGTAATTCTATATCAAAACAGCTATTCATGTTACTTGACTGCTAAAAGTGTATATTGTCAATTGATGCTTGTTGTTTGCTTAAGAATTACCTGAATGTTTGTTCAGTTAGTTTAATAGAAAGTGTGAACGCTTTGTAGCATTGTAAGTCTAAAGCTTTAGGAATGCTACTGTGGGATGGTGTTTGGTTGTAAGAGATAAGCAAAGTCATCTGCCATAAAGTAAATTTATGATGGCACAAGAACACTTCTTATAAACCCTGTTTCTAAGTTTCACATGCTTGCTTTTGTATAGCCTCCTGACTCAAATGGAAGAAGCTTATGTGATCTGAAAAGCACTTTTTGTAGGCAAAAATATAATTTTCAAAAGGGAAAGTTTTTTTAGAGTCATAATGATCACATAATGAACCAGCCATCAAGTAGTATCAGGTTGTATGGTCTCGTGTTTTGTTTTGCTTTTGTTTATGGCACTGTCTATTTGAATAATTTGAATAAAAAGATTGAAATTTATTAAACCCTGCTCTCCAGCCTGCATATTTGCTTTAACTGCTGGGGGCTGAGAACCAATTTCATTTCTCAAAGAGTTCAATCAGGGTGAGGGAGAAAGCACATGCCCAATTGAAAGGCTACATTGACAGTCATACCTAGGTGAAGTCTGAAGTGACTAAAGTCAGAAGGCAGTGGACTGTAGTCCTGGGTTGTACCTGTGAACTGTATATTTGAAAAGGTAAATAAGTGTTAAGAATAGGCAAATAGTGACAGAAAAGTAAACACTACAGTCCAGGTTCACATTAAAAAGAATCTGTGCGTTTAATAAAAGGGGATTTATCTCTTGAGGAATGATGTTTTCAAAAGATGTTCCATGATAAAACAGTCATTAATGTTTTATGTATTTTTTGACTGTATGTAGTGCCTTTTTACAAAATTTTCGGCACTTCACAAATGCATTTCAAAGCAGCCAGATGCCAAAGTGCATCAATCCATCTTCATTAGACAATAAAAATACAGGGTAATCCCAATGGTACGTGCATTTTGCCTATCAAAAGGGGAAAACATTCAACACATATACAGAAATATAACCATTCCATGTACTACTCATCATATTCTTTTGCAGATCAAGGAGGCAAAATAATTAAAAACTGTACTTCCCAGTTTTTAAATATATACATTGTGAATCCAGAATGCATTGCCTATTTATTTTTGAGCTACAATAGGCAGAATAGTGCTGATTCTGCAGCCCAACGCTGTTATTAAACACATATTTAATATTATAAATCCATATTCAAAGTTGTGAAAGAGCTCCCTTGTTTTTATCACCTATTAGATTTTTTTTAGATTAATACTATACTTTGGTAAACTTTTGTAATTCCAAAGAATGCCTTTAGATTGTTTGCATCTTTTAGCCTAGTTTACTGAAATATTTAGCACAGAAGATGAAATGGTCCTAATTAGCCTGTACTACATGCAGTGACTGGAGGTGCAAGTGAACCCACTAGACGTATTGCTTTCTTTGTGAAGCTCCATGCACTCAGACTCACATGTCATTCTTCTTGTGACTGTTGCATGCAGTGAACTCAGTTGTCAGTTATTTCCGTCCAGCTTTGGAAATAATCAGTCTGCAGCCGAGCAGTCAAAATACAATGGCAAGTGCTGTGACTTACTCACTGTCTCATGAGCTGGGGTAATATGAGGCTAGGTTCCTGCTATGTGAAAGGGATGTAGCAAAAGAAAAGGGACGTGGCAATTTACCGTTAAGATAGTGAGAGAATCTGATGTTATAAAGCATCTTTATCTTTACAGCTGATGTTTTACACATGCCTTCATTTCATTAAGAGGGTGAGATATCTTTAACACATGAAGCAAATGTACATGAGGAAGCTTTGGCTCAATAATGTGGAAAAGGAAAAAGAGAGGAGCTGATACGAAAATCACTTCTGAGGTCCTGCAAAAAGTAGGTCAGAAGTGAAGCTTGTGTCAGAGGTTATTAAACTTCCCAGCAACTCATTCAGTGCACTTCTCACTAAACTGAAAGAAGGCTAGTGATCCCAGGTGATTACTGTGGTGCCCTCTCATTCTCAGCCTTGGCTACAGGATTTGATCCTGTTTTTATTGATAAATCTTTAATTCTGTGATAATGAATAATTCAAGAAATCCATGGCAGTCTGACTCTGTGAAAAATAAGAGAAAGGCTCAACCATTAGGTTTTATTTTCTTTTTCTTTTTTAACACACCCCCAGCTTTCCCCTAAGATGTAACTCTTCTGCAACCTATTGATTATTGATTACAACTTTTTAGAATGTCCTTGTGGAAGAGCTGGGATTACAGTTGTAGATGGATGATTCAGGACAAGACATGAGTGCAACAAGCACCACTTGAAGATGATCATATAATGGAAGGACAGTTGGAGACTTTTACTAGTTTTCAAGGAGTGCCCAAGTACAGTAGATGACAACAGGGAAGCACATTATATCATACCAGTAATGTCGTACTGCACGATAACGTGTAGTGAATACACTTGACTTACTGTTTTCATACTCTTTCTCTGTATGTTTAGCATTTGTTTGCTCAGAGGTTGAAGCGGCCAGCTTCTTCTCTTCTTCCGTCGGCATCTTTTCAAGTTAAAGCTGATTAAGTCAGTTTTTGTGTTGCAATTACTTAGTACATTTTTCTTGGCACTTAAGTGTTCAATCTGCCTCAAGAATGATTTAAGATATGAAGACGTAGAGGAAGTGACGGCGAAGGTGGTAGGGATGAGATACGTCACATGGCCGCCCTGCTGTGCGCTGCCGTGAGTTGATTCTACAATACAATAAAATAAAAATAAAAAGAGTAATAAAAATCATCACCCTGAAAGCAGACAGTAGAGGTCACATGGTATATATGTACCAAATTTCAGGTCAATAGGTGAAACGGCTTGCGAGCTACACGTGATTTAATCTTTTACAGACAAACAGACAGCCATGGTTCTTATTATATAAGAAGACATGGCACAGCAGTACTACTACAATTACTACCGCTAATACTGACACTGAAACTGCTGTCACCAATGATGAAGGACAGAAGACTTATTATCTCCCTGGCTATTTAAGAAAAAGCTGGGGTCCAATGTTGCCAAAACAAATGGGGCCACTATGGGAGTGATAGGGCCTCAACCTCAGGGCTTCCCAGGCTTTTCCTGACCTTGGAAATCAAACTTGGGCTTCACCCGGAAGCATTATCTGTTTAAGGCATAAAAGCTTCCTTGCAACTCATCTGGCAGATGGAATTGAAGGTAAAGTACAAAAGTGAGGAAGGTGGAGGAATATGGCAGTTAGAGAAGATCACCATATGGCCAAACGTTTTTGGACACCTGACCATCATACCTATATGAGCCTGTTGGAAATCCCATTCGAAATCCATAGCCATTAATATACAGTTGCACCCCGTTTGTGGCTATTACCGCAGACACTCTTCTATGAAGGCTTTATATATATTCAAAAAAGCACTTGTGAGGTTAGGTACTGATGTTGAGCAAGAAGCCCAACCTCGCAATCAGCATTCCAACGAATCCCAAATATATTCAATAGGGTTGACTTCAGGGCTTTGTGCAGAACACTCAAGTTCCTCCGTGTCTTGATGTGTCTGTGAATAGGGGCACGGTCATGCTAGAATAAAAAATGGCCTTGCCCAAACTGTTGCCACAAAGATTGTTTAAAATGTCTTTGTATGCAGTAGCATTAACAGTACAATTCACTGGTACCAAGAGGCCTTGTCCAAACCACTGAAACACAGCCCCAGACCATAATACCACCTTAGCCAAACTGTACAGTAAGGTAGCATTCTTCTGGCATCCTGCCAAACCCAGATTTGTCCATCAGACTGCTACTTAGTGGAATGTGATTCCTAACTCCTTCCAGAGTCCAATGGTGGCACGCTTTACACCACTCCAGCCAACGCTTGGAACTGCTCATAGTGATCTTAAGCTTGTGTATTGCTGCTCTGCCATAGGAACCCATTTCAAGAAGCTCAAGATGCACAGTTTTTGGACTGATGTTATTTCCAGAGGCAGTTTGGACCTCTGCTGTGGTCCAGAAGATAATCGATTTTTATGTGCTATGTGCTTCAGCCCCCAGTGGCCCCTTCTCCGCAGGTCTGCATGGTCTGCCATTTCATATCTGAGCTGTTGTTGCTCTAGAATGCTTGCACTTCACGATAATAACATTTAGAGTTGAGCAGGGAAAGATCTAGCTAAGCAGAATTTTCATGTACTGACTTAAAATGGTAAAGGTGGCATCTTAATACCATGCTGCATTTAAAGACACTAAATTATTCAGCACAACTCATTCTCCCTCCAGTGTTTGTCAATGGAGATTGCATAGCTACGTGTTGGATTTTATGCACCTGTTAACAGAAGATGTGGCCAAGACACCTAAGCTCCATAATTTGGAGGGGTGTTTGTTGGTGGGGAAGTGTGTTATTGATATCATTTGTTATGTAGTTAGACCCAAGGGGCACATAGGTCTTTTTATTTTGTCTACTTATGTTACTTTACATAATTTCCTCTTTTGTATTTTTAATCCATGAATAAAATAATTTTGTCTGTTCACCTTTTGACTTCATTATTATCATGCATTATTGTGAGCTTTCTGTCGACTCACTTCAAGTCAACATGCTTTTAAATTGTGAAATAATGTCAGCTAAGCTGTTGATAGGCTGCTTTGTTTTCTTCTGATGGTTAATTTTAATAATTTTAACTTGCAATTACATTATAATTAAGTGCAAACAATATATGAAAGGAGAATGGAGCATGTCTTCTTAATACTTCCCAACACACAACATAATGCTAAGGAAATTCAGATTTTCAAAAATGTGCTTAATATACTAAAACAAGCCAGGATAGGTTAAATAACTTAGGAGTCATTGACAACTGACTGACTGATTAGGTGGCTTATCTTCTTGCCCACTTCTAAAGTACCACATTATGCCTCTCTTTAATCACCGCCTCTGTATCATGGTCCTGGTCTTTTCCAGCTCTTCCCAGTGAGTCTTCTCCCCAACTCTTTTCCTGACTTTAAATTCGGTTTGTCACAGATGTACGGGGACACTGCCCGGCCGGGACGCCTGGACAGTCCCCAACGGGGACAA
>JANRMT010062857.1:11827390-11841536 GCA_026402145.1 Polypterus bichir lapradei | reverse complement strand
ATAGATAGATAGATAGATAGATAGATAGATAGATAGATAGATAGATACTTTATTAATCCCCAAGGGGAAATTCACATACTCCAGCAGCAGCATAATGATAAAAACAATATTAATTAAAGAGTGATAAAAATGCAGTGCAAGTTAAAAAATGCAAGGTGGATAGTGCAAGGCAGGTATAACAGTCAATAACATTGTATAATGTTAACGTTTACCCCCACGGCTGGAATTGAAGAGTCGCATTGTGTGGGGGAGGAACAATCTCCTCAGTCTGTCAGTGGAGCAGGACAGTGACAGCAGTCTGTCACTGAATCTGCTCCTCTGTCTGGAGATAATACTGTTCAGTGGATGTAGTGGATTCTCCATGATTGACAGGAGCCTGCTCAGCACTTGTCGCTCTGCCACAGATGTCAAACTGTCCAGCTCCATGCCTACAATAGAGTCTGCCTTCCTCACCAGTTTGTCCAGACGTGAAGCATCCTTATTCTTTATGCTGCCTCCCCAGCACACCACCGCATAGAAGAGGGCGCTCACCACAACCATCTGATAGAACATCTGCAGCATCTTATTGCAGATGTTGAAGGACGCCAGACTTCTAAGGAAGTATAGTTGGCTCTGTCCTCTCTTGCACAGAGCATCAGTATTGGCAGTCCAGTCCAATTTATCATCCAGCTGCACTCCCAGGTATTTATAGGTCTGCACTCTCTGTACACAGTCACTTCTGATGATCATGGGGACCATGAGGGGCCTGGGCCTCCTAAAATCCACCACCAGCTCTTTGGTTTTGCTGGTGTTCAGTTGTAGGTGGTTTGAGTTGCACCATTTAACAATGTCCTGGATTAGGTTCCTATACTCCTCCTCCTGCCCACTCCTGATGTAGCCCACGATAGCAGTGTCGTCAGCACACTTTTGCACGTGGCAGGACTCAGAGTTGTATTGGAAGTCCGATGTATATAGGCTGAACAGGACCGGAGAAAGCACAGTTCCCTGAGGCGTTCCTGTGCTGCTGACCACAATGTCAGACCTGCAGTTCCCGAGATGCACATACTGAGGTCTGTCTGTAAGATAGTTAATGATCCATGCCACCAGGTATGAATCTACTCCCATGTCTGTCAGCTTGTCACTAAGGAGCCGAGGTTGGATGGTGTTGAAGGTGCCAGAGAAGTCCAGAAACATAATTCTTACTGCACCACTGCCTCTGTCCAAGTGGAAGAAGGATCGGTGTAGCATATAGATGATGGCATCCGCAGCTCCCACCTCCTCCTAGTATGCGAACTGCAGAGGGTCAAGGGTGTGGCGGACCTGTGGCCTCAGGTGGTGAATCAGCAGCTGCTCCATGGTCTTCATCACATGTGACATCAGGGCGACAGGCCTGAATTCATCCAGCTCACCAGGACGTGATACCTTTGGGACTGGGGTGATGCAAGTTGTTTTCCAAAGCCTCAGGACTCTCCCCTGTTCCAGGCTCAGGTTGAAGATGCGCTGTAGAGGACTCCCCAGCTCCTATGCACAGGCCTTCAACAGTCGTGGCGATACTCCATCTGGACCTACTGCTTTGCTGGCACAAAGTCTCCTCAGCTCTCTGCTTACCTGGGCTGCTGTAATTGTCGGTGAGGGGAAACTCTCTCCTATGCTGGTATCAGCAGAAGGATGGGTGGAGGATGCAGTACTCTGAGGTGAAAGTGAGAGTGGGTTAGGTTGGTAAAACCTAATAAAAAAGTTGTTCATCAGGTTTGCTTTCTCCCTGTCTCTCTCGATGGAAGCACCCTGCCTCGAGCTGCTGCCAGCGACAAACTTCATCCCATCCCACACTTCCTTCATACTGTTATTCTGCAACTTTTGCTCCAGTTTTCTCCTGTACTGCTCCTTCGCCACCTTCAGCTGGACTCGGAGTTCCTTCTGCACGAGCTTGAGCTCATGCTGATCACCACCTTTAAAAGCCCTTTTCTTCTGGTTCAAAAGGCCCTTGATGTCACTTGTAATCCATGGCTTGTTGTTAGCATTAGAAGAACACCAGCTTGGAATTACCGCTGTGGCAAACACAGTTTGGAGAAAAGAGATCATGAGAGTGCGAGGAAGAGCAGATCAAAGCCCAGTGTTAAATGTTAAACATTGTGCGACAAGCATGGTACGGGGTAACATTGATCCTGCAGAGGACAATCAATTGCTTTGCCCTTGGTTTACTGTTTACCAGATGCATCAGAGCAGCTATGGAGCTGTCCTGGTGTTGCTGCCATTAGAGATGGTGAATCGCCAGCGGCCCTGGGCATAATACTATACATATTTTCCCCATATTCATTATAACAAAATTTCCATTATAACAACATATTTGTATGGTCTTTTGAGTTTCGTTATAACTGGATATATAACCTGTGTATATATTGTCACACTTGGGTCACAGAATTGCACAGAAACACATGAGATTGTAGAGACAGAAACTTTATTCAAACACTGCAAACGAACATATGTCTCTTTCAAAAGTTTAAGTGTGCTCCTTGACAAGACAGAGATGACAGTTCCATTTCATAATTAAAAGAATGCAAACATATGTTCCTCTTCAAAGGAGTGCGCGTCAGGAGCGGGACCCCCAACAGGAGCAGAGAATGTCTGAGAGAGAGAGAGAGAGAGAAGCAATTAAAACCAAAAACCGACAGATGCTGTTCAGGCATTTAAGTATGTGAAGCACCGTGCGGGAAGCATATTACGCGACAGAGCAGCCGCAAGTAAGCTCAGCAAGTAAGGGAGCAATGTGAAGGTAGTCTATCAGCGTTTTTTAAGAGGGGTTTTTCGAGGAGTGTCCGTGTCTTCTAGGGGTGTGATCAGCACCGCTGCTCACAATATATAGTCACATACGTGCAAATGGGTCAGAATTAGAGTAATTCAATGCCTGACTAGGGGGTGGCGGAGTGCACTAACTCTTTCTCTCACTTCTGTGCAGACCAGTTACGGGAAATTCCGCCTGGCCACAATGACGCCACTTTCCGGTTCCGCCCCAAGTGATCCAATCCTGTCCCAATGATGACGTTACTTCCTCCACTCTCCATCTTTGTGTCAGCAAATCAGTTCTAACTTGTAGTAATACTTTTCAATATACAATATACTGGTGGCTTGTTTGTGTCGTCTTGTCAAGTTTGTGACAATATAAACATATATCTACTCTCACTCTATATATATATAAAATCCTAAGCTTAAACGTGCAACGATTTTATGTGACTTTTTATGTGACTTTTTTGCCACGCTTTAAATCGGGCTTATTTTAAAACCTACATATATATGTTTGGTATCATTCTTTTGACAATTTATCGAACTTTAATGTGATATTGTTAGATTTTCAGATTCTTATTCCGCTTTTAAATTATAAGCTAAAAAATATCAAGAACTCACGTCATGCGAGACGAGACTTTGTGCCAACAGATTTAACCACGCCAGGGGCCAGAAATAAAAGACAAAGAGTAGGACAGCTGCTGTACAGGCTTTTAAATGTTTGAAGCACCATGCGAGAGGCAGATCATGTGGCATGGCAGCAAGCCAGCAGCTAATGGAGCAAAGTGGAAGTAAAAAAACTGTTTGTCTCCCATTGTATCACCATTTAAGAGGGGGTTTCGGCGGAATGACCACGTCTCCTTCGGGTGCGTTCAGACCACCTCTTCACAATGCAAGCGGCAGAGCCACAAAGTGGCAAGCGTGTAGCGCAGGCCAGGGGGGTTGGCAAGTGAAGCGAGCAGGGGGTAAGCCCCCTAGTAAATATATATATATATATATTCTTATATATAATTTGATACTATCCGTATGTATGGTGTTCGCGTCAATACCTCGACTCAATACAAGTTAGAACCATGCAATGGGACTCTGCCTCTGTAGTTAGAACATAATGTGACAAACGTGGACGCAGTATTGCATGATTGGCTAAGAATGTTCGAATGCTTCAGTGACGTTGGGTATTGGCAGGGATAAACTGCCGGCCATATATCACACATATATATATATATATATATATATATATTAATCCTGGGGAAGCTAACTAAAATGAATAAAGACGTTCAAATCAAATGGTTACTCCAATGTGTTTATCAAACAATGCTTACATTGGAGTCGCCACAAACCTCAGCAGGCAATTGACTCCAACCTGATCTTACGTTCTACTTGGCACACCCTTCCCTACAGGGGTGTATCGGAAAGTACAGTGTGCATCCTCTCCAAATCAGGCATCAAAAAGCACATAAACCTGCAAACACTCTGTAGGCAATTCTTTTTAATGCCAAAAGCAAGAAATCTGCATCAGAGACACGACACAAAAAGCAAAACAGAGTATACTATGCAGTTCATATCCAGCTGTATATTTGGGACAAACAAGTTCAACTAGACATGCAAATGCAAAACCCAAGCAGGACAGGATACCAGTACCTTGCCAGTTGACACTCATTTAATTGAGCTAATTTGGGTTGCCAAATAGTGCAATACAGTGCAGCATTGTCACTTATCCTTATAGTGTGAGGTGCAAGGCAGAAGTCAGCCCTGGGCATGATACACTCATCCCAGCTTACACTGCATTAATGTAGCTGTGTCAAAAAACCTGAACACATATTTCTTTGAGATATGGTGGAAACCAAAGTTCACACAGAAAACCCATGTGAACATGATGGAAAACACGCACCCAGGCCAATATAGAGCTGTCAATTAAACCTACTTGCATGACAAGCTCACATGGACACAGAGAAACATAGACACTGTCTGCTTTGGATTCTAACACAGGAACCAGGGGCTGTGAGTTTACTGATTCAACCTCCAGTTCCACATGCTGTCACATAATTATATACAGTTGAACTTAATTATTAATAGAAGCCAGGAACATCTTGAAAGATTTTGTTGTATTACTCCATAGATAAAGTGCTTTAACCTTAGTTGCTGAACACTTCAACAGAGATGACACTTGTTTTGACTGAAAGTATGTTATTATTTGACATTCTGAGAGCTAATATTTTTTTATTTAAAATGACGTTGAGTCTCCAAGATGCAGACAATCTTGAGAGAATAATTTCTCTGGTTTCCTGTATGCTGTATGAAACAGAGTCAGTCATTCTGCCATACAATTGCTTATACTGTCAAAATACTTGCTCCATCATGAACGCACAGGGTAAAAGCTGTGATAATAAATGTAAAATTGGGCAACAAGCATGACAGAATCCTTATCTACGACCTTTTGTGTGCCATTTCTGTAACATCCAGTACAGCTGAGCGAGTTAACACATAAGCCATTTGTATGGCAGCATGGCAAGGTGTCATTTTCCAGCAAGTATCGTGATGATGGGTTAATTGGATAGTGGCAGGCCAGACAAATCAAAACCCAAGAAGACAAAACTGACAAAGTACATATCAGCACTTCCTTTTATAAAGAACATGCCAAAGAGAAGAATTGTGTGTCTGGCATCATGCAAGACTTTTTAGACAAATCCAAATACAAATGAATGTATTTTATTTTAAGCATTTACCAAGACACAACAAGACTAATGAAGTGGGTTTCAACTAAAGACTATGATTTGTATTCAGTATTTAACAAATATTAATGAGTCATCTTTGAAGTCGTCACATTTCTGAGGCAGTGTGCCTTAATAACGGCTTTGCACTTTGAATATTTAAAAATATTTGTTTTTTCAAGTGTTGCTGCTGTTTCTTTCTGAAGCATTTTTTACAGACACAGGAACATGCTCTCTGTCAAGTTAAGAACTGAAATGTAATCCAGTGCAACACTTTTGTATGGTGGACATTATGGCTTTTAGGCAGATGTCAGTGAATCTGAAAACAGGATAGGAAAAACAGACAGCATTACAAGTTCATTGTCATGTGCACACATTATTGGCATTGTTAGTCGCCATGTCACCACTAGGTCACTGTCTGTGAAAAAATCACACTTTCCTCATGTGTCTGAGTGGGTTTTTCCTCTGCCTTCCCTGTTTCTGAAATATGTGCATATAAGGTTGGTTGATGGTTCTAATTTGGCTCTGTATGAATGGGTCTAGGTGGACATGTGGCTGTGGCCAGTAATTGGCAGACATCTTGCCCATTGTTTGTTCCTGCTTTCTGCCTGATGCTGGGAATAAGAAGGCTGTGTACATGGAAATTTGAACAGTAATTAGAAATCTGTTTTCAGACATCTTCTATCTAAATGAAACTGGCTTTATTATCCTATTGATTGATCATTTGTACAATACAGATGAATTAGAATAGTTCGATTTGGGACTTAAACTACCCCTACAAATAAAAAGAATGAACACAAATAGTGTGAAAATAGCAATGAAGGCATAAAGAAGTTAAGGGTAACAGCTGGAAAACTAGGATCACTGAGTTTCCAGGTTAACTGTCACACAGCAACCACAGCAACCATAAAATTAGAGAAGATGGCCTACAGAAATATATTATTCACAGTAAAAACACAAGCTCAAGCAGCTGGAATTCCCCAAACACTTTTAGGGATTGCATTAGAACAATGAGCTAAGGTTAGATTTGACTGTAACTAAATGATATGGCCACACACATTAAACTCCATGCACGAAGGAAGCTGTGAGCAGACACACCAATAGGAAACATATTCTTACCTAAGAAAATTAGTCCCAAGAATCTGTCATAAAATGTATTAGTTTCCGTTTACTCAAAAAAACAGAAGGCAAGTTTTCTTAACTCGCAACCATTGCCACATCAGAGTGGATTTATTTGGAAGTTTTTAAAACTTAAGTTTTCACATTTGAACTCATGCCCCATCATCTAAATTCTAAAATGTAAGAACACGGTTGGTGTTTTTTATAATTTATAAAAACATGCTTCACTTTAGAGCACAATTTTGTGTGTCAAATTAATATATACTATGATTTAGTTAGTCTGTACTAACTGGGGCTGACCTTGCACAGCTTCATACAATCTACTCAACCAGATGTCTGAGGAGAGCTGAATCCATCATCTCTGACAACATAACAGCCACTGAGCTTATCCCCTGTGTTCACTTCTGCCTTCTGGTAAACGCTCTCCACTCACTCCACTCGCTTCAGGGACAGCTTCTTCTGCCAGGCCGTAAGGTCAGTGAATTCTCTGCAACCTGATTCTACCTGCCCTGTACAATGGACTGTACCCACCTGCTGGTTTATTTGTAATTGTGCTGCATGTTACTTTTTTCACTCTTTATACTGCTTTTATTTATTTCTCTTTTGCTGTCTTATATATTTACAATATCTGTTTATACATCACCGCAACTGTAGGACAAGAAGTTCACTACACTCTCACAGTGTATGTGATAATAAACATCTCTAATCTGTAATTTAATCTAAATATTGTGAAGAAATACTGATTTAAAATATTCCCAATTTATCCTTTAATACACAAGTAAAGAAACTTATGCCCCCTGTAATACAGCCTATGGAAGTGAATGGTTAATATTACAGTGGTTAATGATCTTCTTATATTCCACTAAAATAATACATTTCTTGTTCTGTGAACATACTGTAGGCTGTCAAAAAAGAGACACGCTAACTTTAATTAAAATACACCCAACATACTGGCAGTATACTTGACATGTTGCGTGTTTGGATCATCCCTTTAAATTTAATGATGAATTTGGGTAGGTGTGTCAATTTATGTTTGTTTAAGATCTTTTGGAGCTCTGGTTATTACATCATATATCTGGATATAGGTTTTGGGGGTCATAAATTTCAATTTTTGGATTAGACGTTGTCTATGGTAAGTACGTGCAATTTTAATCACTTGACACTCAGTAAATATCTACATTTTGTTAATATACTTATATATTATACACGATAATATATACTCTTGTTATATGAGAATATTATCTTGTTAGCATACTTAAAATTCTAATTCTGGTTTTATTTATAGTTGTGAATTTGTATGCCTTGTTGTAACCCTGCAATTTCTTTTAATTTTAACATATAATCTATCTATCTATCTATCTATCTATCTATCTAATATTCTTCATATTTTTTTGTCTTTTTCCAGAACCATTTCTGTTTTCACAGATGGTGCCATTTTGAGCATCAGTTGCTATATGCAATGACACTCGGAGTTGTGTGGTGTGCAGGATGGAAGGGCAGCACCATGCACTTCCTGGTCATCACGTTTGAGGATAAATCAAAAGAAATCTTTGCCATGGTTATTAGTATTCTTTACTAGTGTTACATACCTCTTTTCAGGCTTCAACTTTTATTTTTGGTTTTATGACTTGGTACAGATAAAAAATAGAATATATTCTTTACATTGACTCTTTTCTCTTTTTCTGATGTCGCTCCTCATGCTCACCTCCATTATTTCTAGTTTGTTCTTCTTTCTTTTGGCAAACACAATTATTATCGCTGGAGGATGGTGTAGTGAGGAGCTCTAAAAACTAAATGATTTTTTGCCAAAGATTTTCAGTATGTCAGGTTATTAATTCGAATTACTACCTTGAGAGGTCTGATGCACTGTGCGCTTCTCAACAGCAGTTGTGAACTGTATCAAGAAACAATTTTCAGAGACACTGACTCTTAAGATCATCTCTGATTTTTTTTAAAGGCAGCATCATCACTGGACACTTCTACTTTGTATCTCTGGTTGTTTAATGGCAGTATTTTAGCATTGAAACTCAGTGTCATAATTCATTACAACTCTTGTCTTGACTGTAGTTTTATTATATGATGTGTTTGTCATGTTTAATTTGTTGTAGTGTCACTACAGGGATTTGGGGTTTAGTGTCTTGAATGATATAAAATTACTTTAAAACAGTATATATATATTTTTTTTAAAGCGGACTGCATTCTAATTTTTTTGCATAATGTGTTTTTTGTTGGGGATGAAGGCCTATTTTTGGCTTTGCCCCATACCTTATAGCAGTGGTTTTCAACCAGTGTGCCGTGAGAGCTACCCAGGCATGCCGTGGAAACAATAGTGTAGCGAACCTGGGTCTGAACCTGACAGGGACAAGCTCAGGTGGTGAGATCTGCCTGAGGAGGACAGAACTACGTGGAGAAGCTGTCATAAAAGCAGCTCCGCAATTATTATGTTGCAGACACAGAGCACTGAGAGCACTTTGGACGTGCCTCCTGGCTGCAAGAGTCCACCTGCCTGGGTGTGTGGCTACCAGTGAGTCTCGCAGGGCCTGTGGACAGTGGGAATAAGAGTTGCCTCTGAGGCAAAGTGGTGTAGGCTAAAGGATGAAGCAGCTTGGAAATACACCCAAAGTGCTGACTAAGTGTCGCGTCTGTGAACGCTGATCTCTGAGCTGCTTTTTTGCCAGCTTCTTCAGTAGCCCTGCCACTTCAGGCAGCTGAGGATGTGCATGAGATATACTAGCCTTGGGATGTTTTTGGATACTAAAAGTGTGCCACCACAGAAAAAATGTTGGGAAACACTGCTTTATAGGAAAGTGTAGTTGCCTTTATGTAGTTGAGCAGTTGCTGAGAAAGTTTAAATGCATCACAAGAAGAGTGCAGTCATGCTTCGAATTCCAGCTCCATTTCAGAAAGGCAGTACATTTGGCAGTACATGAAATTGTCCATATGTTGCTCACAAACTGTACAAGTCATTGTAATGGAGACTCTGTGGGTCTGGTGTGGCTTTCCAGTATGCATGCTTCACCAGCCAGTACAGAATAGACCAAACCGATGTTCAAGTCTGCACACCGGGTCTGAATAAGGCAGTGTTTCTCAACCACTGGGTTGCCTCCGATGAGTGCTGGGTGCTCTTGTTTGGTTAAGGGAGACCCCCCAATCACACTTCTTTCAGCAATGGGCAGTTTGCAATTGTTGCTAATGGGTTGTCAATAAATTTATAAAGGCAAAATTGGGTTGTGGGACCATAAAGGTTGAGGAACACTGTTATAAGAGAAGGTGGTGCGGGCCAAGTGAATAACAAGTAGCCATGTGGAGCAGCGCCGATCAAAACAAACCTTAAAGTCAGAATTTTTTTCTATTTAAATCAGAAAACATATGAGGCCTTGTAAAATAATAATAACATTAATAATAATAATAAAAGGTTTATTATTGCAGCAGGTTTTGGCAGTTTCTGAAACATTATTGCTCTGTTGTTTTTTATGGCCCTAAGCCATAAATACAAATTGCTTCAACTTAGTCTGCCATAAATCAGTGCATGACTGTATTTTGAAGGTGACTAAAAGGGATTTGCTATAAGTTTTATAGTAAAGGATTTGTTTAACAATTCCAGGAATGTTTGTAAGCTTAGACCTAATGATATTTAGAATTTAGGAAATGTATGCATAAAGAAAAAGCCTGTCAGCCTTTGTAAGCAGAACAAGGCTTTGTGTTGCTAATCTCACCATCGGAGCCTACGGTATATCACCAAATGGACACAAAGATTCAGTATATCGAATGCTTATGTTTTTAAGAAAATATCACTCCTTTGAAGTGATGTATTTTGAAACCATCACATTAAGAAATATGTTTGCAATTGTTCCAATTGTTTGGCAAAAAAACTGTTTTTATTGTATGCTCTTTAGAGCCCTAAATTGGAACAAAATGGATGGATAGACAAATTACTGAGTCAATTTTGTATAAAGCATAAGTAAAGACAAAAGAGAAATATATTTTAAAAATACACAATTATTATTAATGGCATTAACTTTGAAAAAGCCCACTCATTTCCACAAGAACATTACTCCTCCACTGTATCATTGTACCATTGTACATACTACTGCAATGATTCCAAATGTCACGCTTACAAACATCAAAAAAATGAATCAGATGGAAAAGTAGTGCTTTTTTGTAAAATTGAATTGATGTTCAAAGTAATTATTTTCTTTCTAATTAATACTTGCATGAACCTGTAATTACAGGTTTACAAAAATCTTTTTGTATTCCTTGTACATAAAGGACCCATGAGCTTCAGAACGGGCTGATTACTTCTCTCAGTTTTATTATGCTTATATGGAATTCCCCTTTCTCCTCTAAAACATGTTTATTGAATGAAACAGCTCCATAAAGCCCGGAAAGCTCTGCTAACAAATGATCAATAATGCTGTCCCCTAATAGTGATCCACACAGAAGAGCTCCTTCGGTACAAAGCACATACTTGCTTATGTGCTATAAGGGTGTTTTGTTAAGTAATTTAAAGAGCTTTCTCCATTTTGTTTGCCATTCTGTATAACCCATGATAAACATTTGGGCCAAACTAAAATTGATTTGATCTTTTTTGAACAAAAATGGACACTTATTTTAAAGAGTTCACTGAGAAAAAATAGTTTAACTATCCTTTAAGAAAAAATATAAAACAAAATAAAAACAGAGCCTACTCACTGTTTAGTTTTGAATTCAGAATCTAAGCTGTGCCAAAACTGCACTGCTTTATTAACATGAAACATATGTAACTTATTTTTAATTAAGACAAAAACATTTTTTTGAAATTGATATAAAATACTTGGCAGATGTCTTAGTAACACTTTGTTTAGGGGCAACTTATAGTCCTCCTGTTGATCTACTTTGTAATGAGGCGTTAGCTAAGGCTTTAGTTGGTCTTAATATGACTAAACAAGCAATAATAAATTGTTATTCATCATGATTATAACTTAGCCACAGGGGATGCACAAACTAGTGTTTTTCTTCGTGTCGGTCCCAAGCCATAAATGGGGAGGGTTACGTCAGGAAGGGCATCTGGTGTAAAATTTTGCCAGATCAACATGTGGACAACAATACAAATTTCCATGCCGAATGGGTTGGGGCCCAGGTTAACAACGGTCGTTACCAGTACTTTTAACCAACAGGGGGTGCTGGTGGAAATTGAGCTACTGTTGGCCAAAGAAGGACAAGAAGAGAGGGGAAACGCACCCAAAGAAAAGAGGCAAGGAGGAAGGTAAAGAGAGTGGAACTGAGGGTAGGAACTTTGAATTTTGGCAGTATGACTGGTAAGGAGAGAGAGTTAGCTGATACAAAGGAGAAAAGTAAGGTTGATATATTGTGGAATAAATGGAAGGGGAGTAAGGCCAGGTGGATCAGAGGTGGATTCAAATTTTTTTATTATGGTGTGGATGGGAGGAGAAATGGTCTAGGGGTTATTCTGAAGGAACAGTATGCCAAGAATGTTTCGGAAGTAAAAAGAGTGTCATATAGAGTAATGATTATGAAACTGGAAATTGGAGGTGTGATGATGAATGTTGTTAGTGCATATGCACCGCAAGTTGGGTGTGCAATGGGTGAGAAAGAAGATTTCTGGAGTGAGTCGGATGAAGTGATGGACAGTGTACCCAAGGGACAGAAAGTGTTGATTGGAGCAGATTTCAGTGGACATGTTGGTGAAGGGAACAGAGGAGATGAGGTGATGGGTAGGTATGGTATCAAGCAGAGGAATGAAGAAGTTCAAATGATAGTGAATTTTGAAAAAAGGATGGGCATGGCTGTGGTGAATACATATTTTAAGAAGAGGGAGGAACATAGGGTGACGTACAAGAATGGAGGAAGATGCACACAGGTAGATTAGATCCTATGCAGAAGAGTCAATCTGAAGGAGATTAAAGACTGCAAAGTTGTGGCAGGGGAAAGTGTTGTTAGGCAGCATAGGATGGCAGTCTGTAAGATGACGTTGGGGATCAAGAAGAGGAGGAAAGTAAGGGCAAACCAAGGATCAAATAGTGGAAGTTGAAAAAAGAAGACTGCAAGGTTGAGTTTAGAAGAGTTTAGGAGATAAGACAGGCACTGGGTGGCAGTGAAAAATTATCAGACAACTGGCCAACTACAGCAGAAGTAGTAAGAGTGAGAGCAAGAAGGGTGCTTGCCATGACATCTGGACAGAGGAAAGAGGAAAAGGAAAACTGGTGATGGAATGGGGAAGTACAGGAGAGTATACAGAAGAGGATGGAGAAGAAGAAGTGGGATAGAGAGATGCAGAAAGTAGACAAGAGTACAAGGAGATAAGGCTCAAGGTGAAGAGAGAGGTGGCGAAGGCTAAAGAAAAGGTGTATGATGAGTTGTATGAGAAGTTGGACACTAAGGAGGGAGAAAAGGACCTGTACCGATTGGCTAGACAGAGGGACCGAGCTGGGAAAGATGTGCAGCAGGTTAGGGTGATAAACGATAAAGGATACTCACAAGCGAGGAGGGTGTGTTAAGAAGATGGAAAGAGTACTTCGAGACGAATGATGAATGAAGAGAATGAGAGAGAGAGAAGGTTGGATGATGTGGAGATGGTGAATCAGGAAGTGCAATGGATTAGCAAGGAGGAAGTAAGGAAAGCTATGAAGAATGTAAAGGCCGTTGGTCCAGATGACATGCCTGTGGAAGCATGGAGGTGATTAGGAGAGATGGTAGTGGAGTTTTTAAGCAGATTGTTTAATGGAATCTTCAAAAGTAAGAAGATGCCTGAGGAGTGGAGAAGAAGTGTACTGGTACTGATTTTTAAGAATAAGGGGGGTGTGCAGATCTAATAACTACAGGTGAATAAAATTGATGATCCACAACATGAAGTTATGGGAAATATTGAAAGCTTGGTTAAGAAGAAAGATGATGATTAGTGAGCGGCAGAATAAGCACAAGAGATGCAAGGTTTGCTCTGAGGATGTTGGTAGAGAAGTATAGAAAAAGCCACAAGGAGTTGCATTGCGTCTTTGTGGACCTGGAGAAAGCATATGACAGGGTGCCTCAAGAGGAGTTGTGGTATTGTATGAGGAAGTCGGGAGTGGCAGAGAAGTATGTAAGTGTTGTAGAGGATATATACGAGGGAAGTGTGACAGTGGTGAGATCTGCAGTAGATGAGATGGAGATGGGATTACATCATGGATTGGCTCTGAGCCCTTTCTTATTTGCAATGGTGATGGGCAGGTTGACAGATGAGATTAGACAGGAGTCCCCGTGGATAAAAATACATGGAGACAATTCATCAAAGCTGCCATGATCTAGTTTGTGGATTCTTTGTTGAAGCCAGAAAATGGTATGTAACACTAGTAAAGAATATTAACAACCATGATTTATCCTCAAATGTGATGACCAGGAAGTGCATGGTGCTGCCCTTCCATCCCGCACACCACATGACTCCGAGTGTCATTGCATAGCAATTGATGCTTAAAATGGCACCGTCTGTTAAAACAGAAATAGTTATGGAAAAAGACAAAAAAATATGAAAATATAGATAGATAGATAGATAGATAGATAGATAGATAGATAGATAGATA
>JANRMT010062857.1:11755526-11822253 GCA_026402145.1 Polypterus bichir lapradei | reverse complement strand
CAACTACCTACTTGTATTTATTTATTTATCTACCTATTTATGTATTTATTTTTTAAAGAGTTTCTGTAGAAATTCACAAATATCTATCTATCTATTGTCACACATGAGCGATTAGGGAGCAGCTAAAGGACCCAATGAGTAGCGCAACACCGCAAGGCAGGGGATGGCAACAGTGTATTAACCACTTTCTCTTTATTTCAATAGGGAAGACGAGAAAACACAGCTTTGAATTTGTCTCCAAAATCCTAGCCAGAAGTCCAAGCCGCTTCCGGGTTCCTTTGTTTCCTCTGGTCCTGTACTGATGATGTCACCTCCGTCCCAAGATCCTTAGCGTCTCCTTTCCCAGTATTCCTACTTCTGTTTCCACCTCATAAAATGTTCACTATACTCATTATCTTTCTTTGATGTACGTCAAGACTGACCATTTTGCTTTGAAAAGTGCTTTACAGTATACGGGACGAAAGTCCTAACCCTTAACAGTTGCTTCTGTGTTTTCTTCACACTATCTATCTAGTACAAGTTAATCCCAAAACCTGAGTGCTATTGTTGTGATAATTCATGTCATGGGGTGTCTTAATGGGTTCTTTTATTATTTACTAGCAAAATACCTGCGCTTCGAAGCGGCGAAGTACTGCCTTAAAATTTTTATTAAGAAGACAATTAAACATTTTTAAAACTGAGGGAAAATATACCAATAATTATTTGTTAAGGATCTCTTTGTATGCCACGTTGTCAGTTCGGCCCTCCAGTTGTAATATGACCAAGCTGCAGCTGCGCGCTGAGCTTACTCTTGAGCATGCAACGTACAGTTGGCCATGTGAACAGTAATCTTGTTTCAAATCTCACAGCTTGGATGGCTGCTGTCATAATCGGTTTGAGTTTCATGGTTTGTTTCAATTACGACAGTATTTGTAGGACTTGTGTTGAAGAGACATTCGGCATCTGTCAAGCGTTGTAAGTATACAACCAGTTTCATTGATAACTTCACATCCAGCTTTTAAGAGTTTAAACATTTCTAAACATCAAAGTGTCCACTACTGAAATCGTCACCTGTGAATCTAAGATGTTTAAGAGGCATTGGCGGTTGTCCAAAGGTGTAAAATATTTGCCCATTTCGGTACACTTAAGCATTTCACTCTTATAGTGCTCCTGTGTAGTATAATTATCTCCTGTACCGTCATCAGTCCACACCTTGAACCTGTCCCAGTCATTCAATACATAAGACACAATATTCCTCCGGATATCAAGAGTGAGCCTGATATGGCCGTGCAATATGTAACAAAGAGAATGGAAAAGGCAGGTACCATCTCCAGGCATGGAAACCACTTGGTAAGTGACAGTTCTTTGATCGATGGTGATCACCTCGATAGACATGTTAATGGGGGTACGGTTGGAATGATAAAGGAAATGGGTACCTGAACAATGTAAAGTAAGTCTAAAATACCTACACAATAACTATAATCGTAATAAATGAACAATAAAACAGCGGAGAAGCCGTGGATTAAATAAAAAGGCTGTAGTTATCAGCAGGGAGACGTGAATGCCGTGGCGAAGCAAGGAAGGGAATGTAGAGACTGGAGCGACAGACGGCCTTATATAGGCAGGCAGCCAACAACGTGGGAGGCGTTGGGATGGGGGACCCAACGCCGCCTCACACGGTGACCGAGCTGCAGGCTATGGATGTATATATGTACGTAAGTAGGATTCAGTTAGCGTTGGGAACCCGCGTACCAAATTTCTTGAAGATGGGCCCATAAGTAACAAAGACCGTTGAAAAGTTCAATATGACGGCCGACAGTGGCATCATATCACCGAAATAAGTACCAAATTTCAGCCTTCTACCTACACGGGAAGTTGGAGAATTAGTGACGTTGTAAAGTTTAATATGGCAGCTGACAGTGGCGTCACACCACCGAAATAAGTACGTACATCGGTTTTGGTTAGAGCAGGGAAGCCATCTACCAAATTTCGTGAAGATGGGGCCATAAATAAGACATTAACATTGTCAACCGTTATGACCGTTACGCGTAGAATTTCGAAATGAAACCTGCTTAACTTTTGTAAGTAATCTGTAAGGAATGAGCCTGCCAAATTGCAGCCTTCTACCTACACGGGAAGTTGGAGAATTAGTGACGTTGGAAAATTCAATATGGCGGCCGACAGTGGCATCATACCACCGAAATAAGTACGTACATCGGTTTTGGTTAATGTAGGGAAGCCACCTACCAAATTTCTTGAAGATGGGGTCAGCCTTCTACCTACGCGGGAAGTTGGAAAATTAGTGACGTTGGAAAATTCAATATGGAGACCGACAGTGGCGTCATACCATCGAAATTTGTACGTACATCAGTTTCGGTTAGCGCAGGGAATCCGCCTACCAAATTTCGTGAAGATGGGGCCATAAATAAAAAAGTTCAACATGGCGGATGTTGTCGACCATTATCGACCGTTATGACCGTTACATGTAGAATTTCGAAATGAAACCTGCTTAACTTTTGTAAGTAAGCTGTAAGGAATGAGCCTGCCAAATTTCAGCCTTCTACCTACACGGGAAGTTGGAGAATTAGTGACGTTGGAAAGTTCAATATGGCGGCTGACAGTGGTGTCATACCACCGAAATAAGTATGTATATTGGTTTCGGTTAGCGCAGGGGAGCCGCCTACCAAATTTCGTGAAGATGGGGCCATGAATAAGAAAGTTCAACATGGCGGACATTGTGAAAATTAGTGACGTTGGAAAGTTCAATATGGCGGCCGACAGTGGCGTCATACCATCGAAATAAGTGCATATGTCGGTTTCGGTTAGCGCAGGGAATCCGTCTACCAAATTTCGTGAAGATGGGGCCATAGATAAGAAAGTTCAACCTGGCGGACATTGTTGACCGTTACGCGTAGAATTTCGAAATGAAACCTGCTTAACTTTTGTAAGTAAGCTGTAAGGAATGAGCCTGCCTAATTTCAGCCTTCTACCTACACAGGAAGTTGGAGAATTAGTGACGTTGGAAAGTTCAATATGGTGGCTGACAGTGGCGTCATACCACCGAAATAAGTACGTACATTGGTTTCGGTTAGCTCAGGGAAGCCACCTACCAAATTTCGTGAAGATGGGGCTGTAAATAAGAAAGTTCAACATGGCGGACGTTGTTGACCGTTATGACCATTACGCGTAGAATTTCTAAATGAAACCTGCTAAACTTTTGTAAGTAAGCTGTAAGGAATGAGCCTGCCAAATTTCAGCCTTCTACCTGCACGGGAAGTTTGAGAATTAGTGACGTTGGAAAGTTCAATATGGCGACCAACAGTGGTGTCATACCAACGAAATAAGTACGTACATCGGTTTCCGTTAAAAATTTAATATGGCAGCCGACAGTGCCATCATACCACCAAAATAAGTACCAAATTTCAGCCTTCTACCTACACGGGAAGTTGGAGAATTAGTGACGTTGGAAAGTTCAATATGGCGGCTGACAGTGGCGTCATACCACCGAAATAAGTATGTACATTGGTTTTGGTTAGCGCAGGGAAGCCGCCTACCAAATTTCGTGAAGATGGGGCCATGAATAAGAAAGTTCAATATGGCGGATGTCGTTGACCGTTATGACCATTACGCGTAGAATTTCGAAATGAAACCTGCTTAACTTTTGTAAGTAAGCTGTAAGGAATGGGCCTGCCAAATTTCAGCCTTCTACCTACATGGGAAGTTGGAGAATTTGTGACGTTTGGAAAATTCAATATGGCGGCCGACAGTGGCGTCATACCACCGAAATAAGTACGTACATCGGTTTTGGTTAGCGCAGGGAAGCCACCTACCAAATTTCGTGAAGACGGGGTCATTCTTCTACCTACACGGAAAGTTGGAAAATTGGTGACGTTGGAAAGTTCAATATGGCGGCCGACAGTGGCGTCATACCATCGAAATAAGTAAGTACATCGGTTTCGGTTAGCGCAGGGAAGCCGCCTACCAAATTTCGTGAAGATGGGGCCATAAATAAGAAAGTTCAACATGGCGGACGTTGTCGACCGTTATGACCTTTACGTGTAGAATTTCGAAATGAAACCTGCTTAACTTTTGTAAGTAAGCTGTAAGGAATGAGCCTGCCAAATTTCAGCCTTCTACCTACACGGGAAGTTGGAGAATTAGTGATGAGTCAGTGAGTGAGTGAGTGAGTGAGTGAGTGAGTGAGTGTGAGTGAGTGAGTGAGTGAGTGAGGGCTTTGCCTTTTATTAGTATAGATTGTACTGTTTTTGATTGCACTTTCCTGAAGGCTTAGCCACCAATCACAACTAGCACACCTGTAAGCATGTGTGATCGCTCATGGTTAGTTAATTGCGGGAAGAATGGTGTGTGATCAATAATTAATTGTTGCCACAATTTAAATAAGGCTAGGGAAAGTGGTACAGGAAGAAGAAAGATGAGAGAAAACAAAAGAATAAGAAAGATCGGTTGATCGAAGATCAGTTTGGAGTGTAAACCAGTCCAAGAGAGTCAGGACGAGCAGCATCGACTCTGCTGAGCTTCATAAGGGAGCAGGACCGGTGTCTAACTAGGAGTACCATGTAGCAGTGAAGTTTACATCTGCCGACTTACCTATAGAGAGGATCGTGGAGAGTTATGCAGGAAGGAGAACTGTGTATGAACAAATGTGGAGTGTGGCAGCACCAGTATGGAGAGGGCAGAGCTGGAGGAGATGTGTGAATCATGAAATACTGAGGGATCTGCAGAACACTGGTGGAGGTGGCAGTTCGGGATGCCGCTGGAGGAATCTGTGGGCACCGACTGAGCTGGCAGATGAGAGTGCAACCGATTGTGCAGGAGGGGTCTCTGGGTACTGAGGGAGGTGACAGGTTGAGAGGCTACGAACCAATGTGGAACTGATTTCTCCTAGTGTCCTGCAAAGGAATGACAATACACCATGGATTGAATTTTATTTGTGGTTTAAATTATATATATTGAGGACTCTTTTAAAAGGCATGAAATTCAAAGAAGCTTTAATTATGTTTTCAATGTAACACTTTTTCATTTTTTGTTCTGTTTGAACAGACTTCTACACAAAAAGTCCTTCTTGCCTCCTCACTTGTCCTGGTCCATCTTGGTTACGAACAATTAGATGTCCCAACAGAGACTGGGAACTCTGTGCCATTAAAAGCCACACTGGCTGTGTGTTATGTATATCATGGGGATAACAGGATATTCATTTAGGTAGCCAAAGTAAAAACAGGGGTTTGGAGCCAGAAAAAAAAATGAGAACAAACATGGAAGCTTATTTACACATGATGCAAAACCTTGCCAAAAAACAGGCAGTTGATTTGCTCAACATAAAAACTGAAATAAAAACAAAAGAAAGAAGTAGACTCCAGGAATACAAAACATCAGGCAATAAATCTCAAAAATATCCAATGCAAAGCATAGTATATGTTTATAGCCACCGTCTTAAACAAATACATTCCTTTGATCGTAAATTTACTCAAACCAACTTAATCCAATCCAGGCATGCAGGGGATTAAAGCCTGTTTTAGCAGCATCATGCACAAAGTTGGCACGAAGACTGGTTTGGCAGCCAGTTCAATGCAGAATCTTCTCACACACACTGCCTCAGAGGTTATTTGGAACTGTTGGTCTGTGGAAGGTAGGAATAAAACAGTATATTCAAAAAAAAAAACAGATTAAAGCAGAACATGCTTCACCCAACCAAATGGGCATAAAACTAAAACAATAGGTCTCTGAATTACTCAAGCAGAAGTACTACTCTCTGTGCCATGATGCCACCCTGAGTGTAAATAACTGGAAACAGAAAAGGGTATGGTTAGCAGAAGACAGCAGGTGAAAGAAGGATAAGAGGAGGGTTATGAGTTCATTCTGACACTCTAAACCAGCAATGTCAAACTCAAGGCCTGCAATCCGCATGACATCCATGGATGTTTTTAAGCTGGTATGCTTCATCAGAATTTAATACATGTTGCATTAGGATTGCAATTGATGATCATTAGTTTTCCCAAAGGTTTCCTTTAACATGTGTTTCATGTTTAGACTGTATCTGTATGTAATTTGGGCGGATTACATTTACATTACTCCTAGCATTAAATATGTCTCCATTGTCTACTCACATTTATCTGCGAAGGATACAGCATCATGGCTACTAACCTATAGTTAGAATTAAAACTAGCTGTTTATAAAGTCCCATCTAGAAAAAAAATCATCAAGGAGACTGGACTTCACACACATCACTGCTGCCACGTGACTTGATTTGTAAAGCTGTACAGGTCTGAGGACAGGCCACTCTTCTGTGACTTATATGACTGCTACTACTGCCCTCTACAATTCTTTTGTCTTTTCCACTGACTTGATTGTTTTAGACGGATAGAAAATATATTTGGATTTCCTATTGTGTTAACTGCGGTGGGCTGGTGCCCTGTCCGGGGTTTGTTTCCTGCCTTGCACCCTGTGCTGGCTGGGATTGGCTCCAGCAGACCCCTGTGACCCTGTAGTTAGGATATAGTTGGATGATGGATGGATATTGTGTTAAATTTGATTGCTATCCATTACTAAGTAACCCTGAATATGGTCTGCACAATCCATCAGTGTGTTTAAAACTGTTTTCTAAATGTCGTCAAGTGCCAGTTGATCTTGTTGCATGTTAATGTAGATGTCTCTCTATTATAAAAAAAAAATCTTACGACAATATGAGACTTTTTTCCTGCGACAAGACGTAACCTTTGGATGAGAGATCTTTTGAATAGAGACAGAGAGACACTTTCACGTCCCGCGAGATGGACAAGTCATGTTATACTTACAACCATTGGAAGCAGGTCCCGTGATACACATGCAGAGCAGGTTAGAGATAATGGAAGTAGGAAAATTCGAAAGTCTCAACAAATGAGAGTAAAGATCGCATTACTGCAAACAAACTGAAAACATTACTCGGTGAAATAACGGAACAGCAAAAAGAGATAGAATATTCAAGTGCTGTACAGGCTTTTAAACATTTGAAGCACCGCATGAAATGCAGATTACGCTGCATGGCAGCAGCAGCAAGCCAGCAGCTGATCGAGCAAAGAGGAGGTAAAAAAAACTGTGTCTCCCATTGTATCACCATTTAAGAGGGGGTTTCGGAGGAGCGACTGCATCTTCTTGGTGTGCGTTCAGTCCCCCTCTACACAACAGCGTGTAGCGGTAGCGGGTTGGGGAGGGGGGGTAAAGGGTTTGGCGAGCAAAGTGAGCAGGGGGCAAAGCCCCCTAGTAATTGAATATTTTTGGTTTAGCTACAAGCTTACGAATTTGTCCTGACAGCAGCTCTCACATGACTTTATGCGCCAACGTAATTTCTTCAGATCTATGCTGATTTCAATCATGTGGCTGCTGTTAGCTTTCCTAACCCACTGTAATGTCCAAAAAAGAACAACTAAAGTAAAATAAATTCTTTGCATTTATATAGCGCTTTTCTCACTACTCAAAGTGCTCAAAACTACTAAAAGACTAAAGGGAGTTGTACTGCTCTTGGTGTATGCAAGGCTGTAACAACACCCAGATTGGGCATCTGGTAGTTTGTAACCTGGGGATAGACTATGGCAAGTGAGGACACAACAACAGACTCTAACTTCTTAAAATAAAGTGACAAAGTGCAGTCATAATTTAGAATTTATAAATAAATAATGTCTTAAAAATAAAACCAACTGTAATGTTGGGGCATAATAAATAATTTAAATAGTATTAAATCTTACATCTTATGTCCAGAGTCTTGAGCCCTCCAACAAGAGCAACATGAATCACAGTACTCATTCCATAAAAGCAGCTTCTGTTGCCTCTCTTGACACAATTTGGCAACAAGAATTAGCAACATAAAATCATGGCATTTACTTCTTATTTAGACCTGATTACTATTGTAACCCTTAAGACCAACTTTCCCATCTCAGATGATCCTCACGTCATTGTTGCTCCCAGCCCCAACATTCACCGTGAACCCCGGCCTCCTTAACACTCTCACTGCCCCATGCGTTGAAACCTGCAGTGACTTCACCAGAACTCCAAAGTCTCTTCTACCCCTTGTTTAGGATGACACATACAGTATGTGAGTTTCCTCAGTATCCACACTTCCACCCGATCAAGCATTCTCACCATGCTCCTGTTCCTCCCTCATCTTATATTGCCTTGTCTTGTCTTCCACAATCGTGTATTTACACACCCCCTTCCTTCTACCATTCATCCCCTCTGTCCTTACCTCAGTGAATTTATCTGTGTAATGATAGCACTGCCATATCTGCCACTAGGAGTTGTTAATGAGGGGACGCTGTTCTGATCTCTATTGCACATGCCTAATTGGCCACCCTGTCCACCAACTGCTGTGATTCCCGCTCTCCCCTCTGTTGCACTTCCTTCCACAAGTACAAGTATCTCCAATTAAAAACCACACTTGCTGTTCATAATTCGACCATACCACATCAAATTCAACAGATTGTGATGAGCACAAATGTATGTGTATCTTGCTTATAAAGAAAATGCGGCAAGTAGTGGTTTGTTAATGTATTTTGACCTGAGTAGTGTATACAAAGTGTTATTTTTGGCCCTATAAATAATAAAAAAGCTTAACATGCCTGCTCTAAACTGTCTCACTTTAAATGAATATGAGTGTGAACTTGGTTATGTGCTGTGTCAGGTATTCACTCCATTCAGGGTTGATTCCTCCAGTGTCTTCTATGACTTGTGGAGGAGATTATCAGATACAAATAACACATTACAAAAATGTTTACTGAGTTCATTTCAAAGGAGAAGAAGTGTATTGTGATTATCTGTTTCTTTAAATTAGGAAGTAGTAAAACTATATTGATTGTCAAAGGATCACCAAAACTAAACAAGATTCAGTGAGTGGTAAGCTACTATATGCCAGAGAACAATAAAAGTTCAATAGCTTATGCAAATATTGAATTGATGTGACCCAGTTCATTGCACTTTACACAATAGCAGTATGTTCAATAGATAGTTCAGTCATTATTTGCAATGTACAGTATGTGAACAAAAAGACAGCGTGTGCTTTCCTTATTAGAATGAGTACTCACTGCTGTCGCATGACTTAGTTTGGGGTTTAAAATCCCAGAAACTATATGTGCTTTGCACATTCTTCGAGTATCCACATCACCTTTTCCCAAGCATGTAACATTTTTACAAACTGGTATTTATTAGTAAGTAAGTGCATCCTATGATGAACCTACCATCAGAATTATATTCTGTTCTCTGTCTTATGCTATAATGACACTGTAATGATTTAAGAAAATGAATAAATGGATGAACAGATTTCTTCTTATATAAAATGCTACCGTGGCTGTCCATTTGTCTGTCCAGGATTTTAAATACCTGTAGCTTGCAAACTGTTTGAACTATTGACCTGAAATGTGGTACACATATACTATGTTATGTCTACTATCCGCTTCTGGGGTGATGATTGACCTCCAAGGTCAAAGATCAACCCAGGAAGGTCAAGGTCAAAAATCAAATAACCTGTAGCCTGAAATTTGGTACACATACAGTATACTACGCTGAAACTCTGCACTACAGCTTTATATTAAAAACAAAGAGTTTTGGAATTATTACTGTTTTTATTTTATTTTATTGTAGAATCAACTCTCGGCAGCATGCAGCAGGGCACATGTGTACAGGCATCGTTCTCATCCCTACCACCTTCACCGTCACTTCCCCTAACTCTTCATATCTTAAATCATTCTTGAGGAAGATTGAAGACTTAAGTGAAAAATTTAAGAAAACATACTAAGTAATTGCAACACAAACACTAACTTAATCAGTTTCAACGTGAAAAGATGCCGATAAACAAAGAAAAACAAGAGAAGAAGCGGGCCGCTAGGGTGGAGAAAAGAAGAGCTGCTCACAAAGCAGCAAGCACATCAACCTCTGAGCAAACGAATGCTAAACATGCAGAGAAAGAGGATGAAAACTAGGAAGTGCGCACTCAGCATTTACAACAGGCTGACGCAGAGCGAAAAAGAATTTCTCGAGCAACTGAAGGTCAAGGGTCAACAGAGTATGCTCAAGTTAAGTGTATTCACTGAGCGCCATTACTGGTATTATATAATGCTATGGCTACTTTTAAAATTATGTTTCTTGCCTACGATTAAATCTTGCAAGTACGACGCTATTGTTATTTCCGATCATGCCCCTTTGATCTTGGAGCTAAAATCATTAGGCCCCACATACTCATCTCACAGATGGCGTCTTAACCCACTTCTATTAGCAGATGAGAACTGTACAGAATTTATATTGAAACAAATCAGTTTCTTCCTAGAGACAAATACATCTTCAGAGGTCTCTGCAGGAATACTCTGGGAAACTCTAAAGGCCTTTTTAAGAATGCAGATTATTTCATATATTTCTCACAGAAATAAATTAGAAACCAATAAGGTATCAGAACTAACCAGCAAAATTACTAGAATAGATTAGGAGCATGCCAGGGGCCTCATGCATAAACGGTGCGGACGCACAGAAATGTTGCGTAAGAACTTTTCCACGTTCAAATCGTGATGTATAAAACCTACACTTGGAATAAAGCCACACACTTTTCCACGGTACCTCAGTTTTGCAGACTGGTGGCACCCAGCATCAAAGCAGTGCTACTGTTCCTGTGTGGTTACTCTTTATTTTCCTGACGCGGCTTTATAAATACACTGAAACTAACCGCATATTGTTGATTAGTGTAATGCATCTGATTGTAATTAACTTGTAACCATATAATGGTCCAGGGAATAGCCATAGTATTCCAAATACTATAACTGTTTTAGCATTGTTACGCTCACTGCACTATCTTCTTCTTCTTCTTTTTCTTCTTTCAGCTGCTCCCGTTAGGGATTTCCACAGCGGATCATCTTTTTCCATATTACACTCACTGCACCACTCGGAGTATTTATATCACTGTATCTGAGTGGGGAATCACAACAGGAGCTGATCAGAAAGAGAATTATCGGTATACAGCATCAAGCCCACGCTGCCTAAGCCACGGCAAAACGTTTTTAAAGCCTTTCCTGTATGGACGGTTCAGAAACAGTTTCATCCCAAGAACTATAAACGCACTCAATCAATTGCTCCTTGTAGAACTGTTTGTACTTATAAGTACAATTACCCCACTGTAAACTTGCACTACAGTTATAATATTGCACAACCTGCACCACTTTATAAAGCACGCATTTACATATGATGACGGTATCATTTGTAAGATTAAATGCAGCAACATATGTTGATTATATTATACAGATAAAATTTTAACTTCATTAAAATTATCTGTATTGTTAATAATTAAACATGTGAGGACACGGTGCCGCAGCGCTAGCAAGTTCACGTATTGTTCCTGGTTTGCGCTGTATATTTGCTGAGGCTGGCGCGACACTGGAAGCATAGATGAATAGAATAATTAAACACGTATTATGAAGATATTTCAATGTTCCTTAAAAGTTTTGAAGAATCGTCGTTGTAAGCTTACAGATGGCTTAACGTCTATTACAGAGCTGACTGTGTGGCGAATGGGTATTTGGGGAAAGAAAAGTAAGGACAGGAATTGAAGGTTAGTACGTTTGAAAGAGACAGTACTGCTACAATAAATTATTTCATCGAAGGTCACGCATGGCGCAGCAGCATCTTGTGTGAGACATGAACAATCACTGCACCATCATGTTCCCATGTTTAATAACATGCTTTCATTCCAATCATCATGAAAATGATACCAAGTATACATCTCAGTATTTTAATTATTCAGAGAGCTGTAATATCACAAATGTAATGGATTTTGTGTCCTGTCAGAGAAAGAGAAAGAACGGAAGCACGTAGTGATTCACACACATAGACCACACTGAAGATCAAATACAAAACAAAGCATTTAACATGCTACTTTAGTTATGATGGGATTTGAGAAACTAGTAAATTAAATGATTTTAAGGTAAAGTTTATGATGTTCTACTTCAATGACAAAATAACTACGTGATTAAAGTGGAAATTTTGAGATTAAAGTTGACATTTTGTGCTTTTTTCCCACTGTGTGCCTATTTTTTTTGTCTGTACCCTAATAAGCTCAGACGGTGGGCTACAACTCGCCTTTTCACGGCAACTTTGATATGTGACTTTTTTATTTTGGCACTGTGCAACTTTGTGAACTTGAGCTTTCGAGTTTCTCTGACACGCTATGTCACTCGATCATCTTCCTTTTGTTGATTATACCACTATTATACCTATACCACTATTTAAATCAACAAATAGTATGCTTTTCTTTTTGCCTCCACTTGGTATTCACTGAAATTCTTATATTTTCCCCTGTGCTTTTCCCATTGTCTTTTCACAGAAGGCTGAGCTTAAGGGTGATTTATATTGATTTGCATATTCATAGAGGCGTAATTCTGGGAGGAGTTGGGGTGGGACAGAAAGCGCGTGCACAAGCGTTACTTTTCACACTGACCGGGATTTATGAAGCAGAAGAATGTGGAAGTTGGAGTACGCACAGATTCCTGCATGTAGATTTTTCTGTGCGTAAGCACATTTCGGCTTTTGTGCTTACATCATGTTATAGTGCGAATTCTACGCACGGCGTTATGCATGAGGCCCCAGGTGTCCAAGTGAGGCTGTTCATAGGAAAGGGCAGGCACTGCATTCAGAGCTCAACCTCTTAACAACTAAAGAAACTGAACAACTCATTTTTAAATCAAGACATCATTATTATGTACACGGAGAGAAAGCTAATTAAGCTCTTAGCTCAACAAATCCACAAGCAAGAAGTTTGCAATGCAATCCCAGCAATCACCAACACGAACAGAGATAAAATCATTGACCATAAAAATATAATGCTCACATTCAGAGACTACTATAAATCCTTATATTCTACTGAGTTTAAAGAAGACAACACACAATCTAAGAATCTAATGCATTTCTAAATACATTACAGATACCAAAAATAGATACTTTTAGTGCAGAGGAACTGGATAAAACTTTGGCGCTGTTAGAATTACTAGATGCTATAAAGTCACTTCAAAGCGGGAAAGCAGCAGGCTCTGATGGCTACCCTGTAGAATTTTATAAGAAATTCTCCACTCAGCTAGCTCCCCTCGTATTAGCAACATTTGCAGAAGCTAGAGACAATGAAATTCTACCTCAAACTTTTCGCCAAGCATTAATCACCATCTTTCCTAAATAAAATAAGGACTTATTACAATATGCATTATACAGATCAATTTCATTTCTGAATAATGATGTTAAGATACTCTCCAAAGTCTTAGCTAGAAGGATGGAGAAAGTGCTGCCTTCGGTAATATCACAAGATCAAACTGGATTTATTAAAGGCCAACACTTAGCTTCCAATCTCCGACACCTGTTTAATGTAATATATTCACCAGCAAAGTCAAACACCCCAGAGATATTATTATCGTTGGATGCAGAAAAAGCATTTGATATGATTGAATGGAACTACCTTTTTACTACATTAGAAATATTTGGGTTTCGCCCGAATATGTGTGCATGGATCAAACTACTATATACTAATCCAGAAGCCTCATTTTGTATTAACCACATTTCTTCAGACTACTTTAAACTAGAACGTAGTACCAGACAAGGATGCCCCTTGTCACCACTGCTATTTGCAGTCGCCATTGAACCACTGGCAGTTCACTGTTGAAATGCTTATCAGATAAAGGGGATTATCAGAGAAGGACTGGAACAAAAAATTTCTCTATATGCAGATGATATGATACAGTATATATCAGACCCACACAATACTGTACCAGAAGTCTTAACAGCAGTTACAGAATTTCAAAAGATCTCTGGTATCAGAATTAATTTGAATAAAAGTGTTCTCTTTCCAGTGAATTCTCAAGCACACAGTATTAGATTGGACACCTTCCCTTTTATCATCACAGATCAGTTTAAATATCTAGGGGTAAATATCACAAGTAAATATAAAGCTCTTTATCAACAAAATTTTGCCATCTATATGGAAAAAATTAAGCAAGACTGGAAGAATTAAAGTTGTTAAGATGAATATCCTTCCTAAGCTTCTCTTTTTATTTCAAAACAATCCAATATACATCAACAAATCATTTTTAAGCAATTAGATTCATCCATAACCTCATTTATTTGGAACTCAAAACATCCATGTATCCGAAGAGCGACCCTACAAAGACCTAAGGCAGAAGGTGGCATGGCTCTACCCAACTTTCAGTTTTATTACTGAGCAGCAAACATACAAGCTATAAAAACCTGGACACAAATAGATGAACATACACAGGGTTGGTCAGCAATAGAAATAAAATCTTGCAGTACTTCTTTATATTCCCTGCTTTGTGCCCTAATAAATGCAAGTTATCGCCAATATATTAATAACCCAATTGTGCTTCACTCACTCAGAATATGGAACCAATGTAGAAAGCATTTTAAGATGGAGAATCTTTTATCTGTGGCACCTCTGCATGAGAACCACCTTTTTCAATCCTCGCAAACATATGCAGTTTTTAATATCTGGAAAACATTTGAGATTAAATTGCTTAGAGATATTTATTTAGACAACATCTTTGCATATTATGAACAATTGCATTCCAAATTTAACTTTCCAGCAACACATTTTTTCACCATCTGCCCAATTTCCCTCATCTCACACCTTCCTCTATGCTGGAAAAAATATTGCTGTTTGGAGGACTCAGACAGCATTTCTGCAATATATAAAATTATTTTACAGCCCTTCCCTTTCAAAATTCCAAGAGGACAATGGGAAAAAGACCTGCCGCTCAACATATCTGAAAAGGAGTGTAAGGTAGCAATGCAGAGAATTCACTCAAGCTTCATATAAAGCATACAATTATTCAACTCAAAATTATATATCGAGCACATCTGTCTCGCTTAAAACTGTCCAAAATGTTTCCAGGAAAGATCCAACCTGCGAACGCTGCAATCAAGTCCCAGCCTCACTGGGACACATGTTTTGGGCCTGCCCCAAATTAACATCATTCTGGACAAAAATTTTTAAGTGTCTTTCAGACAGCCTTGGTGTCACAATCCCTCCTTACCCATTAACAGCTGTGTTTGGTGTTCTTCCAGATGGGCTTAAAGTGGAGAAAGACAAACCTGTGATTGCCTTTACTACACTTTTGGCACGCAGACTTATTTTGTTAAACTGGAAGAATCCTAGCTCTCCTCTTTTAAGTCAGTGGATAACTGCTGCTTTATACAGTTTGAAATTGGAAAAAATTAAATTCTCAGTTAGAGGATATGTGCAGAACTTTTTCAAAACCTAGCAGGATCTAATCAATAATATTTTAGAAAAAGCTCTTAAAGCACTGAGGAAATAATTCTCTTTGCATTTCTTTTTTTTTTATCTGCCTATTAAACTCATCAGTTTATGTATTTTGACCAGCTTTACGTTTTACTCTGTTGGCCATGCTCTCTTTCTCAGGGATGGGGGTTGGGTTGTTTTGTTTTCAATCCTATTTTTTGGAAAAATTGATCTGTATGGAATGATTATAATAAAATCAATAAAAACAAAAATTTTAAAATTCTGTACGGGCCCTATACTTATATGAAAATCCTTTATTAAGGTTTATGATTATTTAATAAAAACAATCTTATAAAATACTAGAAGATTCCCTTGCATAAAGCAGATATTCTTATTGATTATACGTGACAGCTTTTTCCAGTAACTTCAAATCTTATGTAAACATACTTCTGTCGTGTATTAAAGATGCTACAGAGCTTGGGGTGCATTTTGAATAAATTTTGGGAACTAAAGATGTCTGGCTTTGTTAAATATCTTTTCCTTGTTTGAAACGTGTAGACTAGTGGTACATGAAAAAATACATTTGTCAGTAAAAAGCATGGAAGGCTACAAGAAGACCATTGATTTAGACCTCAACTAGCATACATAGTCAATAATCAACTGCTAATCATCGATGGAATTCAAGCCAACCTGTCAAGACTTACTTTCCTTTGTAAAGACTGAACTGCTGTGTCTTTAGTTTTTGTCAAAAAGCTGTTCAAAATTAGACTTGCAAAAAGCAAAATACGTTTTGATTGGCAAAACAAATGCACCACACTCCAGTGCCTCTTTTTGGAGAGGCTAACAAATTTTCCCCATTACAATAACTCTTTAATATATTTTCTCTTCTATTCGCTCATGAATTAACTTCAAACCAATTGATCTGTGCAATTCACACTTAGTATTTGCTTTGTACCATGAATGGGCTGGAGAATATTTCATTAGTTGATTAGAGATACTCTCGGCCTGCTTTGGGAATTACAAGTGTGAGCTGTCATCAAGTGTAGCATGTAATGGGGGGGGGGGGAGGGAGAGGGGTATTATGTTAGGTAACAGTTTTTATTACATAAGTACCAAACAGCTGTGAATAACTGATCTCAAATCAAATTACTCTCTCTTTTAAGTTTGCACATCCATCAAATCCATCCATGGTTTTCTTGGTGTTCAGAAGTACAAGCTGATGTGGTTGCTGTTTGCAGAGTGCGTAACTGTGTGTTTTATTATTTATCTACTTTAAGATACTGATTTCTTAACTGGTAATATTCTCCCTTGCTGATTTATTGTATATTCCAAAGCACTAGAGTAAGATTTCAGCCTACAATGAACAGTATGGGCACCCACCAATTACGATTGGGTATTTCACACACTTCTTGAAGTCCCATAATTTTAGGTACTGTGTCTTCAGGAAGTATTCTTGTCCATTTACTTTTTACACATTTTGTTATGTTGCAAACTTATGATAAAATCATTTAAATTCCAAGTGTTATAGCAAAGGGCATGACTACTTGTGTCAATGTAATTTTTCAGTTTTTTTTTTTAATACTTTATCAAATATTTCCACAATACTGTTTTCACTTTGTTATTGTGAGGTTGTTTCATGGAAATATGTTTCAATGATTTTAATATAAGGCTGCAACATAACAAAATATATAAAAGTGAATGGAGGTGAATACTTTCTGAAGGTACTGTATAAAAAGAAATAGCATAATGAACACATTGCACTACTGGTATGACTAACTATATTGCCTCAGTAGGTGAGAAGACCATACCACAACGCTTCTTCTCATTGACTGTTTTCATTTTTTTGACATGTTAAGCTGTGAATGATTTTGTACATTTTTAAATTGTAGAAAATTGTATGGCAGTACTCAGAACGTGAACACTGAAATCCCTAAATGATTACTTAAATTTTCAAGGATAAGTTGAACCAATGTTGAAGGCAGATCTTTCAGGTCTAGTGCCCTCAAACTTTGGAGTGATCTACTTTTCAGTAGGTAACATTGGCATATTGACCTCATTATTTTCAGTAAGGTTGAAGCACAACAGTTTTTTTTTACCTTAGCTCACTTAACTTACAGTGGTAAACCAAAGTGTGTGTACAATAATTTTACGTAACTGTGAAAATATTGACATTTACTGTTATTATATCTTTCCTATTCAATTACTCTTTCTCATGCCTTATGATGTTTTTATTTTATGACTAAATGATTTCATCATTTCTTACAATAAGACCTGTAAATAGTTGAGAGGCATTACCAGTAACTAATCAGCATCACACTTATTTTATTAAAATCATGCACATTAACCTGCACAAAAAAACATGCATACTTCATAACAGAATACATAACAAATGTTGTGCAGTTCTCTGAGCTTGTCAGTAAGTGTATATGTACTACATGCAAATGCATTTAATTAAATTGCACCATAGCAGCAGCATTTTTTTTTAGAAGAATATATCCTTAGGATAAAATTTTCCATTAATGCCATATAAATAATAGAAATTTTCAAATGGAAACGAGGGATTAAATTTATCACTAGCTTTCTAGAACTTAATCCTGACTTGTCATATTGCATGTTGCTTTGGGAAGCACTTTCATGGCTTGGTGAAAAATATGCCACCTAAGTCAAGATTGATTGGTTCAGAAATTTCCAGTTACATTTGTGGAGAGGTCTACCTAAATATGTAGTAGATAACTTTTTTAATGCATTTTCTTTTAATGTTACATTTGCATGTGGAGGTATAGTGAATAGCTGTTATGTACAGTATCTGCACTATATAATGGAGTCTGAAAATGGGTTCAAATAGTACATACTATGAACACTGCAGTGGCAGTGTTTTTTTTTGTTTTTTTTAATTTTTTTAAAGTAAAGTTTCAAATCCAGTTCATGGGAACCCTGATGTTGTGAGTTCAAATCCTGCTACTGACACTGTGTGGCCATAAGCAAGTCACTTGACCTCCCTCTGCTCCAGAATAAAATGTAACCAGTTGTATCATAAATGCTGTAAGTCACTTTGGATAAAGGCATCAGCCAAATAAATAAATGTAAATGAATATATACAATACAATACAATTAATTTTTGTATAGCCCAAAATCACACAAGGAGTACCGCAATGGGCTTTAACAGACCCAGCCTCTTGACAGCCCCCCAGCCTTGACACTCTAAGAAAACAAGGAAAAACTCCCAAAAAAAAACCCCAGTAGGGAAAAAATGGAAGAAACCTCAGGAAAGGCAGTTCAAAGAGAGACCCCTTTCCAGGTAGGTTGGGTATGCAGTGGGTGTAAAAAAGAAGGGGTTCAATACAATACAATACACAGAACAGAACAAATCCTCAATACAGTATACAAATAAATAATAAATAATAATAAATAATAAATAATTTTAGAAGTACGTAGCAGAATTTAACAGTAGATGATATCCCATAATATGATTTGGATATGTTTAGAATCCTGGAGACCTCATCCATCAAGCTGCCTCCCCCATCTGGCCATTCCACGGCTGAAACAGTGCTGGGCCAGCCAATCTGATGAAAGGACCCCTCTTTCCCACGTTTCCTGTGATCCTTCATCAGGGATGACTTTACCATAGGCAGGAAAAACAACTTGGCAGGTGGGCCATGGCACCAAGTGTTACATTTGAGTACTGAGAAGAGAAACAGAATAGGTGAAGGTTAGTATCCAGTTATAACTGTCATGTTACTTATGTTCTAGTGCTAATGACTAACAACAGAGATGCAGTATGTACAGTTAATCAGCAGCTCTAGTCAGGATATGCTAAACTGAAGTAGTGAGTCTTCAGCCGGGATTTAAAAGCTGAGACCGAAGGGGCATCTCTTATAGTAGCAGGCACACCATTCCACAGTTTAGAGGCTCTGTAACTAAATGCTCGACCTCCCACTGTTATTTTATTAATCCTTGGAATCCTAAGCAGACCGGCATCTTGAGATCTTAATGTGCGCTCTGGTTTGTAAGTCATGATAAGTTCAGACAAGTAAGCCGGACCTTGGCCATTTAATGCTTTATATGTTAATATATGTATTTACATGAGAAGTGCAATGAAAATATCAGGGATTTAAATTAGACCTACAAATTAATAGTCTTCTCAAGTTATCACGTGTCACACAAGTGCGAGTAGGAGGCAGCTAAAGGGTCTGACTAATTGTAATAAAACATCCGGCCAGGGGGTGGCGGAGTGCGCTGACTGTCTTTCTCAGTTCCCTACAGACCTTTCCCGGGAAATCCTGCAAGGTTCTGGCACCACAGAAGGCATCACTTCCAGTGCCGGTCCCTTTGCTGACGTCACTTACGATCCAGATGACATCACTTC
The DNA here is from genome assembly GCA_026402145.1 of Polypterus bichir lapradei. NCBI lineage: Eukaryota > Metazoa > Chordata > Cladistia > Polypteriformes > Polypteridae > Polypterus > Polypterus bichir. The sequence goes on along the minus strand of JANRMT010062857.1, from coordinate 11,802,646 downwards.
TGATTCCGGCCCTTTTGATGACGTCACTTCCTATACGGGCCTTTAAAGCCTCCATCTTTGCCTCTTGTGATTAGTTCTGTTTCGGAATTTGTTCTATGTACATCATGCTACTTATTTCTTTTTCAGCCGGAAAAAACAATATATGGGTGTCTGCCCCAAACCTTTATGATGTCTTGGACTCTTTCTTATTACACACAATAAGAATAGAGTACATCCTTTATCACTTTAAGCCTTAAAAATAGAAATGACTCTCTATTCTATCTGTCTTTCTAGCTTCTTACTATTCACCGTTAGTCACTTGAATGGAAGGGACAGAATTCCTGTTCCTGCTCTTGAGCTAATTGGGTTTGGCACAAAGTTCCCTGGCACTTCTATTATCCTTTTTAAGGCATTTTTGGTCTTCTCCAGAAATAAATAAGAATATTGAGTCATTTGGAAATCTGACTCTTTGCCTCCTTATTGTCTTCAAAGTCCACACTTGGTTCTCATGGGGAGTTGGATGTGAAATTACAGTGTATAAAAGCAGGCAAATTGCACTGACAGAGTCATCAATTATTTCATTCACTGGTTAGTGCATTCCTGTAACAACATGGACATGGCTAGAGCAAGAAGTAAAGTTTATCACAAACTATCTTAAAATATCAGCAAACCCAACTTGTTTATTAAAGAAATGTTATTATTTATTGTCTCTGTTATTGTAATGTTAACTACTTTTAGCTCTTTAAAGTGCCCTACGTACCTTTTCTAAACATAGCATATTGTAATATTTTCATGCCTGTGTAATCCACTTGAGGGACACAAAATGCTAGAGTCTATATTGGCAGCATCAGGGATAAGAAAGGCACTGGCCATAGATTGGGTGCCAGTTCATTGCAGGCCCACTCATGTTCTCAGCCATATACCCACACTCACATATACACACAGATCTAATTTAGAATTGCCCGCTGAACTAACATCCCCAAGTGTAAAGCCAAAGCATCTACAACAGGGGTGCCCACACTTTTTCGGCTTGTGAGCTTCTTTTAAAATGACCAGGTCGAAATGATTTACCTACATTAAAAATTATATATATATATATATATGTGTATGTATGTATATATTGTGAACCCGGCCCGGACACAGACAGGCGGACATGTTGTTACTCAACCACCACACGTTTATTTACAAATATTTACAATGAGTTCAATGGTCACACAGACCCAAATAATGGTCACTAAGACCCCGTAGTGCACAAAACCCCAAATACTCAGTCCTGGCCACACAAATGCCTCTCTCTTCGGGCCGCCTCCACACCTCCTCTGTGCTTCGTCCTGCCTCCTCCCGACTCCAGCCTCGAATGAATGGAGACGTCCCCTTTTATACAGTTCCCAGATGAGCAGCAGGTGTTCCCGGCATTCCTACCTTGGCCACGCCCCAGCGTGGCGGAAGTGCCGGCTGTCCTCCCGGCAGCTCTCCGGGTGTCTCCTAAAGTCTTCCCCCCAGCGCCAGCACTTACTGGTGTGGCAGAAGTGCTGGGGCAACAGGTCCCCAAGGCACTGGGGCTCCTCCTGGCGGTGACCACGGGCCCCTACAGGGTGGGGCTTCCATGCCCTGTACCCGTGGCCCTCAAAGCAACCAGGAAGGCAGCCCCCACGTGGTCCCAGATGGGCGCACGCCCACTTCCGGTCTTAAAAGGCATCCCGGCCGGGTCATCGCCCCTGGCATCCACGACAATATATATATATACTAGCAGAATACCCGCACTTCGCAGCGGAGAAGTAGTGTGTTAAAGAAGTTATGAAAAAGAAAAGGAAATATTTTAAAAATAACGTAACATGATTGTTAATGTAATTGTTTTGTCATTGATATGAGTGTTGTTGTCATCTCTCTCTCTCTCTCTATCTATATCTATATATATATATCTATATATATATATATATATATATATATATATATATATATATATATATATATACATAGCAAAATACCCGCGTTTGGCAGCAGAGAACTAAAAAGAAAAGGAAATATTTTAATAATAACGTAACATGATTGACAATATAATTGTTTTGTCATTGTCATGAGTGTTGCTGGCATATATATATATACACTCACACACACACACATATATAAACATATATATACACATCATATATATATATATATATACATATAAATATATATACATATATACACATATATATACACACAAACACATATATACATATATACACATATACATATCTACATATATACTGTATATACACATATATATATACAAATCTACATATATATCTACATATATATATTAGGGGTGGGACTCGATTAAAAAAATTAATCCAATTAATTAGAGGCTGTGTAATAATTAATCTTGATTAATCGTATGTAATCGCACACGTAAATTTGCCCCAAATCGCAAATGTGTTTTTTTAATTTAAAAGGGTTTTAGTGGGCGACAGAATCAAATAATAGACATGGACATGAATATTGTAAACTCAAGCTCTTTTAATTTCTGAAAAAAAAAATGCTTTTAAACTGCATTTGAATTCAAAACAGAAACAAAAATATCATCCCTGGTTAAAATTGGGCAGACTTAAAAATAAAGTGGTAGTTTAAGTACTTTAAGTACATTTTCAGAATGGTATTGTCTTTAAATAATAATAACCAAAATTTCAACATAACGTGCAGTTTTTCTTCTTAAAAAAATAAGTCAGAAACATAAAAGGTAATTTGACCAACTTAATCTTTAAACTCTGAGTAACCTTAGCCAAAATTATTTTGTACATTAGGCTAAAACAGTGTGATCATTGAACATTTTGTAATTAGATGTAATTAGAATTACTAACGGTCACGGAAGTCCAATGATCCCCAGTAAGAGCCACAAAGTCCGCTTTCTGTACTGCATCTAATTTTGCTTGGTTTTCACTGTGCACAAAACCATGCTTTTATCAAGGCTTCGCTCGGGTAGTTTTTTGAAATTAAATTTTCCTCCGATCAGGAACGCGCTTCATTCCGAGTGTAACATTTTTATAGCTGTGATGTGTGCACCAGTGTAATCGATGTACCAGGAAATCATGCATTGACAAAAGTTCCCCTTTGCTTGGAATTGAAAATGTGATTAAATGCGTTATTTTTTGTTATGGAGTACATGCATCGAAGCTTCTCAGCTGTGCTTGTGCTAAGAATAGGAAAGATTTTAAAAATAACGTAACATGATTCTGCGTTAACCGCATATTTTTTCATACGTCTCAAACCAAGGAAATGCGAGGTTAAAATGAACCGAGAAGCACACGTACATACTCAGTACATCCCCTCTCGGGAATCGAACCTCGGATGTAGGCGATAGAGGCGAAGCCTCTACAATTACGCCACGGTGTGTGGCATATTTATTTGAGAGTATGTAGATCGGGGTATATATATATATATATATTCGCAGCGGAGACGTAGTGTGTTAAAGAAGCTATGAAAAAGAAAAGGGAACATTTTAAAAATAACGTAACATGATTGTCAATATATAGTAATTGCTTTGTGGGTATTGCTGTGATCAAGGATTCGATTATCATTATTTGTTTCAATCAGGGTCGTATTTGTACGATGTGTTGTGTTCAAGTTACATTCTGTGTTTGTTAGTCGTTGTAAAGATTAAATTCTGTAATTACAGCCACATTAGCTCCACAAATGAGACACACGGGTTTACCGGCAATGTCAGTAAACATATACTCAGCCTCCCATCGGTTTTTAAAGGCTCTATTTTCAGAATCAACTTTTCTCTTCGGCATCGTGTGGGCTAGCTTCACAATAACTTGCAGCAACGCGGTAAGTGTTCGGCAAGGCAGCTGAAGCGCTGCATTATGGGATCTGTAGTTTATTGTGTTACCAGCGCTTCATATACCCGGGCCATTAATAACAATAATACAGTATATAAAATGATGTCGCGGGCCGGATATAATTACACGCCGGGCCGGATGTGGCCCGTGGGCCTTGAGTTTGACTCATATGGACTAAATAGAACTTGAAAAGAAATATTTTTTGGAACGTGATCGCGCAAGTCAGTACATCGAGCCCGCGTGCTATTGTGGTTTTGCTTGTGTGCTTCAGTAAGTTACCGTCCCCTCGCTCTTACTTTTTTACTGTTCATCTAATGAATACACTGAGTATGGCTTTACCAAAACAATCATTGATCGCGAATAAAGTATCCATTATTCATGAAGCTTCAATAGGTGAATAGGTGATCTGTCTTTCTGTGTTAACCGCATGCGTTTTCATACGTCTCAAACTAAGGTGATGCGCGGTTAAAATAAATCGAGAAGCGCGCGTACATACTTAGTGCATCCCCTCTCGGGAATCGAACCTCGGACGTGGGCGCTACAGGTGAATGCTTTACTATCGCGCCACTCTATTTGAGCGTAGCAGTGTAATTCGGTTTTTGTTCAGCACTCTTTGGAACTGTTACTTTTTGTCTGCGCACTGCGTCAGTTCACCTGAGCCGCTGAATATGGTTTTATATGTCACTCGCTCGCTTCTAATTGTTTCGCTGCCTTCTTAATTATATAATGCATGTTTTCTAAAGCGCGTTTTGTAGCTCTTCCTGGCTTTCTACGTAATGCGTGATTACGTGAGAGGCGTGATGATGTCATACGAAACTCCGCCCCTCCAGCTGAACTCCATTACAGTAAATGGAGAAAAACAACTTCCAGTTATGACCATTACGCGTAGAATTTCGAAATGAAACCTACCCAACTTTTGTAAAGAAGCTGTAAGGAATGAGCCTGCCAAATTTCAGCCTTCTACCTACACGGGAAGTTGGAGAATTAGTGATGAGTCAGTCAGTCAGTCAGTCAGTCAGTCAGTGAGTGAGTGAGTCAGTGAGGGCTTTGCCGTTTATTAGTATAGATATATATATATATATATATATATTGTGAAGGACAGCCGGGTCCCATGCCCGGTAGGGACGCCCCTGCTGCTTATGTTCCGGGGGAGCCGCCATGGACAGTCCAGTACCTCCCCCGGGACGCTTGGTGGCAGCCTCCCTGGCCGACAGTGTTTTCCCAACCATCCGCAGGGCTCCATGGGAGATGGAGTCCTCCACAGCTTGGTTGGGGCCCGGCGTGGCCACTAGGGGGAGCTGCCTGCTTCCCACAGCCTGGCTGGACGAGCCTGCAGCCCCACCCGGAAGGGCAATTAGGACCAGGTGGTTAATCACCTGGAACACTTCCGGGTGGGCTATAAAAGGGCCCAGCCACCACCACTCAGTGAGCCAGAGTTGGGAGGAAGAAGGAGACGAAGCTTGTCTGGGAGGAGTGGTGGAGCGAGGTGGAGAATTGTGTCACACAGCTGAAGAAAAATAAAAGTCTTTTTGTACTTTTTATATGTGCCTCCGTGTCTTTAAGTGTCGGGTCGGGCGCCTATCTAGCGCCTTTTCTACAATATATATATACTGAGTATATTTTATACATAAAATATATGTTGTCGTACCTTGCATAACTGAATAACCTTTATGGCACAATAACAATTCAATACATTTATGGTCACTACAGTATTTGGATTTAATAATCTTCATGTGGGAAAAGGCTGACTCGCATAAATAAATAGAGCCGAATAATGCAGTCAAGGAGGTAGCTCTTGGAAGGACTTTTTATGCTTAATGATCGAGTGACTCACCTGGAACAATGCTTTGGTGTGTCTGCCTTTGCTTTTGAATTCAGCCGAGTGAAAAATAACAGCTTTCCGATTAACTGCGATTTTAGTTCCCTCTCCTTTCTCTTTCTCAGATCGCTTTTCGGAAGGAAGTCAGTTACGTAGTTTTTATGAACAGTTCAAAAGTGCCTTTCCACATTTTCCTTCTTTGGAATAGCAATGATAGATTGACAGATCAGACAAACGCACTTCGATTGTAACATTGTGAGAATAAAATCCTCTTCCAATTCCACATCCAGCCTATACCATCCCCAAACAAATTTTTGTTTAAATCCATTCTTTAGTCGATATAAATTGGAAGGCTACCTAGATCACAGCCGGAGTTTCACAGTAGCTTGCGCATTTGATCGTGTGTGCGGGATGACCCGTGTGTTAGAAAAAAAGAGATCTCAGACTGGCCGCCTTGTATGTCAATCAAGTGGCAAATGCCGTAGGGAGGATATATGATAGACTAACATTTAAAAAATTTTTTTTTGAATGCAACGCGATCTACCTGCACTACCTTTGCGATCTATCAGTCGATGGCGATCGACGTCTTGGGCACCCCGATCTAGAAAAATAACCTTCACAAATCTGTTTTTAAGTGATATTTACTTATTATTAATTTATAAATTAGAAATACTTTAACCTTAGCGACTGACAAATTTCAGGTGAAAGGTGTTAGCCTGAAAGTCTTGTCAAGATGAACAGAAGTGCAGTGCATTCTGGGAAAGCTGAAAGGGAAAACAGGATTCAGTGTTTTGCTTAGTTAGAAAGTGCATTTTTTGATATCCATGGAAAAATAACCTTGAGCTTAGTGATAATGATGATTATGTAATATTTTTGTGTGTTTTGAGAAACTGCAAAATGTCATGGCATGCAGATAACAAAGATTAAAACAATTAAACCAGGTATTTTAATAGACTTTTTTTTTTCAAAAACAGCTAGCTGTTTGTAAATGGACACATTTAGTTTATTATCTCTTTTGATAAAGGATATACCTTTGCGATGTTTGAGTTCTTCATTCATGCATACGTCTGCTAACAGGTTTGTCATCAATAAGTAGCATTAGACCTGAGTATTACTTAGGCTATGAAAACTGTGCTAAAAGTATTAGTTCTGAGTGTCACTCGGGCAACTGTACAGATGTGTCTCGCGTAAGCCTTAGAACTGAGAATCACTTGGGCTGTAAAAGTGCTATTAGCATAAGTCCCAAGCATTACTTGGGCAATGTTACACGTTTCGTGTAAGCGTTATGTCTGAGTGTCATCTGGGCAAGCAAAGGTTTAGGTGTGTTTTCTCCTCTCACCTGTAACTGAGATTAGTAACCTCCTCTGTAATAATGGTGTCTCGTAAGAAACGTTTTTTCAGCAGGCCTGGTGTTGCATGCTCTTGCTAGTGATAAGAGCAGTGATATTGAGGATGCTGAGGAGCCTCTTATCAGCAGTGATGAGGAAATGAATCTGTCCTCAGGTGGTGAAATTGAAACGGACAGTGAGCCCAAAAGGGATTCTGCTTAATCCAAAAGTGACCCTCACATCTGGGTGTCTATTGACCCTGCTTCAAATAAACCAGCACTACCTGGCTTTGATTTTGTGGGGAGCCCAGAATAACAGTGAACATAGACAGTCAAGATCCACTCAATTACCTGAATTTATTCCTGGATGATGACTTAATCGACAGAATTGTTGTTGAGATGATCCATTATGCTGAACAATGTCAGGCAAATAACCATACATTTAAGCAGTTTTCCTGTTCAAAATTTTTGGGAACCCATAACTTCTGATGATATCTGGGACTTTTTAGGCTTATTGACATTGCAAGGACTTGTATTAAAACCTGAGCAGTGATGGTACTGGTCCAAGAACAAAATGTTGGCAAAACCATTCTTTGGTGAGAATACCTATCCAGCACCCAAAATGAAGAAAATTTGGGAGATATACCAGGCCATTGTAGCAAAATTTTGGAATGTTTACATTCCGGTCCATGACCTGAGCATCAATGAAAGTCTCATGGCTTATAAGGGCAGGCTGTCATGGATACAGTACATCACGTCAAAAAGAGCAAGTTTTGGCATAAAGTTTTATGAGCCTTGTGAATCTAAAATGAGTTACATTTGGAATGTAGTTCTGTACATAGGGAAAGGGACAAAGTTTGATCAGAAATACAGTCAGTACAGTGTTACTACGTCGTCGGTGCTGACTTGGATAGATGCTTTGCTGAATTAAGTCTACTGTGTAACAATGGACAATTTCTGTACTTTGCCAGAGCTGTTTGACATCTTGCTTCCAAAAAAGACTAATGCATATGGAACAGTGCATCCCAACCATCATGGCATGCGTGAAGACTTTGGCAGAGCTAAATTATAGCAAGGTGTGCTAGTAGCTTGGCAAAAGGGTAAAGTGCTTGCGCTGGAAAGACAAGAAAGATGTTTGCTGTACAGTGCACTGGATGCTTGAACTATAAACAAACCAGTGTGTGCTTTCATTGTGCATAACTGCATCTGCTTCTATTTGCAGCTGAGTATAAATATGTAAGTCATAAATACACAAATTATATGTAAAATTAATCATTTTTATCATTTACAACCATCTTTATCTAGGAAGTCAGCCTCCAAAATGTGATTTGCTTGCACAGTGATCATTTTGTGCATTTCTGCTAACTTTTTTTGCTGTTATTATTTAGTTCAATAAACTTAGAATATAATAATTGACCCAAAATGTATTTGTGAATTTTCACATTCACACTGGTCCTGAGCAAGGGAAAACAATATAATGTGCAACCAAAAAAAAAGAAGCAAACTGGGAACTGCCATCTGGAGTTCTCCTTTGTCAAAATGCTCGGACGTCATTAAACTGCACAAAATAAGAGTTAAACCTTATCATTGTCCAACCTTAAATCCGAAAATAAGCATGACTCCTTTGATAATTTTCTTATGTATTATAAATTTGTTTAGCCAAATTGATACTTTATTTATAGGTTTATATTACCAGATTGCACATAGCAAACTCTTTTCTGCTTGGCTGTGTGAGTGAGCCCTAGAGAATACCAGTGTACCAGTACATGTACTTCTTGCCTTATATCTAGTGCTGCTGGAATAATAATAATAATGCAGGTATTGCATGAAGCTTCTAATGTTAAATAATTCTTTCTATCACTTGGTTATTTTGATTTATTTTTTTTGGTGCAAATAAAATAATTTTAAAGTGAAAGCTTCAATCAATGTCCCTATCTGATTGCTATTACCATATGTGAAAAGCTGTTGTTGTCTGTTCCTTCCCTAGCTGTGGTTCCTTAAGGGCACAGGAGGGCATGCCTGTGAAGTCCTCTATTGGAAGCAAACTGGGCTGAAGTAAAGGAATGAACGTGAAGACCATCCTAGTCAGTGAAGCATCCTGTTGTAGAGGTCCCAAAGGTTCAATATGCAGGGGTGCAATACAAAGACAGTTTTATAGCTAGTTTTGACATCCAGCTTCCCATCCAGCATTAGGAAAAGAACCTTAGAGGTAGTTGGTACCTTTTGTGTTAGGTGCATAGCATAGGTGATCTGATAACACAATAAAATAAACATTTACATTAATGGCACTAGCTATTGAATGTTTATCTCTAAGCCCATTTTTGTAACCTGATATGATTATATTCAGCTTAGTTTAATATATATTATTTCATACATTAGATATTTTTAAATACTTAATAGTTAATGTTCAGACCCAGGGTCCCCAATTATGGTCCTGGAGGGTCCTAGTGGCTGCAGGTTTTCATTCTAACCCTTTTTATTATTAGTAACATGTTTTTGCTGCTGATTAACCTTTTGAATTAATTTCAATTGACTTTCTTTACGATTTGTTTCCCTGAATTGCTTCATTTCTTTCCTTAAATGGAACCCACCAAGAAATGAAATGTGAAGTGAGTGAGCCAGCAGAAGACCAACTGATTCAGGGCCTCAAACCTCAAACTCCAACCAATTTCACTCCAACTAGTTGCTTTATTAGGCGCCAAGTCTTGTTGATAGTTAAACTCGTTCTTTAATTCCATGGTTTGTTGTTGCTCTCATTGTGTAATAGCAGACTTTTCCAAAATTGTTGATTTTTCACTTTTCTAAGAGCACTAAAACTAAAATGTTTTGGGGACCTGAGCAGGTCAGCATTCCTGAGACCTTCACCTTTTTTTATTTTCAGATATTGCATGATTGACAATGTTGGTCATGTTTTGCTGGTCATGTTTTGGTTCATTTTGTATCTCATTATTGTTTGGCTGCTAATTAGGGAAAAAAAAACAATTAAGGGGTCTAAGTCTTTGAGAGCAAGTCAAATAAAATTAATTCAAACAGGTCACTAATTAAGAAAAGAGTTAGAATGAAAACCTGCAGCCACTGGGGCACTCCAGGACCGGAGTTTGGGACCCCTGGTTTAGACTATATACATATATACCAGTAACGGTGCACTGCACGATAATGTGCAGTGAATACACTTGACTTGAGCATTCATAGTTTTCATACTCTTTCTCTGTATGTTTAGCATTCGTTTGCTCAGAGATTGATGTGCTCTTCTTTTCTCCACCCTAGCAGCCCGTTTCTTCTCTTCTTTTGTCGGCATCTTTTCGCATTAAAAATGGTTAAGTCAGTGTTTGTGTTGCAATTACTTAGTTTTCTTTAATTTTTCACTTAAGCTGGTACTTAAATATTGAATCTGCCTCAAAAATGATTTAAGATATGAGAGGTAGGGGAAGGGATGAGAACGGCGCTCATATGCATGGGCTGCACGACCACCCTGCTGGCCGCTGCTGAGAGATGATTCTACAATAAAGTAAAATAAAAATAAAAAGAGGAATAACCTTGGAGGTCAATCACCATCCCGGAAGCGGATAGTAGACGTCATGTAGTGTATGCGTACCAAATTTCAGGTCAATAGGTCAAATGGTTTGCGAGCCATAGGTGATTTAAAATCCTGCATAGACAAACGGACAGCCACAGTAGCGTATTATATAAGAAGATATACAGAAAATAGTGATTTAATTAAAGTTGCATATATATTACATATATTATATAAACAGTATTTAGACAAAAACAAGTAAAGCACTATAATATAAATAGCATATTGTGATGTCTGGAATAAAATCACTTGCTAGAACACTATGCATGTCACGTTGCTGTGCACATCATGGATGGAGTCTACTGTGCTGGGTATGTTTAATATTATGTTTTATATTTTCATTTATATTGTTTAATTAGAGAAACTGAGGATACACAAATGAAATTAAACTGATAATACACAAATGAATACTCTGTATATGAAGTGTTTGCATACTTTAAAAATGTAAAACTGCCTACTGTTGAATTCTTATGTGCATAAGGGACCATGCCATACAGTATAAGGAATCCCAATATTTTGCTTATAAAAATCTCTAAATTTATTTTCCCAAACTTTTTCCAAACGTCTGAAGAATGGCTTTATGAACACTTTTGCACTGATCTCTTTACCCACTCGATACTTGAATGCTATTTTCTCTACTGTGACTACTTCAGATCGATCCAGTATGATTGGATTCAGAAGTAAGAATTGACTAGGCCATAGTCTAAAATTCTTGACGTTTCCATTCCTTACATCAAAACATTTAATCCCACTTGACATTTACAGCTTGCTACTCAGGGAAGAAATATTGAATAAAAAGGCTATCTATACTTTTGGTCAGCACTGAATGATGTGGCAGTACACTATTACAGCGATGGAATTGATACCCTGCCTGACTTTGTCATTAGTATGTATTACCAAGCTTTTCCCTTGCAGAGTTTGAGACTAGAATGAGAATAATTCAATATAGCCCTCTTTCAAGTTTAGGATCACCGGGTTAAGCACTAGATGAAATGCTGTGGCTAAACAAAAAGGATATTTGCCATGTTGGCTAAAGCTGGCAAAGGCAATGCGTTTTAAGGGATTTGGGCTGACATACTCCTTAAAGTAACTTCAAAGTAGCCTACAATAATCTGGTGACTTTAGCTTGTCTTTGATGTCTAAATGTTGTAAAGCTTGTCGTGTATCTTTTTGTTTGCGGGCAAACAACCGCGACTTTAAAAGACCAACATAATCCTTAAGGACTGCTGTCACTGGGAATTACTGATCAGATTCATGGATCTGTTTATCCTTTCTGCATGGCCTATTTTTTTCTGCTTTAAAGGGGAATTATTAGAAATATCAAGTACACGATAATCAGTAAAGTTTTATAATAATTATTTTGGTACACATACATAAATTAACTCTTTTGCACTGTGACCCCACTACAGGAGTGGCAGATGCGGCATGTGCTTTGATCATTTTAAAGATACACCTAGCAATGCCTGTAGGCACTTCTGCACTGCTTGAAGGAGGTAGGGTTTTGGCATTTTCAGAAAAAATAAAGTCAGTTTATGAATTCAGCAATGGATCACAACCTTATTAAAAGGTTACTGCAGTCATCATGTATACAATCAGAAAACCTTAGAAAAAATATATACATATATTTCTTTTTTTTCAAAGCATCTGTATGTGTTGAAAAAATCTGTTGACCTCTTAAAAGTTAGTCATGCATTATGTAATAAAAAAGATGGGATATGATAAGTAAAGGTCGTTAGCAGGACTACAAGGGTTATTAGAATTATGGCTTTTAAAACCACCCTTTCAAACAACACAATAATATGTCAGAAGGAATTACTGTACACTGGATTGTAACTGATCCACAATGAATATGTACAGTCTTGTAAAATGGGAGATAACCAAAAGGACTAAATTACTTTATGATGGTAGAGGATGTAACATTTTTTTCCCCTAAAGTTTCCATACCTGCGGTGGGCTGGCGCTCTGCCCGGGGTTTGTTTCCTGCCTTGCTCCCTGTATTGGTTCAGATTGGCTCCAGCAGACCAACGTGACCCTGTAGTTAGGATATAGTGGGTTGAATAATGGATGGATGGATGTTTCCATACATCAATGACTGCATGTAAAATTCAATTTGGAATCAATTTTTGAAAATAAACATGAATGTAAGCATGCATATTTTTTTTATTTGATTTAATATACAGGGTGGTCCAGATCTAATTATGTAATTTTCATTACACTATAACTTATTAAGTTTATTACTCCAAGCTTGTATCCAACTGAATGGAGGACAAGTGGGACATTACATGAAAAATCAGTGAATTAATTCAATGTAAGTCCATTTTCTTTTATTACAAGATATTTCAAACAATTCTTTTGCCTTGCATTGTTTTCCTGCATTGCATTAAAAGTTGCATAATTAGATCTGGACCACCGTATACTTTATTAATCACAGAGGGGAAATGGTGTTTTCGCAAGACCTTTGGAGGTCAGAGCATAGGATCAGCCATTGTACAGCACCCTTGGAGCAATTTTCAGGCAAAGGGTCATGCTCAGGGGCCCAATGGAATAGGATGCCTTCTGGTGGTAACAGAATTTGAACTGGCAGCCTTCCAGATACCAGCACAGATTTTTATCCTCAGAGCCATCACCTTTCCTCAAATTGTTTAGGGCCAAACTCACTTTTTTTATATAAATTTGACTTTGATCATCATATATTTTTTGTAGCATAGTACGGTGGTGCAATGATTAGCACTAGTGTTTCACAGCATCACAACCCATCCTGGTCACTTAATGTGCGGAGTGTGTTGGGTTTTGACCCAGTGTAAGTCAGTCTGGTTGTTTGCCCTGTGATGGATTGGCGCCCTGTTTTAGGGTGACCAAGGGTTGGCTCTGGCTCTCCACACCTCTAAAACACAAATTCAGTAAATGGAAGCAGAGACTTTTATAAAAAATGCAAGAGGAAGTACATTCTATGTTGTATAAGCAATCCAGAAAATATGAACTATTTGTACCTGACAGCATCTGTCAGAAACAGGAAACCTTTCATGGAAATATCTATGGCCACATCTATATGAACATGCAAGACAAATGTAAACCATTAAAAATTGAAGGAAAATATGATATGCTAAGAGTGAAGAATATGGTGCTAGAGGCCTATGAATTATAATTAACATTTTAAATGAAGAAGTTTTAATGTGTAGCATTTAATGCCTTAATCTGTAGGATTTTTATGACATTTTATATGCATCATTTAAAATCTGCCTCCTCTGCCTACAGTACACTCTTTATGCAAAATTTATAAAAACATCAGGTGAACCCACAAAGGACAAAGAAGATATGAGTTTATCCTTATATTTCACCTGAAATGCTTTCACCTTATCTACTGCAAGTTTTGTATACTAAATTTTTAACATGCTTTCATGTGGAAAATATTGTTTAATATCTTAACATGTTATTTACATAGTGACACATTGGTAAGCAGAACTGCCAAATACATTCATCATACGGATTTGAGTGCTGTTCCTGGTCATTGTCCATGTGCAGTTTGCACATTCTTCCCATGTCTGTGTTGGATTTCCACTCACATCTCTGAAATATGCAGGTTACGTTAGCTGGCAACATTAAATTGTCCCTACAAGAGGCGACCCAATAATGCACCTGTACCCTGTAAGGTGCCAATTCCTGCCTTTTTACTTATTGATCATACAATACATTCTTATCCCGGTGATCCTGAACTGGTTTAAGCAAGTTGGAGATGCTATTTTATATTATTGACAACCCTGTAAAAGTGATTAGCTTCAGATCTTTAAATGAAATGTAATATTGGGTAAAGAGAACCACATTAAACATTGTCACACACATGCTTTTAGGGAGCAGCTAAAGGACCTGATGAGCCACACGAAACCGCAAGACAGGGGACTGCAACAGTGTGCTAACTGGTCTCTCTTTATTTCAACAGGAAAGACGAGCAACAAAAGACCACACCTTGAATTCATCTCCAAAGCCCTATCCAGACGCCCGGGCCACTTCTTTTGTCACCTCTGGTCCCTTGCTGATGATGTCACCACCTTCCCAAGATCCTTCGCGTCATCTTTTACACAGCATTCCTACTTCTGTTCCCACCTCATAAAATGTCTGTGTTTTACCATTTGGTTGTCACTTGTGTATCTCATAATCTGACCGTGACTTGTGTTTGACTGTGCTCTACAGTATACGGGGATGGAATCCCCAACCCTTAAATGTGGTCTTTTTGTGTTTTCCTCACAATATACAGTATAACACCATTTCTAAATTGCTACTTAATATGTTTAAGTAATACAGTTTTTTAACAGCTGTATTGTCTAAATGAAAATGTAATTGCTTCCTTATATGAACTCACTCAAACAACTGAACAAATTTAACTGATAATTAGACTCAGATGACTGAACATACCCAGCCCTGTTCAATCTAGAACTAATCAGGTATTCACCCTTATCATAACTTGCCATAAGAGTGAAGTAGTTCACCACAAAGTCTTTAGAAGAACACAATGCCTCGGTTAAAGGAAATTCAAAAGAAAATAAGGAAAAATAAAATTGAAATTTACCAATTAAGAAAGGGCTTCAAAGGCATTTCTTAGGTTCCGAGACTTCACCTCACCAGAGAGAACGCCATTATCTGCAAATAATACACAGTAATAATACTCAAAGTCAGTCTGACAAAAGTATTAAGGGCACAACAAAGACAGTCACATGGGATCATAGAAGAACATCAAAACAACTGCAGGCCTCCCCAGACTCAGTGTTCATGACTCTACAATAAAAGAAACTGAGTAAAAACAGTCATGGGAGAGTAGCAAGGCAGAAACCTCTGCTATGCAAGAGAAACATGTGCATTCACATTTACAAAAAAAAAACTTGGATGATCCCCAGGACTTTCGGAGTAATATTCTATGGATGGACAAGTCAATAGTAGAACTCTTTGGATGTCACAGATACCAGTATGTCAAGCATACAGCTAATACAGTATTCAACAATAAATGCAATAAAACATAAGAGTAATAGTGTGAATGTCATGATTTGGATTTTGTTTTGATTTTTTATAGTTGTTACTTGGCCCGCAAACATTTTTGAAATTTTGTATTGGAGGTTTTAGAGGTCAAGGAATATTATGTTTCTTTTTGGAAGTGAAGTATTTTCATTAAGTTAAAAGTTATTTACTTTCTCCTGTGACCCCATTTTGTTTTTGTTATGGGCTCCGCTATTTTGTACTCTTTGTTATCTGTGCTGGTAGGCAATGCCAAGCAGAAGTGTGTGATGCATGACACAGGATCATTGATATAAAGGTCAGCATCAGGCATATTCTAGTTTCCCGGATTTTGTGGATACAACTTAGAATGCCCAGAAATTTCTTTCTTTAGCTTAGTTTCAATTCTGGTTACGTTTTTTGCTGTCCCTTTGACTACCACCTTTAACTTATGTTTCAGTTCAGTTAATAAGTCATTTCTCAGTTTTGAGTCTTTTTTCAAATATTGACTATGATTTTGACTCACATTCTGGGCTATTATTCGATTGTTACTCACCCAGTTTTGACCTTAGCTATTTTATCTTATAATTCTACTCTCTCTATACTGGTGCTGGCTATTTCAGTCATTACAGTGATGGAATATATATATATTGTCACGCACGCGCGCATGGGAGGCAGCTAAAGGGCTCGAGTGAAAGCAGTTCTGAGGCATGCCGGGATGTGGCAGAGTGCATTAACTCTTTTTCTCACTTCCCTGTAGACCAAACCCAGGAGGCTCCACCTGGCTCTCTTGACATCACTTCTGGGACCGAACCAATGGAAACGGACCTTACCAGCTCCGGCCCCCCTGATGTCACATCCGGGCCTGATCCAATGAATAATGAACACGTGCCCGATCCTTATGACCTCACTTCCTGTCTTCCCCTTCAAAAGCCTACCCTTTTCCCTTCTCCCACAGTCTGGTTTTGGACTCTGTTGTATGCACTTCAGTGCCAGTTGCGTGAAAACGACTTTTGCAGCCAGGATACCAAATTATATGGGTGGCTGCCCCAAACCTTTATCTGTCTTTGTCTCGTTTTGTGACAATATATATATATATATATATATATATATATATATATATATATATAGTGAAGAAAGGAGAGATACATGAAAAACTGTCTGGGGTTCCACACCGTTTATTCAAATTCTGGGAAGAGAAAAACAAGACAACAAATCAGTAATGCTCAGTGTAGTTGAGTAGTCACTTCGGAAGAGTCCAAGACAGGATTGGGAAGAGTTGCTGCTTTTATGACTACTGAGGAGGAAGGGGTTTGTCCAGAGGGTTGGAACTGGAAGTGAGGTCAGTGGTAGGGTGGGTTCTGTAAGTTGAGGTGGAGGTAGGTAGGCTTCTGTTTGGATGATCTGGAGGGGACAGAGAAAAGGTGTTAGTGCCTCCAGTTATCCTCTGATCTGGCATACCACATTCAGCCAGCCCCACTGACTGCCTCCCAAGTACTTGTGTGTGACAATATACTGTATATATCCATATAACTGCAAGTAAAGTTCTATTGGGAACCATTAGAAAAAATTCATTTTTTTTAACTAATTCCACAAAGCCAGAATTTGAAACTCATGTATGTGTAGCTTGGCTGGATTTAACAGTTGTGGCGGACAACTGGGGCCCTTACCTAGCTGGGACACCCTGATTATGGAAGGAGGGGGGGGGGGGGAGTATTTCCTTGACAATTTCTCCCCCGGACCGACAGAGGGCAGCCCCCTTCATTCCCTTTGGGGCCACAGGTCATGAGTATAGAAGCTCAACCCTGTTCAAAGTCAAAGTGAACTTTATTGTCATCTCAACCATATACAAGTATACAGATAGACTTAATTGTGAATCTCATGTTCCACAGTGTAACATGACATGCAAATAATAAATTAAAAATGGAATTAAAATTTAAAATTAAAGCACAAACAAGACATTGTGCAAAGACAAGACAAAGAAGTAGCAGCAATATTGACGTGGATTTAGCAATATGAACATTAATGCAATGTATGGTATTTGCAATCTAGATACATAAATAGAGTCAATAGATACTGCGGTGGGTTGGCACCCTGCCCAGGGTTGGATTCCTGCCTTGTGCCCTGTGTTGGCTGGGATTGGCTCCAGCAGACCCCCGTGACCCTGTGTTCGGATTCAGCGGGTTGGAAAATGGATGGATATATAATATAATACATAATAATAAATAGTTATAGACAATAGAGAAATTATCAATGTATGATAATAGATGTTTAAGACATGTGTAAACAATGACAGGTCAGAATGTTTCACAGCAAGAATGTCAAAATACTTAAAGGTCAGTATGAGATTTTCAGTTCTTTTCTACATGCACACTCGTCTTTGCAGGAAAGTGGCTTGCATGTATAAAAGTTCTGTTTTTAGAGGTGGTTGAAGCCATGTGGAAGATCCCTGGGGGCAGCATGCTGTTAAGGAGTCTGACAGCTTGGGGGTAAAAGCTCTCCTGCACCCTGGCAGATCTGACTTTGATGCTGTGCTGATGCTGTCCTGTAGTGAAGGGAGAGGAACCCCAATAATGTTCTCAGCTGTCTTCACTATCCTTTGCAGGTGCTTGCGGTCAGATATGTTGCAGCTGCCATAACAGACAGTGATGCAGCTGGTCAAAACACTCTCAATGGTGCCTCTGTAGAACATGGTGAGGATGGACGGGGGAAGACTTGCTCGCTTCAGCCACCTCAGGAAGTGTAGTCTCTGCTGGGCTTTCTTGATTAATGATGAGGTCCAGGTAAGTTCCTCAGTTATGTGCACACTGAGGAACTTGGTACTCCTAACAGTATTCACATCTAAACCATTGATGCTGAGTGGGATGTGGGCAGGATTTGATTTTCTGAAGTTCACGATTATCTCTTTTGTCTTGTCGACATTGAGAGACAGATTGTTGTCTTCAAACCATGCGGACAGCCATTCTACCTCATCTCTGTATGCTGTTTCATCATTCCTGCTTATCAGTCTGCACCGTCGTATCATCCGCAATCTTGATGATGTGGTTGGTGTTGTGTGTGGCTGTGCAGTCGTGAGTCAGCAGGGTGAACAGCAGTGGACTAAGCAAGCAGCCCTGTGGTGCTCCAGTGCTTAGTGTGATGTTGCTGGAAGTGTTGCAGCCCATCTGAACTGACTGGGGCCTCTCTGTCAAGAAGTCCAGGATTCAATTGCAGAGGGTGGTGTTCAGGCCAAACCTGCTCAGTTTTATAACCAGCTTTGGAGGGATGATTGTGTTGAAGGCAGAGCTAAAGTCTATGAATAGCATCCTGGCATATGTGTCTTTTTTATCCAGATGTGTCAGGGAGAGGTGAAGGGCAGAGCATATGGCATCCTCAGTTGACCTGTTTGAGCGCTATGCAAACTGAAGAGGGTCAAGGGAGGCAGGGAGATTAGTCTTTATGTATGACATGACTATGCCAGAGGACGCGTGGACATTTTCAGGGGCCTATTTGGTAGCACTATCGACACACCCAGAAGTGCTGCTAGAAGAAGCTTGGTAGACAGCTGGAGCACTTCCAGGAGCCCTATAAAAGGGGATGCCTCATTCCATTCACAGAGCCAGAGTTGGGAGGAGGTGGACGAACCTTACCTGGAGGAGTGGAGGCAGAAGGAAGAAGAGAATAAGTGTACTGTGTACTGAGGTGCTTATGTACTGTGGTATGGGGAGCAGGGAAATAGAGCTCCCCAGTTGTAAATAAAACTGTGTGTTGTGTGCTAAACTTGTGTCTGCCTGGCTGTGTTGGGTTAGGGTGGTTGTATGCGCCCGGGCATCACACAGTCAACAACAAGGTAAATAGTTATGTAAATAAAAACATGTATATTTCATGTAAAGCAGACAGAAGTGTTAATGCTCCTTGAAGGTTTGTAACAGCATTTTCCCTTTATAACTATAGCACAGATTGCCATTTTCAAAGTGAATCCCCAAAGGAGTCCCTTTTCTAAAGAGTGGTCATCAGTAGCCGTGTAATGGATTGATAGTATTGGAACATTAAATATTCAAGGCAATGTGAATCCAGCACATTTCTGGCAGTTCAATAGTGAAAGGAGCACACAAGTATAAACTAAAGGAAAGTCAATTATGAGTGTAAAACAGAAAAACAGTTCTTTATATGGCTGGAGTAGGACAGTTGGATGTCTGGAGCAAAATATCTACTTATATTATTATAACAGATATAATACTATCTTGTTAAACAATAACATGGAACATGAAGGTCAATTTTCTGTGATAATAGAAAACTAAATCTACACCCAAAATATATTTTAATCTATTTACAAATGCATCTCTCCATCTACCCCTTTTTCTAAAATTGAAAAATATAAGTAATTTTAAAAACAAAAGATTTGCTGGAAGTAAAAAAGTCTAAATTTGTAATATTATCACATTTATAGATTTTCTTTGGTTAGCAACATATCCAGATAAAAGTCCATTTATCTTGCTCATCTCACCAATACCAAACTAAACCCCACTGTATCTCAGCTATTCATTTCTTATAAGAGGACATGTTATCTCCCCAGCTTCAACTTGTACTTGAGTGTAAATGACCCCATGACATCAATTGAATTGACTGAAACAATACAGTTTCCAAGAATAGCGGGTTGGAAAATAGATGGATGGATGGATATTCAAATTAATTATTTGATAAATGCCTTATGCTGATACATTATTTCATAGTTGTACCCAGTTGTTCTTTCTTCTATACTGTATTCACACTGTTCACACACATAGACATGTGGAGTATGTTACCAAGTAATGTGGTAGGACAGTTAGGGACGTTCAAAACTCAATTTGATGTTATTTTAGAAGAATTAAATGGGTAGGACTGACAAACCTTGTTGGGCTGAAGGGCCCATTCTTGTCTAGATTGTTCTAATGTGCTAATGTTCACCGTGCAGATACTTACATATGTCCCCAAATCTGTGTATACATTGTGCATATCAGTATTTTTTCACAATAAATGTGATTCATCAAACATTTGTATGCACATAACTGAGGAACTTACATGGACACATAACATTTCATCACTAATCAAGAAAGCCCAGCAGAGACTACACTTCCTGAGGTGGCTGAAGCGAGCAAGTCTTCCCCCTTCCATCCTCACCATGTTCTACAGAGGCACCATTGAGAGTGTTCTGACCAGCTGCATCACTGTCTTGTATGGCAACTGCAACATATCCGACCGCAAGCACCTGCAAAGCATAGTGAAGACAGCAGAGAACATTATTGGGGTTCCTCTCCCTTCACTACAGGACAGCATCAGCACAGCATCAAAGCCAGATCTGCCAGGGTGCAGGAGAGTTTTTACCTCCAAGCTGTCAGACTCCTTAACACCATGCTGCCCCCAGGGATCTTCCACATGGCCTCAACCACCTCTAAAAACAGAACTTTTATACATGCAAGTCACTTTCCTGCAAAGACTAGTGTGCATGTAGAAAAGAACTGGAAATCTCATACTAACCTTTAAGTATTTTGACATTCTTGATATCCTTCTGCTGTGAAACATTCTGACCTGTCATTGTTTACACATCTTAAACAACTATTATCATACACTGATAATTTCTGTATTATCTATATCTATTTATTATAATGTATTATATTACATATTTATTGACTATATTTATGTATCTAGATTGCAAATACCATACATTGCATCAATGTTCATATTGCTAAATACACGTCAATATTGCTGCTCCTTCTTTGTCTTGTCTTTGCAATTTATTGTTTGTGTTTTAATTTTAAATTTTAATTCTATTTTTAATTTATTATTTGCACATCATGTTGTTACACTGTGGACCCTGAGCTTCGCAATTTTGTCTATCTGTATACTTGGTTGAGATGACAATAAAGTTCACTTTGACTTTGCCTAACTACAAATATTCTGTAAAAAAATAACATTTGAAAATGTGTTACAGCCTATTTTCCTGTATTGTTCTCCTACATCATAACTTGAGTGATTTGTGATTCAAATAGTAAATTTATTGAAGTCTTAAAAAAAAGCCATCATCTACTATCAAATCATTAATTCCACTTCTAGATTTTGCAGCCCCAGACCCTATGAGAGCAGAAAAGAGCCAGGAGCCAATTCTGGACAGGGTGCCAGTTCATCATGGAATGCAGTCACACACCCACCCGTGCTCACTTATATGGGGCCAATGTTTTTGTCACCACCGAACACTTACAGCTTGGAATATTAAAGTCAATGCACCTGGTGGAAAGCCTAGCAAAACTAATTAAATATTTTAATTACGAGTCAAATATTAACCTTTAGATTCATAAGAAAATTATATTTCTGAGATTCCAAGTGCTTCTTGAATTTACAGTTATTAATTTTGCCAATATCTTTATGCAAAGTGAGTTACATTTCAGAGACAATTGGTTATGTTTCTTTTTCCAACTGGAGCACAGGCAGGTGAAGTGACTTGCTCAGAGTCCCACAGTGTCAGGATTTGAACCTACAACCTCAAGGTTTGAAGTCCAAAGTCTTAACCACCGTGCCATACTGCCTAAACACACATTCTCATTAAAGTATCTTTCAATAGCATTTATCCATCCATCTTCACTGTTTCTTAAAACTTGCATGTCCCAATGCCTTCTAAAAGCTGAAGTCTCCTAAGCTTATCCCATATAGGATCTGGGAACTGAGGGGACAACCAATCCACAGGTGAAGCAGAAATCTTTCCCCTCTGCCCTGTCTCTTTATCATACCAGGGATGGATCTGATCCTGATGTTGACACACTACCTGTTCCTGCTTCATTTCTACTCTCCAAGACACTGGACCTTTTTGTTCAAGTAGAACACCCGGTTTCCTTTTGTCTCCTCCAGTCTGATACCCCCTCGTTTATACAGGTTTTAACACTTTGAATCTTCATTCTTGTGCATACATATCATGGTGTTCCTTTTGTTAATCTTGATTTTTTTCACATTTTACTGGCCATTAGCAGGCATACCAAATCCAGATATGTCGTCACCACCAAATGTGATTCTAGGGACTCTGATAGCCCCAGGCAATAAACTCCATCGGTTCTTCTAACTCATCCTACCCTGAGTATGGTGAAATGTATTATTTTAGTGCAAAGTGTAAAATGAAATGAAATTGACAGGGAGGATTTAATAAACACAAATGCTTTATTTTAATGTTGTTAAAAATAGATTAATACTGCAATAAATACATTTATATAGAAAACTGAAAGAGAATAATATAATAAAGTAAATTTTAAAAATCTAAATACATTGAAACAGTAAATTATATATATATATATATATATATATATATATATATATATATATACTAGTGACTGGGAGCCTGATCAAATCGGGCTACAAATTCTACATTTGTGAAATCCATACTTTTTCTGCAAAGAATTATTTGTTTTTTTAAGTCCTTGAAATGATTTTGTTATCATGGCACTGATTTGTGCTTAAAATAGACCTGTTCGGCCGATGTAATGAGGAGCTTCCTGTTTAAACCGGGCTGCGAGATGTGAGCTCAGCTCTTCGGCGCAGCTCATTTGATTTTTTCCAGCAAACAAATTTTCGAAACAAACCGTATTTTACGACTCTAATCAGAGTCGGAGTAATAATAATGTTGGCATGGCGGATCATGTCCTGCCAGTCCCCGACGGGAGCATGGTTGATTAACGTCAACCACAATGTTGACATTTGGTTCAACGACCGTTTCAATAGAATCCCAATCTATATACATCGGATTATCGAAAGGTTCGGTGTCCTCGTCAGTCATGTGACTTTGTTTCCTACGCATCCTTTCCGCAGCTGCTGCTCCTCTGGCTGCGTTGCAATCATCACTCATTTTAGATCTGTGATCGGCTAAAATTTAAACAATGACCGTTGTTAATACCCAGCCGTCATTACTCAGTTTGCCAACAGATGTCAGAAGGACGGATGCCAAAACCGAACTGCCCAATGATAGATTTCGACATACCAAGCAAATGGCGATACGTTCTAAATTACTTACGGTTCCAGAGCTGTTGAGGGGTTTAAGTCAGTCGACGATGTTAGTCCTGGAAAGTACGCCCCACCAAACCAACGTTCCAAAAACCAAACGAACTTACTATTATCTGCTCGAACCAACACCGACTTACTATACTTGGCCGTCCAGCGGTGTCACTGTAGCATTCGAACATTCTTAGCCAATCATGTAATACTGCATCTGCGTTTGCCACGTTATGTTCTAACTACAGAGGCAGAGTCCCATTGCATGGTTGTAACTTGTATTGAGTCGAGGTATTGACGTGAACACCATACATACGGGTATTGACGTGACATACGAGTATTGACACGAACACCATACATACGGATAGTATCAAATTATATATAAGGATATATATATATATATACTCAGCAAAAAAAGAAACGTCCCTTTTTCAGGACTGTGTATTTCAACAATAATGTTTTAAAAATCCAAATAACTTTACAGATCTTCATTGTAAATTGTTTAAACAATGTTTTCCATGCATGTTCAATTAACCATAATCAATTAATTAACATGCACCTGTGGAATGGTCGTTAAGACCTTAACAGCTTACAGAAAGTAAGCATTTAAGGTCACAGTTCTAAAAACACAGGACACTAAAGAGACTTGTCTACCGACTATGAAAAACACCCAAAGAAAGATGCCCAGGGTCCCTGCTCATCTGCGTGAACGTGCATTAGGCATGCTGCAGGGAGGCATGAGGACTGCTGATGTGGCTAGGGCAATAAATTGCCATGTCCACACTGTGAGACGCCTAAGACAGCGCTACAGGGAGACAGGAAGGACAGCTGATCATCCTCGTAGTGGAAGACCACGTGTAACAACACCTGCACAGGATCGGTACATCCGAATATCACACCTGCGTGACAGGTACAGGATGGCCACAACAACTGCCCGAGTCACACCAGGAACACACAATCCCTCCATCAGTGCTCAGACTGTCCGCAATAGGCTGAGAGAGGCTGGACTGAGGGCTTGCAGGCCTGTTGTAAGGCAGGTCCTTACCAGACATCACCAGCAACAACGCCGCCTATGGGCACAAACCCACCTTCGCTGGACCAGACAGGAATGGCAAAAAGTGCGTGAGTTTCTGCATGACAGCAATGTCAGTGTTCTGCCATGGCCAGCGAAGAGCCCAGATCTCAATCCCATTGAGCACGTCTGGGACCTGTTGGATCGCAGGGTGAGGGCTAGGGCCATTCCCCCCAGAAATGTCCAGGAACTTGCAGGTGCCTTGGTGGAAGAGTGGGGTAACATCTCACAGCAAGAACTGACAAATCTGGTCCAGTCCATGAGGAGGAGATGCACTGCAGTACTTCAAGCAGCTGGTGGCCACACCAGATACTGACTGGTACTTTTGATTTTGAGCCTCCCTTCATTCAGGGACACATTGTGAAACATTTTTAGTTTATGTCTTATGGTGTTGACTCTTTTAGTGTTCATACAAATATTTACACATTAAGTCTACTGAAAGTAAAAACAGTTGAAAGTCAGGGGACGTTTCTTTTTTTGCTGAGTATATATATCTCTTGTGGCAGATGCCTGGGGGGGATGACCCGGCCGGGACGCCTTGGAGGACTGGAAGAGGGCGTACGCCCACCTCAGACCACGTGGGGGCGACCACCCTGGTTGCTATGGGGACCATGGGTAGAGAGCTTGGAAACTCAACCCTGTAGGGGCTGGTGGTCACCGTCAGGGGGCTCCCCAATGCCTTGGGGACCCTGGACCTCAGCATTTCCGCCACACCCAGAAGTGCTAGGGGGAAGAAGAGCAGGGACACCCAGAGTGCTTCCGGGCATGCAGCCGGTACTTCCGCCACACTGGGGTGTGTCGGTGGGAGATTGCCGGAGCACACCTGGCGCATATCCGGGTGCTTATAAAAGGGGCCGCCTCCCTTCAGACAAGGGCTGGAGCCGGGAGTGAGGAAGACAAGGTCTGGGAGGAGATGAGGAGGCAGCCTGAAGAGAAGTTAAGGCATTTGTGTTGTGGCCAGGACTTTGGGGACTTTAGGGGTTTTGAGGTGCACTTTGATGTAAATATGTATAATAAACGTGTGTTGGGTGACGTCAACATGTCCGCCTGTCTGTGTCTGGGCCAAGTGCCACACTCTCTAAACATAAAAAAAAATCCTGGAATGGAAAAGCAAGGCGACGATACATGATCTTCTCGGAAGTCCTCGGAAGACATTTTAAAGACCCGCGAGACAAAAAAGACTGCCCACGGAGCATCTTGCGGGGACCGTAAACATGAGACTTGGTGCCAAGAGATTGTCCCAGGGCAGTCTCACGGGGACGTGAAACATAACATTCTTGCAAGACACACCCTTCTTATCAAATAAGAGCATGGACAGTCAGCAAAACATTCAGTCATGTAAAGTCACATGGCACACACAGATCCTGTGCTCTCAGCAAAGAAGAAAGAGCAGCGAGGAGAAAAGAGACCCAAGGCGCGATACATATGCAGAGTAAGATACAGAACATGAAAGAAGTAACATTCAAAAGTATTGTGGCGTCCCAGCCAAGCTGAAGCCTTTTTTGTTTTAAGTGACTGTTAGGTCTGATCAAGGGATGGCAGAGTACAGCACGGAAGACTGATAGCTGAGTGCTGACTGATGCGGTAAGGGGGAGGCGAGACCCGTGGGAGGAAGGGTTGGAGAGGGTGCTAGAAAGTTGTGTTTGGGGTTTCGCAGTCGGCAATTGTTAAAGTACAACTTTTGTGACACTTTATTACATCAGTCACTACAGTATCAAAAAAAGATAGCACAGATCGCATTGATGCAAACAAAAGGAAATTAGTTTAAGTCAGAGAATTTCAAAAATGGCGTTTAACTCACATGCATTTATTGGTTATTATGCAAAAATAATTATTAACTGCTGATGATGTGGATCATTTTGTTTGTGCTGAAATTCCAAACAGAGAAACCTATCCTAAATTATGGTACTAAGTCATTAAACACAAGTCTCACAGACCTCATTTAAAAGATTCAGCATATTGAGACAGGAAAGATTGCAAATGTTGTTTTTACAGAAGTTCTGAAATAAAAGTGAAACTAATGAAATAGCAACAATTCAAAGAAAAAAAAAATCTTACAAGTGTGTATCCGGAAAACCAAACACGGGGGTTGACGAGCGAAGCGATATAGATATATATATATATACTAGCAAAATACCCGTGCTTCGGCGAAGTACTGCCTTAAAATTTTTATTAAGAAAAAAATTAAACCTTTTTAAACTGAGGGAAAATATACCAATAATTATTTGTTAAGGATCTCTTTGTATACCACATTGTCAGTTCGGCCCTCTGGTTGTAATATGACCAAGCTGTGTGCTGAGCTTACTTTTGAGCATGCAACATACAGTTGGCCATGTGAAAAGTAATCTTGTTTCAAATCTCACAGCTTGGATTGCTGCTGTCATAATCGGTTTGAGTTTCATGGTTTGTTTCAATTACGACAGTATTTGCAGGACTTGTGTTGAAGTGACATCCGGTATCTGTCAAGCGTTGTAAGCATACAACCGGTTCCATTGATAACTTCACATCCAGCTTTTGAGAGTTTAAACATTCATAAACATCAAAATGTCCACTACTGAAATCGTCACCTGTGACTCTAAGATGTTTAAGAGGCATTGGCGGTTGTCGAAAGATGTAAAATATTTGGCCATTTCGGTAAACTTGAAAGCGACAACCGAACAATTCAGCGGCAGCCATCAACTCACATGCAGAACCATAGGTGAAGGGCTTAAGCATTTCACTCTTATAGTGCTCCTGTGTAGTATAATTATCCCCTGTACCGTCATCAGTCCACACCTTGAACACCTTAAAACGAAATGTTCCTCTGGATATCAAGAGTGAGCCTGATATGGTCGTGCAATATGTATCAAAGAGAATGGAAAAGGCAGGTGCCATCTCCGGGCATGGAAACCACTTGGTAAGTGACAGTTCTTTGATCGATGGTGATCACCTCGATAGACATGTTAATGGGGGTATGGTTGGAATTATAAAGGAAATGGGTACCTGAACAATGTAAAGTAAGTCTAAAATACCTAAACAATAACTATAATCGTAATAAACGAACAATAAAATAGCGGAGAAACCGTGGATTAAATAAAAACGCTGCAGTTATCAGCAGGGAGACATGAATCCTGTGGCGAAGCAAGGAAGGGAATGTAGAGACCGGAGTGACGGATGGCCTTATATAGGCAGGCAGCTAACAACGTGGGAGGCGTTGGGATGGGGGACCCAACGCCGCCTCACACAGTGACCGAGCTGCAGGCTATGGATGTATATATGTACGTAAGTAGGATTCAGTTAGCGTTGGGAACCCGCGTACCAAATTTCTTGAAGATGGGCCCATAAGTAACAAAGACCGTTGGAAAGTTCAATATGGCGGCAGACAGTGGCGTCATACCACCAAAATAAGTACGTACATTGGTTTCGGTTAGCGCAGGGAAGCCGCCTACCAAATTTTGTGATGATGGGGCCATAAATAAGAAAGTTCAACATGGCTGACGTTGTCGACCGTTAGGACCGTTACGTGCACAATTTCGAAATGAAACCTGCTTAACTTTTGTAAGTAAGCTGTAAGGAATGAGGCTGCCAAATTTCAGCCTTCTACCTACACGGGAAGTTGGAGAATTAGTGACGTTGGAAAGTTCAATATGGCGGCCGACAGTGGCGTCATACCACTGAAATAAGTACGTACATCGGTTTCGGTTAGCGCAAGGAAGCCGCCTACCAAATTTCGTGAAGATGGGGCCATAAATAAGAAAGTTCAACATGGCGGACATTGTCAACCGTTTTGACCATTACGCGTAGAATTTCTAAATGAAACCTGCTTAACTTTTGTAAGTAAGCTGTAAGGAATGTGCCTGCCAAATTTCAGCATTCTACATACATGGGAAGTTGGAGAATTAGTGACGTTGGAAAGTTCAATATGGCGGCCGACAGTGGTGTCATACCACCGAAATAAGTATGTACATCGGTTTCGGTTAGCGCAGAGAAGCCGCCTACCAAATTTCGTGAAGATGGGGTCAGCCTTCTACCTACACGGGAAGTTGGAGAATTAGCGACATTGGAAAGTTCAATATGGCGGCCGACAGTGGCATCATACCACCGAAATAAGTACGTACATCGGTTTCGGTTAGCGCAAGGAAGCTGCCTACCAAATTTCGTGAAGATGGGGCCATAAATAAGAAAGTTCAACATGGCGGACGTTGTCAACCGTTATGACTGTAACGTGTAGAATTTTGAAATGAAACCTGCTTAACTTTTGTAAGTAAGGTGTAAGGAATAAGCCTGCCAAATTTCAGCCTTCTACCTATACGAGAAGTTGGAGAATTAGTGATGAGTGAGTGAGTGAGTGAGTGAGTGAGTCAGTGAGGGCTTTGCCTTTTATTAGTATATATATATATATATATATATATATATATATATATATATATATATAAGAGGGGGATTGAAAAAATAATGAGAATGTTTTCCTTGAGGTTGGAGGGGCATTAGTTCTGAGGTTTGCCACTTAGGTGCATGTACTAGACTGCCGTCTGCATCATTTGGCCAAGTGATGTCCTTGAAATGCTCAAGTGACTACATGATGTGGTGCGGAGAATACGACCCGAATGGTGGTGATCAGGTGAGTGGCCTCTGCATGCCTACAATGCTCCTACCATCATAGCATTGAGTGTATGGCAGTTTCTCAAGAAAAATGAGATGCCATCATTTTCTTCCCCTACCTACTCCCAAGACCTTGCACCCTGCAATTTTTTCTTATTTCCAAGAAGAAAGAGGGACGAAAGCATTTTCAGGACATAGAGGAGGACAAGAAGCAAACGACGAAGGCATTGAAGGCTATCACTTTGCAAGAGTTTCAGAACAGTTTTGAACAATGGAAAAAGTGGTGGGACAAGTGTATTCTGTCCTAGGGATAGTATTTTGAGGGTGATAAAATTTTGGAAATGTCCAGAGAAATATACAGTTTTTTTTTCTTTTTAATTCTCATTATTTTTGGGTCCCCCCTCATATATACTGTATATA
The DNA here is from genome assembly GCA_026402145.1 of Polypterus bichir lapradei. NCBI lineage: Eukaryota > Metazoa > Chordata > Cladistia > Polypteriformes > Polypteridae > Polypterus > Polypterus bichir. Next base: position 11,773,078 of record JANRMT010062857.1, on the reverse strand, counting down.
TAGGTGCACATGGTAATAAAAATAAATAAAAAGTGCACATTGTAATATTTAAAAAATAAAGAAAAACTGCAGATAATGGAAATTTAAAAAACAAAAAATGGTAAAGGTGTTACTTAATTTTCAAAATCACTGTTTGCTGTCTTTTGCTATGTCCTCCAGGTCGAAAGACCTTGAAACATGGCGTGTTACTGAAGTTAGAGCTTGGGCTGAAATCTCTCCTGGCACATGGTAACTCTCAAGTAACATTTAAAACAGTTTTAAAGATGGAAACTTCTCTCATCAGAGGCAACAGTGATAGGAACATTCAGGACTTTTAGACCCCCATTTCACTGTTACCTACTCACACTACAGCTTAATTAGTGCGGCTGGGCACTAATTACAGTGGGGTCTGGAGAAACTGAAGCCGAATGAGAAATTGCCAAATTGCCTAACAAGCCGAGTCAATCCAATTTTTGCTTCCAGGCATGTAAATGCTGTTCATGATTTATGAAATCAGCTCTGATTACATTTAACATTAATAAATAAATAAACTCCATCACAAACACTAATAGTCTTGCAATTGAGACTGGGCCCACTTTAGGGACATTTCCAACAGGGTCGTTGCAGTTTGTCAATGCCATGCTTTAAGGGGATTTGTTGTTGCACTGAGTACCTAAGCAAACAGATGTTGTCAGGGGCCCCCTTCCAGTTTGGGACCCCAGGGAATTGCCTGCTTTGCCTTTCCTGTCACTGCTGCTCTGGCCACCATACATAACTGTGAGCCAATGCTTCCATACGTGAAAACCCTTCCTCCAATGTCCCTTAATACATGCAGGTTAGGTTAATTGCAGCCTCTTCACTGGCCCTTAATGAGTGTGAGTGCGTGAGAGGGCCCTGTGACTGGCATCTTGTCTAGTGCTGGTAGCACATGAGGTGACCTGATGTGACGAGATAAGCTCCAACTACCAACATCCCTGAACTGGGTTATGTGGCTCTGAGAATGTTATGTATTATAGAAGTGTGAGATGATTTCAATTATTACATGTTTAACAAAATTCTTATTTTAAACAAATGGTCCCTGTTAGTTTAGAATGCCTAAAGTGTGACTCAAATGTTTATATTGTTTGGTACTTTCAATATAATTTTTGCTCTTAATACTTGCTTAAAGCTAATACTCTCTGTAATTATATTTAATTTTCATACAAGATGAGTTAGAAACAGGATTTATATTTTTTTTTGCTAGTAAAGGGCATTGGAAAGGACTGTTTATAATTTCAGGTTTTACCTTTGAGCACAGGTTGACATTAAACCTAACCTGCTGTCTAACAGAGTATGTGTAATGCATATAAATGCTCTGTCGGTCACCTATCTGCCACTCATTAGTTGTCAGATAAATATAACTATTTTACTCTGTCAGGAAATAGTGAAAAATCCATTTATTTATTTATTTTACTTAGGGTTCAAATCTGACACAACCGCAAACGGAATTAGTTTGGCCAGATTGAACTATATATAATTTCTAATAAAAATTAAGAAGACTGTGTTGAATAAAACAGAAAGTGGTATTCAATGGTATTCATGTGGAGCTCAAGACTGAAGCTATCTGTGTATATTATGGGGTGCCAATTGGGCAAATACAATGATTTTATGAATATATAAAGTCAGTGTTCTGAATATATATATATATATATATAATTTTATATATATATATATAATTTTAGAAAAATCTTCAATGAATTATAGAAGTGAAATGCAAAGCAATTTTAAGACTTTAAAATAAATTTCATATACATTTGGCTTCATTGCAAATATTTTAAACCAAATATAACAAACCTCACATCCTTTGGGTCACTCCACTGCCTTCGTATTCAGTGAGGCTGACTTAGCAACAGCCTTAGGCTTAGAAATGTGAAAATGGATCAAACTAAATTGACACTCCTATTTTTCTTTTAACCCAAGAAGCCTGATATTAACATTCTTATTATAGTATCTAAGATGCTGATGGGTGCCAGAGTAAGACAAGTATCATCATGATACAGTAAACAGTACCAATTTTTTAAAAGGTGGAGTGGTGGGTCTGTCACTAAAGGATCTGAGCTGGTAACTTGAAGATTGATTGGGTTCAAATCACAGCAGTGAAAGAAGGAATGCTACTCCATTGGCCCTTGAGCAGGGACCTTAACCTGCCATTGCTCCAGGGGTGCTGTACATTTGTACCCCTAAAACATAAGACATAATGGTTTGCAATTAGTGCAGAATGCAGCTGCTAGAATCCTAATTAGGAAAAGAAAATCCGAGCACATTTCTCCAGTTTTGATGTCACTACACTACTTACCTGTGTCATTCAGGATTTACTTTAAAATACTGCTTATGGTTTACAAAGCCTTAAATGATCTCGCCCCATCTTAAATATCGAAATGTCTGACACCTTATATTCCAAATCGTAACCTTAGATCCTCAAATGAGTGTCTCCTTACAATTCTAAAAGCTAAACTTAAAAGAAGTGGTGAGGCGGCCTTCTGCTGTTATTTACCTAAAATCTGGAATAGCCTGCCAATAGGAATTCACCAGGCTAATACAGTGGAGCACTTTAAAACACTGCTGAAAACACATTACTTTAACTTGGCTTTCTGATAACTTCACCTTCATTTAATTCTGATACTCTGTATATTCAATTCATTATAATAACTATTCATGGTGGCTCTAAAATCCGTACTGACCCCTACTCTCTCTTCTGTTTCTTTTCCCAGTTTTCTGTGGTGGCGACCTGCGCCATCACCACCTAATCAAAGCATCGTGATGTTCCTACATTGATGGGCTAAAAGCCCAGAAGTCTGCATGACCATCATCATCAAGTCCTTCCAAGATAACCCTAAATACAAAGAGGACTGTTTCATTTATGTTAGGTAGAATGCCCAGAGGGGGCTGGGCGGTCTCATGATCTGGAACCCCTGCAGATTTTATTTTTTCTCTCCAGCCATCTGGAGTTTTTTTTTGTTGTTGTTTTTTCTGTCCTCCCTGGCCATCGGACCTTACTCTTATTCTAAGTTAATTAGTGTTGTCTTATTCTAATTCTTACTTTGTCTTTAATTTCTCTTTTCTTCATCATGTAAAGCACTTTGAGCTACATTATTTTTATGAAAATGTGCTATATAAATAAATGTTGTTGTTGTAAAACTCTGAGTAAGTTGGGGTATGTGAAAAAGAGAATTTCCCCTCAGGGATTAATACAGTATACAAACAAAAAATGACTATGGAGCCATGACTCAATGAATTACATTAGGTGTGCCAAAGACTACTAGCTTCAGCATTCAAGTGAAGGGCATATGTACTTTACTGCTATCATGTTTGCACAATTAAAATAAAAAATAATGTTTAGCAAACTTAAGTTGATAACTTACAGGTATTATTCAAAAGAATAGATGTTATTATTTATTTGTGACATGGTAGCACAGAGCTTAGTTTTGCTACCTTTTACTACCTTTCAGCTCCAAAGATCTAAATTCAGTTTCTAACCTGATTAAGATGACTGACGCATTTGCTCGTTTTCCTGCGGGTTATCTTTAGGTACTCCATATTTAGTCCATAACAATATTACAATAACTGGTTACACTAAAATGATAGACTGTAGGTATGTATCTGAAGGTCAGCTCCTGACTGTGGAATGGTCTGCCTGCTACTATAAGAGGCACCCCTTCATTTTCAGCTTTTAAGTCCAAGCTTAAGACTCACTACTTCAGTTTAGCATACCCTAAGCATGGCTGCTGATTAGCTGTGTGTACTGCACCTCTGTTTTTAGTCATTAGAGCTATAATGTAAGTAATATGATATTTATAAAATGTTACTAACCCTCGATTATTCTGTTTCGCTTCTCAGTATCCCCATGTAGCACTTCTGTCACTGCTCGACTGCAAGTTTTTTTGATGTCAAAAGAAAAGTCATCTCAGATAAACAAACACTAGAATTATCAGGTAGAAGGGTCCTTTCGTCAGATTGGCCAGCCCAGCACTGGCTGTAGAATGGCTAGTAAGGGATGGGTTGTTTAGTTGGCCGAGGTCTCCAGGACTCTGAATGTGTCTGGCTTGTCTGACTCCTTTTCTACTATCTAGCCATGGCTCTACAATTAGCTAATGGATGAATATTGTTATGTATTAGTTTTGTTAATTAGTTTCCATTTTTCTTTTTTTGATGCATTTTAACAATTCTCTATCCATATGTGATAGTTCTGTATTTATTGAGTACTATAATCTGTTCTTGCATTTTGCTTTGAGAGTTGTCACAACACTCTGTGCCTGCACTTTGTGAGTAGTGTTGTGCAAGAACAAAGTAGTTTTTACTGTTATATTGTAACTAGGGGACTTACCGCCTTCTCGCTTCGCTCACCAACCCCCCTTGGCTGCGCTACACACCAGCCACTTTGCGTCTCTGCCACTCGTGTTGTGAACAGGGCGGCTGAATGCACCCCAAGGACACGCGGTTGCTCCTCCGAAACCCCCTCTTAAACGGTGATACAATGGGAAACAAATACATTTTTTTACCTCCTCTTGGCTTGATCAGCTGCTGGCTTACTGCTGCTGCAGTGCCGTGTGATCTGCATCTCGCATGGCATGTCGAACATTTAAAAGCTTCTACAGCAGCTGTCTTTGTCATCTACACTTTGTTTTTTATTTCTGGCCCTGGGCATGGCTAAATCTGTTGGTAAAAAGTCTTGTCTTGTGGGATGTGAGTTATTGATATTTTTTAGTTTATAATTTAAAAACAGAATAAGAATCTGAAAATCTAACAACATCACATTAAAGTTTGATAAATTCTGAAAAGAATAATATAAAACATATATATGTAGGTTTTAAAATAAGCCAGATTTAAAGCGTGACAAAAAAGTCACATAAAATCGTTGCACAAAATCGTTGCACAAAATTTTATATATATATAGAGAGGAGGTGGCCATGGTAGATGGGCCCTCTAGTTCTGTGTTCTGTTTTGTGTACTGTATGTACCTCATTTTTTTGACACTCATTGTTGCAGACCAACCCTACCTGGTACAGGGTCTCTCTCCAAATTTCCTTTGCCAAGACTTCTACCATTTTTTCTCTACAAGGATTTTTTTTTCTTGTATTCTTTGAGAATTAAGACTGAAGAGACTTTCAAAAACAGTGCCTGTTAATGTCCAATGAGGCATTCTTTGTGTGATTTTGGACTATACAAGAAAGCACAGGATTTTTGTAAGTATTGAAGAACATACTGGGAGATGATAAATGAAGGCAGAACTCATTATCAAGGGACAGCAAAGAGTCAAAATGAAGTCAGGAGGACCGGAGGAGGGCTTGCACCTCCTCCAGACCACGAGGGGGGCGACCGCCCTGGCTGCTTTGGGGACCACGGGTAGAGAGCTTGGAAACTCAACCCTGTAGGGGCTAGTGGTCACCGCCATGGGACACCCCGATGCCTAGAGAGCCCTGGACCTCAGCACTTCCGCCACACCCGGAAGTGCTGGGGGAAAGAGGATCGGGGACACCCGGAGTGCTTCCAGGTACGCAGCCGGTGCTTCCGCCACACAGGGGACTGTCGGCAGAAGGTTACTGGAGGACACCTGGAGCACATCTGGGTGGCTATAAAAGGGGCCGACTCCCTCCATATGGGGGCTGGAGTCGGGAGAGAAGGAGACAAGGAGACAAGGTCTTGGATGAGAGGATTGGAGACGGCCTGAAGAAGCAAAGAGGCAGTGTGAGGCCTGGACTTTGGGGAGTCTTGGGGGTTGTGTGGCACTGTAGTTGTGTAAATAATAGTTGTGAATAAATGTGTGATGGTGCATTTAATATGTCTGCCTGTCTGTGTCCAAGGCTTAGTCCACTATAGATAGATAGATAGATAGATAGATAGATCCTCCTGTCAAAAACAGGTTTGTTGGTGGCATTAATATGAGGTCAGACCTGGCCATTTGTGCCACAGGTTTACATTTAAAGGCATTAACATTGTACTTAAAAATCAAATATAGAAGACCCAATATCATGGTAGATTAATTTCAATCCTATTTCCATCAAAGGCCTGTACATGGTATGCTTCATTGAATTCCAAACATAATAAAGCTAAAAAAAACTAAGCTTCTATTAAAAATTATTTTTATTAACAAACTAAAAACAGATAGGGGACAAACCGAAGGAATAAAAGATAATAAGGATATTGATTAAAAAAATCTCTATCTGCTCAATTAGAACCAACTAACCCTGGTCTGTTAATGGCTAGAAGGCATCCTCTGTCAACTTTTCCTCTCGGTAGTCTGGCCTATCTCCTCCACCTTCCAAACTTGTCTACCTACCATCTGACTCCAACTCCAATGACCTTATTGCCAAAAGGAGTTTTTAAGTCCCCTGATAGGAAGTGCTTTCAGAAATATACCACAAATGGCTTCTAGGTCAAGATCAGCCTCTGCAGCTATTGTGACCATTCTCCTAGTACTTCCTCTAGCAGCCATGGTCTCCCAGTTGTTAATTTTGTTAAAGCACCAGACAAACCCTAGTTCAACTGCCCATTCCAATAAGTAGCAGGGAGTCAACCCCAGCACAGAGGGACAGTCAACTGCTATCTATTGGACTGAGTGGCTACATCATTTAAAAGTTTTCTTTATGAGCATAATACTCTTTGGTGAAGAAGGTCTACTTCCACTAGCATGGTCACAAGCGATTCCTGTGGTCACTCTTCCAGTGCATCTTATGGAACATGTCCTGTCCTTTATGACATCAAAATTGCTTGCAACCCCATCTTTTACATATGTAATGAAAAAGGAGGTACATAAAATGGGTAGCCAAATGGAAATAATGTTTTATTTTTCTGTTCAACCATTCTCTTTCTAAAATATTTACTCATTCATAAGGTTAATGGGTGTTATTGCATATTAGTATTATTAAATAAAACATAGCTTTAAAAAGGGTGACCTTTTTTTGCACCCATCTTGTTTTCATATTCAAAGAAAAAGCAATAATCTTGTAGAGTCAGCATCACAACAAACCGGCGACACATTGTCAGCTTAATATCATGAATGATTTACACTTTCAATTAATGTTTGGGCGTAAAGCACACCAAAAAGTGTGAAATCAAAAAGTCGTTGGCATGTGTTCTGCAACTGGAGGTCAGCTGTAGGAGGCCAGGGCAGATAAGCTCTAGATAAAATTGCTTCTTTGTTGAATATTTCTCACTGTTTCTTTGTATTATTGGATTTCTTCTATACTGAAGCAGACTTCAGTCAGCTCCATCCATGAAACAAATTTACTTCCAACAGCATGATTTAAATTAAATTCAGCTCTGCAAAAAGGTAATGAACAATAAAGGAAAGAAAGTACATTTGTTTTTTGCCTTAACTCTGTCATTATGTTCTCACAAGTCATTTCCTTTATATTTTATGCTTAATACTTGATCCTTTACTTTCATCTAAAATTTCATGGTGACAGGGAACACTAGCTCCAATTAATCACTGTTCCGTGTGTAGCCTGCACACACTTTATTGTTTGTGGTTACCATCCTGCACCTGATGTTACCAAGTCTTCTGCCGCCCATAACATTGAACTTGATTAACTGGCATTATTAGTGAGTCTGCATGTTTGTGAGGGTGTCCTGTAATGGACTTGTTGATTCTTCATTTTTATATGATGCTGAATGCAATAGGCTCAGCGCCTCTGCAACCCCATAATGGATTCACAAAAGTAATTGATGAATTTTACAGTCTTACTTAGAAACTGAGAATGGGCTTGACATCTCTCTATTATATAAAAAAATCTTGGGACGAGACGAGACTTTTTCAGAAAGATGAGACGAGACATTTTCAGAGAGATAATTTCAAGTCTCGCGAGACAAGAATTTGTGCCAAGAGATGAATTAAAAACCTAACAGGTCCAAGCGGAGGTGGAAATAAAAGACAAACAGTTGTAGAAGAAAAGACAAAGAGTAGAAGACAAAGTAGAACGTCTTAAAAAGGTTAAAAAATGATGGCAAGATACACATGCAGAGCAGCTTAGAGATTATGAAAGTACTAAAATTCAAAACTCTCAAAAAAATGATAGTAAAGATCGCATTAGCACTTACAAACGGAAATTATTACTCGGTGAAGTAACAGAACAGTGAAAAGAGATCGAATATATGGACATAGGTGATATGACAGAAGTATCTAGATATTGTTCGGCTTTAAAGTTTAAGTCAGAGAAAAGTAGTGTTTTTTCCCAATAAAGATTTGTTTTTTGGTGAAAGTGAAATCCACAAACATCCATCCATCCATCCATTTTCCAACCTGCTGAATCCGAACATAGGGTCACGGGGGTCTGCTGGAGCCAATCCCAGCCAACACAGGGCACAAGGCAGGAATCCAATACCGGGCAGGGTGCCAACCCACCGCAGATCCACAAACATTACAGGCAAAGTATTCGAATCTACAATAATCTGTTCGTGTTCACATTATACAATGCTCAAAATGTAGATTTACATGATTCACCATACACTATGAGAATTTGTGGTCCTGCAACAATTAAAGTTACTACAAGTTTAATTTCAAAGAAACCACAATTCGGTCAGGTTTATATTTATGATCACAGAGAAGCGATGCAACATAGAATCGAAAGAGTTAAACGATCAGATGCGGTGGGCTGGTGCCCTGCCAGGGGTTTGTTTCCTGCCTTGCGCCTTGTGTTGGCTGGGATTGGCTCCAGCAGACCACCGTGACCCTGTAGTTAGGATATAGTGGGTTGGATAATGGATGTATGGATGGATGGATGGATAAACGATCAGATGTATTAGAAATTCTACAGCCAATAATGGATACAAATCCATACGTCCAAAAGTATCTTACTTTACATAAAATTTATCTGAAAAACACGGACAAAGAAGTTTTTTTGAATTTCTATATGAATCCGAAAGATCATGCTTGCGTATATAATAAACAAACATGTGACAAATTGTCAGCGATAATAGTTTCAAAAGACGGAGATATCAAATACAGAGTTGATATTCGTGTTTATCCAAAATCACAGCATGATTCGTTGCTAGCGGCAGATCTGGGAAATGACTACCACACAGGCCCCGAATGGGGATTGGCAAGCGAACAGAGCAGGGGGCAGAAACCCCTAGTAAGAAAAAGTTTTGATCAGTTGGCATGGGCACTAGTAATGAAAAAAAGATTGAATGAAGTGACAGTACTATTACAAAATCTGTGTCTTTATGTGTACTGATCATGTAATTAGTCATTTTTAAAATGTGTACCAACATGTGAACATTAAAAACATAAAATATTTAACAAAAAAGAGGAGACAATTCAGTTCAAGGTCATTTGTTTAGCCAATATCTAAGCTGTCCCAATTTCTCATTGAGACATCACTTTTTAAAAGGCTGTCAAGGTTTCCGCTTCAACGTCATGACTTTTAAAAAGAAAATGGCAAAGGAAGCTTAAGCATTTCAAGTTTTGGCAAGAATTTTTAAAAAATGAGAATAAAAAAGCCACTAACCAATAACTAAAAGTTGAGGCTAATTGAAAATAATAATGATGTACTAATTGTGAAATTGACTGAAATAAAAACATACAGCCATGGGGTTCCTGAGGTCTGGAGCTAAAAGCCAATGCATTATGGGGTCTCAAAATCACTATCATCCTCACCTGTACACAAGATCTAAACAGGGCCGTCTTAACGCATGGGCACGCTGGGCAGTTGCCCTGGGGCCCCAAGCTAATCTATGTATGTTGTGACTTGCTGAGTAGTTGAGTAGGTAGGGGCCCAGTGCACTGCTTCGCCTGGGGGCCTATAATGCTGTTAAGACAGCCCTGGATCTAAGAGGTATTTATAATATTATTGTAGGCTGTGCCCTAAGTGAATGCAGAGAATATACCACTTTTTTCCTGGAGATGATCATGGCCTTGTTCCTTAAGGTGAATAATCTCATTCTGACTTTGTCACTATCCAATGTGCTAAAGATGCAGATGTAGCAGACAAATTCCTTAAACTCCTTTCCATGCCTTTGCTAGACTACTAAAATTATCAACAGGACAGCAGAAAACCCTATGCAGACTCATGCACTCTTTAAAGAGAGTGTTGTAAAAAGGTTGCTGTGAATTGCATTATATTATCCTCTAATGGAGAAAATTTCACAGTAATTATGTATTTATTTTAACAATACTGACCATTCTATTTTTTTTACTTAGGTTGGAAATTTACATTGGGCTCTCAGGCACCATTCTTGGCTGGTTTAGTTCATATTTATCAGATTGATTTCAGTATGTACAGAAATGTGCTCACAGCACTCCGTCATTATAGTCAGAAGTTAAATACGGTGTCCTGCAGGGCTCAGTACTAGGACGTTTACTATTTTCACTTTAAATGCTTCCATTGGGAACTATCATTAGAAAACATAACATTAATTTTCAATCATATTCGGATTAACAAAATAACAGTGGGAGGTCAAGCTTTTAGTTATGGGGCCCAAAATTGTGGAATGATCAGGATGTTTACCTAAGAGATGCACCTTCTGTGTCAGATTTTGAAACCAGGCTAAAGATGCACGACTTTAATCTAGAGCTGCTGCATTATGCATCTTTGTTTGTTAGTCACGTGTACAAAAATTATAAACTGTTACTATCCCTCCTCTATTCTCTTTCTCTTTTTGGTACTTGGTGCTACTAGTCTACTGCCAAGCTGCTCTCCTGCCCATGGAAAAGTCAATGGAATCATCTGAAGGAAAGATTCTGTCATCAGATTGGATGGCCTAGCACAAACTCTATTGTACAAGGCCCAAGAAAGGGTGGACAGCTTGTTGGCCTGACTCTCCAAGTCCTCTGCCTATCTTTGGCTTTCTCTCTTAGTGCTGAATGTGGACCCCCAGAGGTATACCTTCTCTAGGGATGCTGCTGGCTGGAGTTTTGTTTTCCTCTCCTACATTGTCACGTGGCCACAGTTCAACAATTAATTGGTTTCTACTTTGATTTCTATGTGTTTAAAGAAATCTGTGGCTTTATGTGTACAAATGCTGTATTAAGTAATTTGTGACCGTCATCATCAAGTCCTTCCATGAGAACCCTGAATACAATGAGGACTGATCATTTATGTTAAGTAGAATGCCTAGAGGGGGCTGGGAGGTCTCATGGCCTGGAACCTCTGCAGATTTCATTTTTTCTCCAGCCGTCTGGAGTTTATTTTGGTTTTTTTTGTCCTCCCTGGCCATCGGACCTTACTTTTATTCTATGTTAATTAGTGTTCTCTGATTTTAACTCTTACTTTGTCTTTTTTTTTTTTTTACTCTTTCTTCATCATGTAAATTACTTTGAACTAAATTATTTGTATGAAAATGTGCTATATAAATAAATGTTGTTGTTGTAAAATTTATAGTTGCTTTTTACCTGAGAGCTTTTCACAGTGCTCTGCGCCTGCACCCAGTGAAGAGAGCTATACAAAAATCAACTGAATTGCAATAAAACTGAATAAAGAAATTTAACTTAATGCCACGTATGCACATCTCTTGATCGGCAACTGCAGAGACAAGTGCCAAAAGCAGGAGCCTCAAAGCCTGAATGTTTGTATCACCTTCTACATGAAGAGACATAAGCTTCATTCCAGTCTAAAACAAATATGAACAAGTACTGTATAGTGTGATGGACAGCTGGGGGCCATGCCCAGCCGGGATGCCTGGAAGGACCTGGAGAGGGACTATACCTCCCCTGGCCCACGAGAGGGCAGCCACTCTGGTTTGTATGGAGGACATGGGAACGAAGCATAGAAGCTCAACCCTGCTGGGGCTCGTGTCCACCACAGGGGGGCCCCGCAGGATTATGGAGCTCTGGACGTCAGCACTTCCGCCACACTCGGAAGTGCTGACGAAAGGAATTCAAAGGACACCCGGAGCTCATGTGGCACTTCCGCCACACCAGAAATTGCCGCCGGAAGATCGTCAAGGAACACATCCGGGTGCTTATAAAAGAGGCCGCCTTTCTCCACTCAGTAGCCAGAGATGGGAGGAGGAAGACGAAGCTTGGGAGGAGTGGAGTAAAAGTGGAAGGAATACGGAGAATGAAGGAAAGAAGGGACTGAATTTGGGCGGATTAGAGCACTGTGTTGTGTACAGGACATTTTGTGTAAATAAATAGTGTGTTTTTGGACATTCAGCGTCTGTCTGTCTGTGTCTGGGGGGCTGTCTTATCACAACAGACAAATGCCCCAATGCCACTAAATAAATAATCAATAAGTCCAGTAATGTGCTATTACAGTTAAATAATGTATGAAGCTGTGCCATTATTAAAATGTGTATTAAAATGTAAATACAGTCACAATCTTCAAGAATAATGTTATTTATATTTAATAACAAAATTTTGCTGAAAACATAAAGGTTTACAATCTAGGGAATATTTGTCATATTTTATAATTAGAACATAAGAAATTTGGCAAATGAGAGGAGTCCTTCAAGCTCATTTGTTTACAGTAGCTAATAGCTAAGCTGTCCCATATATCATCCAGATACTTCTTAAATTATGTCAAGATTTCTGCTGCAACTACATGGCAGAGTAGTTTGTTCCACATTCCCATAACTCTTTGCATAAAGAAGTGCTTCCTGGCTTCATTCCTAGATGCACTTCTCCTTAATTTCCACTGGTGTCCTTGAGTGCATGATTCACTATTAAGTGGAAATTTGATAATTATATGTTATTCTACTACATAACATTCTGCTTAATCAAATTCTGGGACATGGGGTGCTGGGAGCCTAATCTGAGTAGCATTAGGAACAAGGTAAGACCCAACCCTAAATATAGCGCTGCTCCATTGTGGAGCCCAGTTATTCACACATTCACATTAACTCATACAAGGCCAATTTAGAAGCTCCAGGTCCCCTGGCCTATGTATTTTGGAGTGGGTGTAAAATTCAAGCACTTGGAGAAAAACTCAAACAGACTTGGGGTGAATATGTAAACTCCACACAGACAGTGACTGGGTGCAAGAATCAAACCTAGTACAGTGGACTCAAAGCAAAGCAAAGGCACTGAGCACTGTGTCATTGTTCCACTCTTATGTAAAAATATTTTGAAATAATTAATATCACTGAAAAAATTACTGTTAAACTACTAAGATTAAGATTTTTAATATTTAGATTCTTTGATTATTCCACTGTTCTGTTTCTTCGAGTGGAGAATATGCTCAAGGCTATGTATGTTGATGCCTCCATAATCTCCTGGATGATGCACTACCTTACCAACAGACCGCAGTTTGTGAGGCTTAAGGGACTGTGTGTCAGAAATAGGATGGGTGGAATACTGGTGCACCAAAGGGAACTGCCCTGTCTCCCTTTCTGTTTATGTACCTTTCACTCAATAGACTTCTAGTACAATACCAGCGCTTGCCATCTACAGAAATTCTCAAATTACTTCACCATCATAGGCTGCATTAATAATGGAGACGAGTCATAATGCAGGAGGCTTGTGGAGAACTTTGCCTTGTGGTGCAGGGAGAGCTACCTAGAACTCAACATCAAAGAGACAAAATGATTGGTGGTGAACTCCTGGCATGCCAAAGAACCTCAAGAGACCAATCACCATTCAGGAAAAGGATGTGGAAATAGTGGAGAGCTACAATTACAGTACTTGGGAGGTCAGATAAACAGCAAGCTGGACTGGTCTGACAACACAATGGCCCTGTACAAGAAGGGCCACAGCAGACTGTACCTCCTGAGGTGACTCAGGTCTTTTGATGTATGCAGCAAGCTGCTGGAATTGTTCTACCAGTCCATAGTACCTAGTGTATTGTTCTATGCTGTGATCTCCTGAGAAAGCAATGCCTAACTTATCAGGAAGGCCTGCTCTATCACAGGGTTAGCCCTAGACCCGCTAGAAGCTGTTGAGGAAAAGAGGATATCGGCAAAACTTGGGGGCCCTTTCTGTCAGCTGCTATCAGGCAATTCAATGCTTCCTCCCAACATCCCAAACTCATTTTGCAATTTCTGCACAATATATTTATTAATTGATTGATTGCAGTATTTGTCATGTGAATCTGTATATTTCTTTTTTATGTTTCTGCTGCTGTATGCATCTACATTTTCACTTGGTATTCATGAAGTGTATCTAATCTAATTAATCAACAGACCCTTCTTAGTTTGTTTTGGTCATGTGAAAGAGTTTGGAAAAAATATGTCTGCTAAATGCCACCCAAAGATGTATAAAAATAATTTAAAAAATCAGATCAACTAATCCCAGTCAGGCATAGATGGTACAATATAAGCTGTGTTGTTAAATAATACAGGTTTTATTTTTCAACTGAATGGTTTGCCGCTGGGTAAAAACAAGACACATTGTGCTAAATATGCCTTTAATGGTCTAACACATGTAGGGGAATTGCCATTTGACCCTTGTATTAAATTCTTTGTTATTAATAATTGACCAGAATGTGTTAAATTGTTTCTGGATAAGCATTTTGCATGATTTTCAATGGAAGTCAATGATTTGTTTTCATCACATTTGAGTGCTATAATAGCATTGGGAATTTTGCACTGATTGTATAATGTAGCTTGTAAATAACACAGCTTATAGACAATTTACAGCAGAAGAATCAGTCTGAGCCTATTTATATCAAACTGTAACTATCATCTCCAAGTTTTTTAAAGTTTTTTTTTTATAAAATCATATTATCTTCAGATTAGAAAAAGAAAAACCAAGCCTCAAATCTATCCATTTATTTTCTAAACCTAGTGTAAGCTACACAGGGCAAGAGTTGATCATCGCTGTATAAGAACTAAGACAGAAGCCATTACTGGACAGCATGCCAATTTATTTTTGTAGACATAAATACATCCACACCTTTAATCACCCAATGATGGCCTGTTCTGTAGTACCTTTCAGCATAACAGAATGTGTTTAGAACTTGAAACAAAACCTAAGGAGACTCCAAACTCTAGATGGTCTCCAAATGGTTAAAAAAACTAGGTAGCATGTGCTATCGTATTAGGCATACCTACTGTACCTGCACTTTGTCCTCTGTACAGCTTGAATATATGATATGTATAAGCTTAACAAGCTTTCAGAAGTGCAGCATAAAGATGCTGGACCATATTGACTTTTGAATTAACTCCTAAGAACTCATTAGAGCTTACATAATACAGTAGATGCACCACTGGATTGAAAGCAGGGAGGCGATTGTTATCCCCATTAAATATATGAATTCATCATCATGCTGATAAAATCATTCTAGGATGCTCTTAGCTAGAAAATGTAGAAATTTACTGTGCTAGACCAGGGTAAATTGGTAGGTAGGCTTCATGGAAGGATACACATTATAAGCAGCAGTGTTTAGATATAAAAACACAGTACAGATCATTCCATCCTCATATTTAGTCAGCTTTCATAAAAGAATATTCTGATCTGCCTATCAGCTTGTATCCATCCATGCATCCATTTATTTCCTGACCTTGTTTCATTCAACCCATTGTCCTCAGTTACCTGGACAAGCTGTGGTCCCTTGAACTGGATTAAATGAGTTTAAGGGGAGGTCTTCAGGATGGTAGTTAGACCAGCTATGTTATATGGGTTGGAGACGGTGGCACTGACTGAAAAACAGGAAACAAGAGCTGGATAGGATTAGGATCAAGTACAGAAGGTCAACTCAGGTTGGATGGTTTGGAGACAAAATTAGAGAGGCGAGATTGCCTGGACATGTTTGGACATGTGCAAAGAGGAGTGATGCTGGGTATATTGGGAAAAGGTTGCTAAGGATGGAGCTGCCAGGCAAGAGGAAAAGAGGAAGGCCTAAGAGAAGATTTATGGATGTGGTGTGAGAGGACATGAAGGTGATGGGTGTAATAGAACAAGATCTAGAGGACAGAAAGATCTGGAATAAGACGATCCGCTGTGGCAACCCCTAACAAAAGCAGCTGAAAGAAGAAGAATGTTCGGTATAAGAAAAAAGAATCAAAAGTCTGGTTCACTGCATTTTAGGAAAGAGGTTCAACATACAAACTAATACAGGTAGTTGTCGACTTACGAACATGTTTGGTTCTAACGGACAAGAAATAAGCCAATCTGGACACTAATATTTACAAGGGGTCCTCGGGTTACGACACAGTTCCGTTCCTACAACAGTGATGTAACCCGAATTTTGGTGTAAGTCAAAACACACTCTAGCCTATGTCACGTACCTATCTTAACACATTTGCAAAATCATAATCTAGAACATAAATACACAAAATCTAAGCCTGAGAAAAAAAGAAAAGGACATAAATATACTGTACTGTACACTGTACTGTAGTAACAGAAAGAATGAGTGTAAAAAAATGCTTACCTTTATTCCTTCTCATGTCTCAATTTTTATGGGAGTGAGTGTTGTAAACTCGAAACGTTGTATGTCGAAACGTTGTAACCCGAGGACCCCCTGTATTCAAATATGATGTTATGTATATTACTGTATAATAAGTCTCTTAAGTCATATTGTGTGTTTTTATTTTTATCATCATTCTTAACACATTATACAGATTTTCTATCATTTTTTGTAAATATTTTTATTTTATTATTTTGTTTTGTTATTACTGCTGCCCGCATGGGTGCCAAACAGCTTCACGAATCCTTTCTTTCCCTGTGCTATGTTACATCATCAGTATGAGCCTGTCCCAGTGTTTATTGTGTTAACTCTTAGAGGAGAAATTGTACTGGCAGAGTTTGAGCACTCATATGTTTTCTGTTTTAACATTTCAGCTTATTAATAATAAACATTAACAGATATAGGAGTTCAGTGTGGTTACATTACCCCTTTGTGGTGGTTCGCACAAATCGTGAGTCACCACGCAGAAGTATCAATACAGTCCAGTAATACAGTGCGTGCGACAAACACCAGTTTACAATGGGATAACTTAAAGTCACGTGATCATGTTCGCTTTCTTTCCTCCCTCATACTGCTTGATCACCTTCATTTTTGTGTCAAGATCAATTGTCATTTTCCTGTAAATGTAAGACAAATATAATTGAACATAGTCAAAACCGTGGTAGGTAATAAACTGAGATCGAGATGAATGAGGCACGGCATACAGAGCTGGCGTGGCAAAAACTGTTGTTTGCCCATGAGACATGGTAGTGGTTGTATGGTTGTAACATCCATAGATCGTTAAGTGGATGACTATCTGTAATGTCAGCTATAAGAAAATCATTATTGTTTAAGCTGTTAGGATTATCAGTATCTAAAAAAGCTAAGATAATTCATCTTTCCACCTTTTTGTCTTATTAAAGTCAGATGAAGATAGTAGCATAGGAGTAGATTAAGACAAAACTAATGGCCGTTATGAGCAAGGTTGCACATCTTCTCTCTGACACACTAACATCATATACTGTTAACCATTGCATTATTTAGCAGAAGTGTGTGAATACATCTTTATAATGCCTCACTGTGTCTGCTATCTTATTTTATCTTTTTTATATTCCTGTGTAACTTTGAGGGGGGTTGTTGCTGTTTTTGTTATAACATTTTTTGAGCATCTGTAAGAAGCCAATTTTTTTCCTTGGGATAGATAAAGCACTATCTATCTATCTATCTATCTATCTATCTATCTATCTATCTATCTATCTATCTATCTATCTATCT
>JANRMT010062857.1:11745302-11755516 GCA_026402145.1 Polypterus bichir lapradei | reverse complement strand
TCTATCTATCTATCTATCTATCTATCTATCTATCTATCTATCTATCTCTGATCCAATGCAGATTAGTTAAAGCCTTTCATAATTTTACCTTTGTGGATGTAAATATTTTATGAAGTAGTAGCTCCCTTTTATAATAGTAGTTTATAGGTGTAAGTACTCTAATGCCCATACTCATTGAAATGAGTTATACAAGAATAAATGGAAACTGAAGCATTTAATCAAAGCAAATGTTTCACTTGGGCACCAGATGTTCCTTATGAGGTATGGAAGTAAGTGGTTAATAAATGCATGGATTGGAATGAGTGGATTCAGAAAGTATTCAGATGCCTTCACTTCATGCACACATTTAATAGTATTGTGGATTTAATTTTTATTGGATACATTTGTCATTTTCCCCAACAATCCACACTCAATAACCCATAATGACAAAATAAAAACATGTTTTCAAAAAGGTTTGCAAATTTATTAAAGTCAAAAACTGAAATCTCTCCATCAAATAAGTATTCATACCCCTTGCTCTGGTACTTCAGATTGTGGTCAGGTATATCCTGTTTGCTATGATTCTCCTTGAGATATGTCTGGAACTTGATTAGAGTCCACCTGTAGCAAACTGAATTTACTTGACATCATTTAAAAAGGCAAACACCTATGTATATAAAGTCCAACAATTCATATTGCATGACAGATCAAAAAATAAGTAATGAAGTCCAAGAAACTCTCTGTAGACCTCCATGGCAAAATTGTGGTGAGGCTTACATTAGGTTAAAAGCTTTGAATGCTTCCAGGAGCAGAGTGGCATCAATAATTGTAAAAAAGTCTGGAAGCTCTTCCTGGAGTAGGCCTTTTGACCAAACTGAGTAACTGTGCCAAAGGGTGTTGGTCAAAGTGGTGGTCCAGTGCCCTATAGTGAGCCTAACATAACTTTGGAAGTCCTCTGGTGAGATGGGAGAGAATGTAGGAAGATCAACTATCTCAGAAGCACTCCATCAACTAGGCACTGATAGTATAATAGCTAACTCCCACTTGGAATTTGACAAAAGGAATTGAAAGGACTCTAAGAGCATGTGGAATAAGATTCCCTTGTCTGATGAGACAAAAATGTAACTCTTTGGGTAGATCTTTGAGCTCGATGTCTTGGCAAAGACCAGAGACATCTCATCAACTACCTAATACCATCTGTACAGTGAATCATGGTAGTGATTGTGCTATGGGGGTGCTTCTCAGAGGCAGAGAGGAACACAGTCAGAATGGAGGAATGAAAGGATGAATGCAACCAAATACAGGGAGGTCCCAGAAGAAAACCTGCTCCTGAACTCACACAACCTCAGACTGGGTTGATGGTTAGCCTTTCAGTCCCACGTTGACACAAAGCTTACAGCCATGACAATGCCAGAGTGGCTTCAGGACAAGTCTTTGACTGTCTTGGAGTGGCTCAACCAAAGCCCAGACTGAAAGCCCATGAAACATTTGTGGGATAAACTGCCCAAATCCAAATGTGAACAGTTTGTAGAGACTTGCCTAAGAAGAATCAAAGTTGTAATTGCTGCCAAAGGAACTTCTACAAACAACTAAATTAATGTTCTAAATACTTACATGAATGAGAGATTTCACTTTTTTGATTTTTGATATATTTGTAAACCTTTCTGAAAGCATGATTTTATTTTGTCATTATGGGTTATTGAGTGTAGACTGATCAGCAAAAATGTCAAATTTGCCCTTTTAAAATGAAATCTACAACACAAAAAAGTTTGCCGAAAATGAAGGGATCTGAATCCATTTTAAATGTCTCACTTGAACATCATATAGGAAGCATCCCTGAACATGGCATCAGTCAATTGGAAGACCATGCATTGGCACAAAAAAGTTCCTTATGATTCACAGAATCAAGTGTTAATTTAATTCCCAAACCAATCACACGTTAGCAGACTGACTGCACTAATTGGGCTTTTACTCTGTACTTATGTATTCTAGAATTCTTTGTAGCGTTATTGCCAACAAAAACATGATGTATTAGCACCAAAATGTGTTTCATGATGTCTTAAATTGTATTTAGCAGCAAGTACGGATGTAATAAATTACCTAACAATGCAGTCCTGTTTCTTGTTTGCTTTCTAAGCACCTTTTGATGGTGTCCTCTGAGAAGAGTGCTATGTAAAATAAAGATTGATTGTTAGGTTTAGAAACAAATTCCATTAGCAAATTGAAAAAGACATTTGCTTTGAAAATGTGGCAGTCAGTGCTGTGAGGAACTCTTACTTTGTCATCTTCTCTTAGAACAACTTTTTCAGAATATTGCCTTTGTTTTCTTTCTAAAGAAAAATCTAATATTTAATACTAGAACTTATGCAAGCATAGAGAACACTGCCTCTCACTGCTACCTGACACCACAGAACTGGAATGAGTGCCTAAAGACAAGCCCAGAGCTGTAAACCAAATATCAGGTGTTTGCTATTTGTATGTACAATCACAATATTATTAAGCTAGACAAGAAAATACATTTATTCAGACAAAAATATATTTTTTATTAACCTTCTATGTAGATGTGCCTGACTGGGTAAAGGCAAGCAACAGGTGCAAGTGAAACAAGGACCTCCGAAGTACAGAAACCGAACCATGAAATCAGTTAGAGAGGACCTCTATACATGACTGAATATCACCTGTACATTCAATACTGGGAAAAGGCTGGGGATACATAGGGGCTTCAATGTACCAACCACTGCTCATACAGTGTGTTTATCAATTGCATCATTCAGGGCGTTTGCCAATTGCATGGAGCCAGGATGGATGGAAATGTGATTTAGGTGCTTATATAGAGGAGAGGTAGTGTGGTGACTTTAGGCACAGACTGTAGCAAGAAGGTTATTAGTGCCAATGTGATTAGTGAAATTTATTCAGCTGAGAGAGAGAGACTGCCAGGGAGACTGACAAATGACAGCTGTAAGTCAGGCTAGGGAGATGGGCAGGAGACATGTGAAGAACACACAAGCAGGTTATTTTAAAAAGTGCTGATGTCTGCTTGACTGATATAGTCAAAAAATCCAGAGTCTGTGATAAATGATGAGAACAGATAAAGGTATTAATAACCAGCCAGTTCTTCTGGTAGTTGCCCATATCTGACGTGAATTTCTCTGGATATGTAATTATGTGAGTGTTTATAATATTGAAGATCCAGCACAACATCAGGAGTGTCTCAATATGCCATCGACTTTCCTTTGCTGGATGGGACATCTGTGTGTCAGCATTCTCCCACTTGGCTGTGATGTCCCAGCCTGAATATGTATGTACAGTATACAGGATTATGCATTATATTCTGGGAATGAATGTTATCTTTTAAAGTAAGAAATACATATATCTCTTTTTTTACCATATTTCTCTATTGTAATTATTTTCCACCATGGGTACAAAAAGGATGGTATTGGTTCTAGTTAGTTCTGCATCCAGAAACACATCCCAGGGGAGAAAGAGTGCCCCCTGCTGGATACACACACCTAGATCCAGCTGCCTTGCTTGGTCCATATGAATCTTCAACAGTCTGCAAGAAGCCTCCTGTAGCATAATAATCACAAGGCTCTGAGGAGCTGTACAGCAGGGATTAAAGGGTAATTTCTTCAAGTATGTTTGAACAAGTCCACCTCCACTAGAGCAATAAGTGCCACCATTTCTCCTCTCAGCAACCTTTATTGTTCAATCAAGTGGACTGAGGTTTCCCTGAAGAGCAGCAGTAATTTGCATGCTTACATCGCACAGACGTGTAATGCTTTCTGGTTGCCGTCTTCGAGTTAAGATGTTTTTTTTTGACATGCTGACATTATTAACAATCAGGGTTTAATGAGAAAACACTCATCTTTTGTATGGTTATTTTGTGTATTGGAACAACATTTTAATTGCTGTAATGTGACATTTGCAAAAATTAATTATTCAGCTCGACATGTGACTTGTGCTCAGATGACAATAGTCAACCAATGCAGGATGTAGACTACATCCACACTGCTATGGGTTCAGTTAAAAATGGAGTTTTAAAACAAAAACAAGCTCTGTCCATGTTAGCTTTTTTGCTCTGTTCACGAACGTATCTCCAGCCACACTAAAATGACTGAAAACGCGTATGACATAGATGTTGCGCAACAGTGGGCATAGGCACACTGGCGGAAACATCTTTGAAAATTCAAAACAAATCACATTTTATTTTGTTTGTCACATACAAATTATTATACATACAGCACAATATGCACTGCAATGCTTAGTTGCTCAACTCCTGACTAAGCCTTGAGACGGATATGTAAGGACAATTACAATCAGTTATTTGTCTTTTGAGCGTTTATGCATTATTAAAACCACACAATTTAGATAAATACAGGTAAGCAACACAACAAGCACCATAGAAAGTGGCCACTGTGTTAGAATATCACCAATTAAGGGAATGCAACAGGATCCAATCAGAGAAGGGCCACATAAAAAGCACAAACCAATCAATGTTTTCAAAAATCTGCATTTTTACTCATCTGCACTAAAATGCTGAAGCTGATTTGGTTTTCAAAAGTCTCTGTTTTCGGGAGTTAAAAATGTCAGGGAAGTAAGGGCAAAAGACAGAAACAGAGACTAATGTCTGCACTTTGAAATGAAAATGTTTAAATTTGATTTTTGAAGCCAACATTCCTGTCTACAATCATAGCAGATGTAAAACAGCATACAAACTTTAAATATAAATGAGTATTACTCTTTTACTTAACAAGGTCAATAATCCTACTCTTATTGTGTGATACAAGCTTCCACTATAACCAATAATTTACTTTAGATGATACATTAATACATTTAATTATGTAACTAGTATAATTTAGTGAAATTTACATTTTAGTATTCTTTAGGATTGGCATACTGTAAACCTAATGTCTGTTGCTAAGAGTGATGATTGAGGTATTCATTTAAAGAAACATTTAGTGATTAATGAGTGGTTAGGTGAGTATGTACAAAATGAAGTATTTAAAGTGCTACTTTAGTTACAAGGGGGTTTGAGAGACACTCATAAATTATTCATCAGTCTTAAAATGGAGTTTACGATGTTCTTAGCATTATGATGCTTTCAGAGAATGGGTAAAAGCAAACACCTCCTGCAGACAGGAAAGAGATGCCTTGAATCCATGGCCTTTCAGAGACTACTCAAGGCTGATTGCTACAGAGACACAGATGACTAGGGGTCACTTAAAGAAAGGTGTCCAAAGTGGCATAATGCTAACCTAGGAGGTGATTGCAGGCTCATCCCAGAAATCAAACTATGATAAAGTATAAAAGCTGCCTGTACCATAAGGACTATCGAGTCTAGAGAATCATAGACACCTCCGCAGGGGTGCTCAGAATGAAGTGACAGATATTAGGCGAGGAGGAAGAACATATTAGTGCCACATGAAAGTGGGGAAGTTAGCAACCTATCACACGAGACATACAAGAATTAATGCCCATTAGAAAAGCCCGATGGGGGCATCAGGTTTTGGTTTATCCACTCATTACCTTCCATTCTTCCTATGATTATTCTTCTATTTTGAGTTTTAATGTTTACCATAAACAGTACTTAGAATTATTCCGGTTGTGGAGAAATATTAGTAAGGTATTCTTCTTGGATAAGATACATAACATTTTTTTTTTATCCAGCTTGCCAACATAAAATACCTATTTTGCCCATCTCCTTTCTGAAGTCACACAGTTTACATAGCTACAGAAATGTTTTGTTGGTCCATTGTTGGCTTGCTTATAAAGAGCAGACTTAAAAAGGCTCTGTGTTTTCACTAAAGGCACTCTGGGAATCACTTTCTGGCACTCATAACTCATGAGATGAATGGTCTGTTTTTCTCCACTGTACTAAAACCACATATCACCTCTTCAATAAAAGAGTAACCAGAATTGTCTCTAAGGGATTTAGCACTTAATCTGTGATTTTATGAAGCAAATCACAGGAATCTTCAACACAACAAGGAAGTGACTTTACAAAAAGCTTACTATTATGATCCCCATATTGGGATAGCAGTTCCAAATATTAATTGCTATTGAGGGACCACAGATTTGAAAACGTCTGGCATTTTACCACTTATCTTTGTACCATATCAGGCAATTCACTGCAGTAGAACTGCTTAAATTTTAATAAAGAATGGGGGGGGGGGGCCCCCTCTAAAACGTTCCATTGGTAGTATAGGTGTTTATTGTAGTTCTATTTATTATTTTATGCATTGTGCTTTTGTTACCCTTTAATATTTGTAAATCAGTTCATTCAACACAAACCAGTCTTTCTCAAAAATGTATACAATGAATAAAATTGAAATTTCCGAAAGTGAGATATCATTATGACAGTCTGGCTATACATTTGTAGCACTCAGACTTTGCAACTGTAAACATTCGGTGCAGCATAATGTGCTTTTTCAGATCCCTTGGCAGTAGATAAATATACACATCAAAAGAATATTGAAATTGATTCACTGTTAGCAGGAAGCATTGTATTTTAAGAGCTAAGACTTTCCCTCATGCAGTATTTATCAAGTATAATGTGTTGATACAGATTAATTTTATGGTTTATCATTTTTATTGATATATATATTTTATGTATTCTTCATCAGATGCTCACAGTAGATCAGAGTAACCACATTTGATAAATAGTGCACAAAAATTCTGCCTGCCATTATGTATTTAGAATAAAAAAGTAACCAGCATTAAGTGAAAAAGTTCACCTGTTGGCTTAGCAATAACATGAAAGAAACATTTCCTATTAGTACGGATCATTCTCTTCAAATGCCTGGAAGATATCTGGGTTTCTTACAGAACTGGTTTAAGTAATTCTTAAATATTTCACAGCTTTCTTTCATGCAGAACACACATTATATTTCTATAGAACTACAGTATAGACATTGATTTGGCCCTTCCAAAAAACGCTTCCTTAATTTTTAATAATGCCATCATACCTAACTGACCACTGTATTAGATAAACCTCTCTAATAGTAAATAAATCTCTCATTTGTCCTCAAAGCCATCTGAATTTATTTGGTCAATTAATCAGTAATTGTTTAAAAGTCCAAAACAGTGATATTTGCCATGTTGGCTTCAATGTGTCCTCTAGTGTTTGAAGATTGGCTTGAAATAAACCTTATATCATTGTGCTCATCTAAGACTGGATCAGGATCTAATACTTAAACAGACCACAAGATAAACTCACTTTCAAGTTTAGCAGCCATACCACATGCACTTCAGAAGAAGTCACCCACCTGAAGCTAAGCATGTTTAGGCTTGACCAGTACTTGGATGGGAGACCATATAGGATAAGCTTGGGTTGCTGCTGGAAAAGGTTTTGATGAGGCCAGCAGGGGGCAGTCACCCTGTGGTCTGAATGTGAACCCCATGAGCCAAGTGCATTGATGGGGACACTGTGTTGTGAAAATGGTGCCATCATTCATATGAGACGTAAAACTGAGGTCCTGACTTTCTTTGGTCATAAGAGATCCCTGGACATCATTTGTAAAGAGTAGGGTTTTCCTGATGTCCAGGCTAAATTGTCCATCACAGACTGGTCATTCTGGCCCCCTGATCATCCCCTGCTTCTAATTGGCTCACCAATTAACAGCTATTGTGTGGTAAGGTGCAAAAATGTCTGCCATCCCATCATCCAGGTGGATGCTATACATTAGTGATGGTTGATGTGTCTCCACACTCACTAAACCACTTTGTGTAGTGAGAAAAACGCTATATAAATGTAAAGAATTATTTAAATTACCAGAATCAATACAGAACTTTTAAAGCTTTCTTACTTTTAGGAATATCCTGCTGAAGAAACCTTTCCTTAGCTAGATACAGTACATTGTCATAAAAGGATACTCATAATTTGCAGGGATAATTGGATATCTGGTGATATTTAAAACATCCTCCGTTGATTCCAGAAAGCTCACAAACTTTCATCCCTTACATCTACATAACTGATACAGTCTGCAGTGGAACCATGGGTTAAAAGGATTTGTTAGCATATCCTGTTCTGTCCATTGATAAAAATTATCTGGAAACAGTACTCATCAGGCTAGGAAATGTATCTGTATCGACCAGCATCTAGTGTGTGTGTTCTTTGGACTACTGCAACCACATCTCCTTTGTGTTTTCATTTTGATGGAATGGAAATTGGTTAGGTTATCATCAATAGCCATATTCCACCTCTGTTGCGCTAGGGTCAATTGTGAATGCTTTTTTTATTATCATTGTATTAAGTTGTAAATTGACTGACTGTAGTCCCTTTGTAATTGTAATTCTTTCCCAGATATTGGCCTAATATTTTTGATTGGTGGCCTATTCTCAAACTGTAAGTCCACAAATCAATTACAAGAAGCTACAGTAAATTCAACAAGTTACATTATGATATTGTTCTCTTAGTCATTATAGTGTGATAACACAATATAGAATTGATACTTCCATTTTCTGAACTATTTTCTTTTCTGGGTCTCCTCATTCAATAACAAGGGAACCATCAATGAATGGAATGCTTATCTATTACAATGACTTAGCCTTTCTGATACAGACATGAGCAACATTGGAGCATCACACACAACAGTCCTGTTTCCTTTTCTCTTCACTTTGCGCACCTCCAACTATAAATATAACAGCAGGTCATGTCACTTGCAGAAATTCTCAGGTGATCATGGACTTATGGGGTGTATCGATAAGGGGAATGAGACAGGGTATAAGAGACAGGTTAAGCCATTTCTTTCTTAGTGCAAAGAGAATTGTCTGCAACTTAATATGAGCAAACCAAGAAACTGGTTATTGACTGTTGCTGCACCAAATATCTACTATGTACGGCTGATTTTAGAGGTGGTGCACTCCTACAAGTACTTGGGGGTCCACCTCAATGACAGTCCCAAATATCTCAGTTACTGTAATGAGTGATTTAAAATTGATCTTGTATGTGTGAGGGTACCATGTGAATGATTGGTTCCCTGTCTAGATTAGATTGGATTAGGTAAACTTTATTAATACCTAGTGAAATTCAGAGCATACAGCAGCATTAGTAAAAATTAGTAAATAAATATAAACAAATATAACTAATACATCTGGTGGAAGCATTGAATTATCTGATAGCAGTGGACAGAAAAGACGCCCAGATGCGCTTCTTAGTACACCACAGTGGAATGAGCCTGTGACTAAAAGTTCTCCAAGAGAGTGCCTCCTGGAGGTAATGGAGGGGATTATTTATCCAATTTTGCCACTGTCTTCTTTTCCACAACAGCCTCCTGTGTGTCCAGCATTCACCCTGTAATTGAACCGGCTTACCTGATAAGTTTGTTCAGGCATTGTACCTCTTTTGAGCTCACATTACTTCCCCAGGAGACCTCAGCATAGAACACCACACTCGCTACTACTGTATAGACTAATAGAGCATTTCCAGCAACTTGCTGCAAACATCCAAAGACCCAAGTCACCTTAGCAAATCTAGTATGCTCTGGTCCTTCTGGAACAGTGCCACG
This sequence comes from Polypterus bichir lapradei, assembly GCA_026402145.1. Lineage (NCBI taxonomy): Eukaryota > Metazoa > Chordata > Cladistia > Polypteriformes > Polypteridae > Polypterus > Polypterus bichir. Next base: position 11,746,031 of record JANRMT010062857.1, on the reverse strand, counting down.
GTGTGGTCAGACCAGTCCAGTTTGTTGTTCATGTGACCCCCACCCCCAGGTACCTGTAGCTCTGCACCACTTCCACATCATCCCCTGAATGGTGACTGGTCTCAAAGGATCCTTGGCATGCCAGAAGTCCACCACCAGCTCTTCTGTCTTGTTGATGTTGAATTGCAGGTTGTTGTCCCAAAAACACAAGACCAGTCCTCCACAACCTTCTTGCACTTTGACTCATCTTCATTATTAAGGCAGCCTATGGTGGACAAGTCATCTGAAAATTTCGGAAGATGTCAGACGCTGGTATTGTGCTGGAGGTCTGTTGCGTAGAGGGGTGAATAGGAGGAGAGACAGGACAGTACCCTGAGGAGGTTAGATAATGGGTAAAGGGGTGAATTTCACATTTCATTTTGTTATAAAACAATTAAAAAAATGTAACAAAACCAGTACATGTATGTAGTTTAATATGAAGCCAGACACAATCAAAAAATCCACCACCCTGTCAAATTAGTGACAAAGTCTAAATCCCATTTACTTTGTTGACTTCCAGAAAGTCACTAAACCCATTTGTGCTCCGATTATAAGTAAACTGATGTAAAGATCAGTAATACTGTCTTGAATAAAGATGGTATCTGACAAACATAAATAATATTAATAAAAAATGTAAGGAAAATTGAAAAATATAAAAAATTAAAGGGCTGCCCTTTGTCACCGATTCTGTTCATAACTTTTATGGACAGA
>JANRMT010062857.1:11727172-11745202 GCA_026402145.1 Polypterus bichir lapradei | reverse complement strand
AGGGCTGCCCTTTGTCACCGATTCTGTTCATAACTTTTATGGACAGAATTTCTAAGCGCAGCCAGGGTGTTGAGGGGGTCCGGTTTGGTGGGCTCAGGATTGAGTCACTGCTTTTTGCAGATGATTTTGTCCTGTTTGCTTCATCAGGCTGTGATCTTCAACTCTCTCTGAATCAGTTCGCAGCTGAGTGTGAAGCGGCTGGGATGGGAATCAGCACCTCCAAATCGGAGACCATGGTCCTCAGCTGGAAAAGGGTGGAGTGCCCTCTCAGGGTTGGGGGAGAGATCCTGCCCCAAGTGGAGGAGTTCAAGTATCTCGGGGTCTTGTTCACGAGTGAGGGAAGAATGGAGCGTGAGATCGACAGGCGGATCAGTGCGGCGTCCGCAGTGATGCGGGCTCTGCATCGGTCTGTTGTGGTGAAAAAGGACTGAGCCATAAGGCAAAGCTCTCAGTTTATCAGTCGATCTGCATTCCTACCCTCACCTATGGTCATGAGCTATGGGTAATGACCGACAGAACGAGATCGCGAATACAAGCGGCTGAAATGAGTTTCCTCCGCAGGGTGTCTGGGCTTTCCCTTAAAGATAGGGTGAGAAGCTCAGTCATCCGGGAGGGGCTCAGAGTAGAGCTGCTGCTCCTCCGCATCGAGAGGAGTCAGATGAGGTGGCTCGGGTATTTGATCAGGATGCCTCCTGGACGCCTCCCTGGTGAGGTGTCATTCTTACATTTTATGAACTCCAACATTCTATTACAGAAAGCTTATGAAGTTCAACATTGCCAGCACAAATAAATTCAGCTCTGTGTACTGTGATATGATTTATTTGCCTATCTGTCTACTGAATCCACATAAGTTGAACTACAGTTTGTAAAATTAGCACTATCAATTATTTGGAATCATCTATTTATCCATTAATCTATATGCTGAGCCCACATACTATAAACTGACACCCCTGGACCAGGACACCAGTCCTCATCTGGGCTCAGGCACACCCAGGCAATGTGTGTAAAGGCATTCAATGTGCGTGTCTTTAGCATCAAAACCATTGTACAAAATAAAATAAAATAAAAAAAACAGAGACATGAGGAGAATATCCAGCCTCCACCCAAACTGTGACCAAGGCCAGGATGTGAGCCCAGTTTCTTGGAAGTGTGAGGCAGAAGGGCTAATAGCAGCACTAAAAAGCGCTATACATTACAATGCATGATTTTTAAATGACTTGCAGCTTGAATATTTGGATCATAAAGGTCATTTTTTAATTCTTAAAAAAACATTTTTTTCTCTTCTGTGTACAGTAAATATTCTTTTAGTTTTGTATTTTTTGCTTGTTTTCTTTATAAAGGAATCTCAAAACTAATTTCGGTTGCAAAATGCTGCATTAGTAAACTACTGAATGCTGTCTATGGATGAAGTAAAAAACATTTAATTACTTTACCTCCGCAGACGTAAAAACTGAAGGTAAAGCGTCTCTGACCCAGATAGCTAAATTGCTGAGGAAGCAAACAGAAGAATGCAAAAGCACAAAATAAGCCATTTTGATTTATTATTGTTCAAAATGCAGTGGTTATCTTTTTTTAATTAAGATTAAACAATGCACAGCAGCTTTGCAAATTTCACATAATATTTAAGTAATTTATGCTATTTATTTATATAATACATCTTTTTGCCTCTTGACCTCAACTAGATATGGGTTTGCTTGATTGTATGCATATGTATGAGCAAAGAAAGAAAATTTGATTAAATACCATAAAAATGGCCAGGCAAGACTTTGTTTAATTAAAAAGCTCATGTTCATAGGTATTAAAATTAAATTAATATAAAAAACAAATAAGTTCTGTTATCACATTCATGGAAAAAAAAAACTCATAGCTAGGTGATACACCAGAGTCCTACTGAAAAATCATGAAAACAAAACCATTGCCCAAATAACTGCAAATACTTAAAATGAATGAATACAATCCTATTACTGTTATTAGGTTTTTGGGCGATACAACACTCTAAAATCTTTACATTTCCAGGAGTGAAAAAGCACTCATCTGTTTATGGTAGCGACCTTCCCAACAGCATATTTCCTGAACTTAAAGAAAATTTCCATAACTTTGTACAAAACATCTGGATGGGCTGGCATATCAGCAGGTGTTTTAGAAAATTCTACAGTTGAAGGTGCCTCTGAAGCAATAGAAATAGTTGTAACAATAAGGCCTGGACATAAACACTGTTAAAATTTTGATTTTGTGCATCAGTTTAATGTGACACTGGCTGAACAGGCTAGGAAATGTTCCTAAGACAACAACCATGCCCATTTTTTACTGTCCTCTAGCAAAACATGTTTCAGGGCCTTGACAACCCCTAAACACAGAGTGGTTATTATCACAAAAGTTGTAACCTTCCATTTGTGTCCTTGTCCTATCCCAATTGACTTTTTTTTAATAGAAGTGTCAGATGTGCAAACTGATAGTGGACTCCACACAGTTAATGCTTTACTAGACACAGGGGTCTTCCCAGATTGTCTGAAGACTGCAGTAGTTTAACCCCTTCTTAAGAAAAATATTCTATACTACCCAGACTGTAAGACCCATTTGCTAGTTATTCAGGTTATGTTAAGTTGATAGACATATTTTCTTAACTATGTTAAATGTTTGACTATATATTAGTGCATAGTTAATGGGAGGTACTATTATAGCCCCCACAAGATAAACTGAAATGGAAAATTCTATTTCTTGTCCCTCTGATTGCAGATTAGTCTCAGTTAGTTACCTGCCTGCAGTAAGTAAGGCATGGAGGGCACACGATTTCAAACCGTGCCCAGTTGTATGTACCATAACATGCTCTATTGAATGTGCAGCCCTGTACCTTTAGAACACACTGAAGGTGAAGTAAAGCATAGAAAAATAATTAATCTTTAAGTATAGAAAACAACTGAAGTTTAACAAGAAAAAGTTAACTTTGAAGAAGCAACATCTTTTTCCTTTTTTGCCTTTTATTCTGCATGTGTAACAACTTTTCTCTATTCTTGTGTGAACTGTTTGCCTTAAATTTTCTCTAAACCTTTTTTAAAAACAAACTTTTTTGGACTGAGAAATTTCTTTTGGTACGTGATTGACTCCTGCTTGATCCAGCCTTATCTATTTAGCAGCTACACAGACCTTTGAGAACTTTAGACCTATTTCTAACTTATTTTTTTAAGTAAAATTCTAGAATAAAACTGTTGTTCAGCAGTTCAATGATTATTTGATTTTATTGTTAATAAGTTTCCGTCAGGTTTTAGAACAAACCCTAGTACAGAAACTGACCTGGTTAAAGTAGTTAATGCAGACACAGGCTGCATATCTGTTCTTGTTTTCCTAGACCTTTGTGTAGCACTTAGTCCTTAGACCATAATATCCTTTGTGACAGATAGGGTGCCATGGACCCCTAAACCCTGGACACAACCAACACAAATAGAGTCATGCGTTCAAAACAGAGGTTTTTATTATTAAAATAGCCCACAAAGTAGTTTTACAAGGTTGCACAAGCAAAATTACAATCAAATTCTCCTTCCTTCCTTCCTTCCTCCAGTGAGTGTTGCCTTCCTTCCTCTCAACTCTGACTCCACTGGAAGATGCTGGACAGCTTTGTTTTATGTTGGACCCAAGAGTAAAACCAATTACAGGACATAGCCCAATGGAAGTACTTCCAAGTCAAATGGAAGCCCAGAAAAACAGGGATCGTTAATCCACACAGCATCCTTTGGCAGCACCCATGGAACCCAGCAGGCTGACCACCATGCCCTGTAGGTATCCACATGGTTACAGAGCTCCCAGGATGGTGCCATGTAGCAGATGGGGGACAAACATATTCCGAAATAGGAGCCTTCTCCCACTGTTCCTTTGTTTTGTTCTCCTATCCAGGTAAGGGTCCCATACCCATCCTGGTTGGGATGACAATCCATTACTGTCCTTCCATTCTGGCTTCCCTTCTCTCCTGAGCGGGATGCCGGATAATCACTTACACCTTATAAATCACCTTAGGAAATTGGTGGTTCCCTTGGCTAGTGTCTTAAATTATTTTCTTGAATTTAACAGGTAGGACATTTTTTGTTGTTTAGGGTAATTATAGTTTGGAGGTCCATGATATTATACATGGTGTACCACAACAATCTAGTCTGGGCCCACTGTTGTTTTCAATATATGTGCTTCCATTAGCCCAGATTATACTGAAAGACAAAGTGAACTACCAAAGGTATGCAGATGACACACAGCTTTACTTATTTTTAGCATTTGAAGCTCCTGGTGCTTTTGTCTTTCTGACTCACTGTCTTACTTGTATTTCTGAATGGATGAATAGTCACTTTCACAAGCTAAATAAGAAAAAAAAAACAGAAATCTTAGTGGAAATAGTGAAGGTCTTAGAAAGAAACTCAATCCATTTGCATTATAAGTCAATGCGGAAATAAAGAATTTAGGTGTAATCATGCACATTAACTGTTTTACTAGGTCTATATTTTTCTATCTATGGGATAAACTCTAAGAAGCAGGGAGAATGCTCAGTGAGGACAGGGTGGTCTTTTGGCATTGGAACCCTTGCAGATTTTGTCTTTTCTCCAGACATTTTCTGTCCTGCTATTCATCTGACCTCTTTATGTTTATGTTAGCCCATATTGGTTTATATTTCAACATTCATTAATAATGTTATTTAGTTTTAATTTATTTTTCTTTTCTTGCAAATATTTCTTTGACATCTTATAAAGTACTTTGAGCTACACTCTGTATATGAAAATGTGCTATAGAAGTAAATGTTGATGTTGAAAAACTTGAACATCTTTTAACTGAATTACTTACAGTAGGTTAAGGTTCAAAGTAAACATACCTGAGTGTATTTCCTTTCAATTTTGTCAGCTTCTTGTGCTTTATCAAAATTTTAATACAATGAAAAAGTAGATTGTGCTGTTTTCTGTGTAATGTATTATGGATGATATAATTTCAGTGTTTCTCTGTGCTGTGCTGAAGTTAGACTCATTCCCACTTGGTGTGGGACTCGGCTTTTGTCTCCTATTCTGTTCATAATTTTCTTGGGCAGAATTTCTAGTTGCAGCCAAGGAGTGGAGGTTGTCCAGTCCAGTGACCGCATGATCACATCTTTAGTATTTGCAGATGATATGCTTTTCCTGATTTTATTAACCTTAGATACACACTGCTTTGCTGCTATGTGTGAAGCAGTTGGTATGAGTATCAGCACCTTCAAGTCTAATGTCATCTTTCTAAGCCAGAAAAGGGTTAAGTAACATCTCCAGTTTGGGAATGAGGTGCTACCTCAAGTGGAGGAGTTTAAGTATCTCATGATTGTATTCAGGAATGAGGGAAGAAGAGAACACTGGAGATTGATAGGCAGATCAAAGTGGTGTCAGCAGTTATAAAGACATTGTACTGGTCAGTCTTGTTGAAGAGAGATCTGAGTCAAAAGGTGAAGCTCCTGATTTACTGGTCAATCTACATTCCTACCCTCACCTATGGTCACCAGCTGCAGATAGTGATGAAAACAACTAGATCACGGATGCAGGCAGCAGAAATACTCGTAAGTTTCCTTTGCAGAGTGTCTGGGCTCAGCCTTAGAGATGGGTTTAAAAGTACAGAAATTTGAGAGGAGCTTAAAGTAGAGTTGCTGCTCTCCAGCATCGAAATGAGCCAGTTGTGATTGTTGGGACATCTGATTAGGAATGCCTCCTGGGGAGGTGTTTTGGGCATATCCAATAAGGAGGAGACCCTGTTAGTTATAAGACCAGTAAGAACAGTTACATTTGTCATGCAGCCAATAGTAAACATCAAAACCATATTGTCCAAGCCATAGGATTCATTACCCTGAAGTGAAGAATTAATAAAGAACACTAATTTGAAAAATTAAGTACACCCCATGATTTTTGAAAATTATTTTTAACCTATGTGGACATATCTAGATAAGATCTTCATTTAGTAGTATCTTCAGATAAGTTGATATAACTGAAAAAAATTAAAAATTTTCAATAATTTATTTGTAAAAAAAATTAACAGATATGCTATTTGCATATGAGGAAGGAGTAAATCCACCATTGGCTCTAAAAGCTGTTATTGCCTCATCAAGTAGATGTTTCCTACAACTGTCTTGCAGTCTCTGACATTGACTGGGAGAAACTTTTTCCCATTCCTCCTTGCAGAATTCTTTCAGCTGTGTTTTAGGGAAAGTGTGCTGCCACCTTAAATACCCTCTGGGCAAAGACATCACGTGTCACGAGATTAGGGTTCACATGATTCAATCACAAAGAAAATCGGCATGAAAGAAAAAAATGGCCAGTTTAAAATGGAAATAGAAAAAGTGAAGGGTTGTACTTTTTGTATCCTGTTAATGTGTGTTAGATTTCTTTATTTTGTGCCCTGTCTCCTTTATGTGGTGCCTTAGGGGATGGGGCCACCTAAAGATGTAACTGGGGAATCGCCTCAGAAGTATTTATGGAGAAGTAGCAATCAATTCAGTTGCTTTGTTGTGAGCAGAAAGGACCACAAGATGATCAACAAGTTCAGAAACAATGTCAGAAAGGAATTAGAAGGGTCAAAATTCAGGGGACAAAAGAGACTGATGGCAAAACAAAATCCTAATCAAAACTGTGTTATGTATACAAACCCCAAATAACTCAGAAATAGAATAGAAATGTGCACATACTAAAGTTCCTATCTTTTGAATTGTGCTATTTGTTCTCATTATTGGATATCTTGCATTTGGCCTTATACTTTTGAAAGAAGGTACTCTGTTTAGTACTTTTTGGCGGTGTATGAAACAAACCAATTTGATTTCTCTTTTTTATGTCTGACTTGATTTTTTCCTGCTTTCTTTTTTCATTTTCTTAATAAAGAAGTAGATATTTAAGGAATTTCTTTATTTTTGTTCTGCCACTGAGTTGTTTATTTTTACAGTTTTTCCCCTTTGTTTCTTTGGATTCACTGACTTTTAAGCCTTTGCCCACTTTTCCAACCCATGTAGGCCATAAACATGTCTCCTGATTTTGGGGTAGGCTGTTTATAGGAATGAAGCTTACACATTTGGTTTACACCTGCATGGAAGCACAGGCCTGTTTTTTTGTTTTTTGAGGCCTGCACACTTTATGATTTTTTTTGAAGAGTAGCATCACAACAACTTTCTTCTGAACAACTTGATATTGAGTGAGTGCATTTTTCTACAAGGCAGAATTTCTAATATAACTGATTTTTTTTTAAATTAAAAATTTAAGAGTGCTTTGTAATTTCATTCTTTTAAGAATCCATTTCATGAACCCATTTCATCCTAATTTAGTGTCACAAGGATCTGCTGGGAATGTCTTAACAACAATGCATGCAATGGAGGATCCTGCGATGGATGGGTCACCAATCCATTGCAGGCCACTCACACACACACACTGACATCCCAAACAGAGTTGTCTCTGTCCTTGTCCATAGTGCTACTGGGAGAGGTTACAGGTCCCTACAACCTTGCAAGGGAAGAAGGTTAGAAAATGACCTGATGAAAGTAACCGGAAACTAAACATTCAATGTCATACTTTAGTTGTTTTAAATTCCAATAAGAGCTTAAGCATAATTGCAGTAAATAACATTCACATATTTTAAAAGGAAGCACTTGGCTTTCCAAGGACATATACAGGGCTTCTCATTATTGCTCTCACTTAAATAAATGTTGTTTCAGATGCTTATGTTTGGCATTTTTTTTTCTGCTTGCAGCCAAATAAGATCTCACATCTGAAGGGCAACACATCATTTTGTGTTATTTCTACAACAGACAAATAAATAGAATAACCATCTGAATTGCATGACAGAAAAAAAAATAAAATACATTAAAGTAATGGATGTGCTAACTTTGAGCTAAGCTGTTCCTTTGGAGTCTCCTGTATTTATGGCTTTTATCTGTACTGAAGCCATACAGCTCATGTGTCAGACAGAGAAATGATGCTTCTTGACAGCAATGCGTCGTTGAGGGTTTAGCTATCAAGAACAAATTAGAAAGAAACACCACTTGTAACCAGTTTTTATAAATAAAAATAATGTTCTCCAGTGTTTTACCAAGTGCCAAATTTAAAAACAAAGTGGTCCTAAAGCTAGCAGATTTTTCAGTTAGACAAAACCAAATAACTGACATATTGGCAAAATGACAACTTTTGGAAATTATTTAATTTACCTGGTTGACAGAGAAGGACAAGTCTTCAAAAATGGGGTCTCAACAATAGTTGCACATCATGGGATTTTTTTAAATTTTCAAATCTTATAACAATTTATACATTAACTTTTTTTGTTCTTGTTTATTTACATAGAGATAGCAGGAAAAGTCAAGTCTATCCAGGAAACATTGGGTGTAAGGTGTTAGATGAGCCCCCAGTCCATTGTAGAGCACATTCAGTCACACATTGATGTCCCAAACCAATTAAGGGTCATCTATTCAGTTAATCTATTTAGTTAATCTATACACCTTTGGAATTTGTGAAAACTGGAGTATCCAAGGAATCATACACCTCCACCTTCTTAAAAAAGCTTATGTTGAGGATTCAGGAAAAGAGACTTGGCCCAATAATTAAATGTCAGATCCAGAAGGAGCAACCTCCTTGCCAACCCACACCAGACAACCACTTGTCCTTGCCCAGATACTTGATGGGTCCATGGGAGTTTTTCAGTCTAGGCTGGCTGTTGACTTGGGATATCTTATGACCTTTGTTTTCTTTTGTAGAAACTATTCAAAGAGTTTCATGCCATTCAGGCTCTATTGTGAAGGGTGAGAACTCTGCTTAGTGCTGACAACATGAGCGTTGGACTATGACAAGGGTGCATTTAATCTCCTCTCCTGTTCATGATATATGATTTTCAACTATGGATTTTTAATGAAAAGGATAGCAAGATGCAGTCAAACTTTTTTTTTTTGTTTATTATAAAAGAAGTTCCTTAACTTTATCCAGGCGAGGTGGAATGTGGTGTAGAGAAAGGACAAAGCTCTCTTGGGAGGTGTGGAGGAGTGAAAAAAGCTAAAGAAATATTGTTTTGTGTGGTTTGAAGATGTCTGTCAGAAGGTAACTGCCGAAAAGAAGTGATTTCTTGAGCCTGGAACTGTTGTCTGTGTAGTTGAGTCTAGGGTTTGCAGTGCTACTACCAGATATCAAAGGAGGCACAACAGAACATATACATTTATTACTATTAATATTATAAAGACTGTCCACTTGTGATTGTGTTTCATAACAACCCCATCCCCTTGTTGGCTTGGTTATTTTCTTATATTGAACTCACTTGGCATAAAAATAAAACACAAAATATACCATACATAAAAGTTAAATAAAGCATGTGGGAGCCCTTAACCCTTTCATTTAATATTTACAGATTACACACAAATGGGAAAAACTGCAAATTCCGCACCAACCAAATTTGGATTTGAACCCCTGATTTTGGATACATGAAACTATGCTAACCAGTGTGCTTTTCAATTTCCTTAATGCTTGCATTCTAAGTAATTTTCTTAATAATATTCAGTATGTGTTTTCATTATGTTTTAGTATATCCAAAAGCATTAAACTTGATCATTAATTCTACATTAATAACTAGAAAAAAAATCAGAAAATGCCTATCTCACTCATTCTGAACCATTTTACTATGTGGGTATTATCAGGGGAAAACAGAGAAGGTACGCAGACTCCGCAAAAACAGAGATACGGCTGAGAATTGAAATATGCAATGATATATAATTTAAAATACTTCATATTTCTGTTATAATTCTGTGCACATAAAAAATTTGTGGGCACTTTTTTCAGCTTCTTTTATCTTCATATCTGTCACATTTTGGGTTTTCTGAAGTTCTGTAACATATTTTGCACTTATTTCTTCTTTGCGCCATTCATTTAAAACATTTTGTTTTATCTATAGGCACTTTACCAGTCATCTGTGCTTTCTCAATCAGCCTTTCCTTATGTAATCCATCTATCCATCCATTATCCACCGCTTATCTGAGGTCCAAGGCACTACAAGATGTGCCTGTACATATTTGTAAGATGGGCTACATCAGGGGTGCCCACACTTTTTCGGCTTGCAAGCTACTTTTAAAATGACCAGGTCGAAATGATCTACCTACATTAAAAATGCTATATATATATATATATATATATATATATACAGTAATGCCTCGCTATATCGCGCTTCGACTTTCGCGGCTTCACTCTATCGCGGATTTTAAATGTAAGCATATCTAAATATATATCACAGATTTTTCGCTGGTTCGCGGATTTCTGCGGACAATGGGTCTTTTAATTTATGGTACATGCTTCCTCAGTTTGTTTGCCCAGTTGATTTCATACAAGGGACGCTATTGGCAGATGGCTTAGAAGCTACCCAATCAGAGCATGTATTACATATTAACTAAAACTCCTCAATGCTATAAGATATGCATCCCGCGCGGTGTTTGTTTGCTTGTCTCTGCCTCTATCTCACCCTCTCTGACATTCTCTGCGCCTGACGGAGGGAGTGTGAGCAGAGGTGCTGTTTCAACAGAGGCTGTTTCCTTAGAAGATACTGACGCTCCTCTGAAAAATGCCGCTTTACTTAAAAGCACACGTATTGATTTTTTGATTGTTTGCTTTTCTTTGCGAGCGCGCGCTCTCTCTCTTAAATTCTCTGCTCCTGATGCAGAGACTCATTTGAAGAAAAGATATATTTGCATTCTTTTAATTGTGAGAAAGAACTGTCATCTCTGTCTTGTCATGGAGCACAGTTTAAACTTTTGACTAAAGGGTGTTATTTCATGTCTAGAGGGCTCTAATAATGTTAACAGTGTGGGAGAGTTTATAAGGGCTTAAAATATATAAAAATAACCATACAAACATATGGTTTCTACTTCGCGGATTTTCACCTATCGCGGGGGGGTCTGGAACGCAACCCCCGCGATGGAGGAGGGATTACTGTATATATATATATATACTGAGTATACTTTATACATAAAATGTATGTCGTCGTACCTTGCATAATTGAATAACCTTTATGGCACAATAACAATTCAATACATTTATGGTCACTACAGTATTTGGATTTAATAATCGTCATGTGGGAAAAGGCTGACTCGCATAAATAAGAAGACCCGAACAATGCAGTCAAGGAGCTTTTGAATTCAGCTGAGTGAAAAATGACGGCTGTCCGATTAACTGCAATTTTAGTTCCCTGTACTTTCTTTTTCTCAGATCACTTTTCGGAAGGACGTCAGTTTCCTAGTTTTTATGAACAGTTCAAAAATGCCTTTCCACATTTTCCTTCTTTGGAATAGCAATGATAGATTGACAGATCAGACAAACGCACTTCGATTGTGACATTGTGAGAAAAAAAATCCTCTTCCAATTCCACATCCAGCCCATACCCTCCCCAATCATTTTTTTTTTTAAATTCCCTTCTTTAGTCGATATAAATTGGAAAGCTAACTAGATCACAGCCGGAGTTTTGCAGTAGCTCGCGCGTTTGATCGTGTGTTAGAAAAGAACAGATCTCAGACTGGCTGCCCTGTATGTCAATCAAGTGGCAAATGCCATAGGGAGGATATATGGTAGACTAACGTTTAAAAAAAATTTTTTTTTAATGCAATGCAATCTACCTGAATTACCTTTGAGATCTACCGGTCGATCGCGATCGACGCATTGGGCACTCTGGGCTACATAATCATTGTGTACTGACTGCAATAGGTGATGACAGTTAACAAATGACATAAATCAATGACAGAGACAGTAAAGATTAAAAACAATACTTTCAGCACACACAATAATTTATACTACAATACAACCGTATTTGCTCAGACCCGACAGACCGGGATAAACAACTGCAGGAGCTTAGACAAGATTTCATCAGACAAGGTTATACCCACAAAACAACAGACACTCAAATAAGAAGAGCTACTGCCATACCCAGAGACCACCTTCTGGAATATAAAAACAAAGACAACAATATCCGCATTCCCCTTGTTGTCACCTATAACCCACATCTTGAAGCATTTCGAAAAATTATAAAAGAACTTCAGCCAATGCTAAACAATGACGAAACGCTGAAAAATGTATTTCCTGAACCTCCAATCCTGGCATACAGACAACCACCAAACCTGCAGCAACTAATTGTCCGACCAAAAGTGGACCAAAAGAAAACGGCACATCTCCCTGCCTACAGAAAAGATGTAAAATGTGTGATCACATTTATAATACAGACCGTGCAGTTATACCACACTGCCGACTAGAGCATCGCATAAAGGGATCAATTTCCAGCAGATGTCCTGAAACTGCACTCTATGTGGGAGAAACTGGACAAACACTCCGCCAAAAAATAAATTTGCACAGGTTCCACATCAAGCATGGCAACACAGATGTTCCTGTAGCAGCCCACTTCAACAGTCATGGATACTATGAGAGGTACTTTAAAGTCACAGTGCTTATGGGCAACTTCAGAACACAGCAGAGAGAAAAGAACGGGAAGTCAAACTCATGCTAACATTGAACACATTACAACATGATTTAAATAGAGACAAAAGTTTTATGGCCAGATATGAGGATTGTTTGCATCTCTTGGACTGGCACAGATAACCTGACTACTGATCCATATTGTATGGAAAAACTCATCAGAAACTTTAAAAGACTTTGTTGTACAGTTATCTTATCCAAAGATCATGCCTATACATTGTTCTCCTCTCTTGCTAAGTGACTCTTAACCTGAAGAGGTCAATTAATATTTTACATTTAAGATGTCTCACTTAAAGGTTTTCCAATGTTGTATCTGTCCTAGTGTGTATATAAACACAGGGAACTCCAGTTTCTGTATTACATCTTGCCTGAAGAAGGGGCCTGAGTTACCTCGAAAGCTTGCATATTGTAATCTTTCTAGTTAGCCAATAAAAGGTGTCATTTTGCTTGACTTCTCACTACTTTCATAATGGTTAACATGGCACAACACCCTAGTACTACTAGGTTAAATCCACAAAATTGGACAACAAAGAAGTGCAGGACACTGACCTTTATAAGCTTACCATCATGGCAATGCCATCATATGCTGCACCTTCTCTAATGTCCTGCCTTGCAACAAGTATATCACTATCTATCTAGCAAACAACTCAAGTCCGAATTTAACTTAGAGCTTCCATTTTGAATTTGATGATTTCTTACCATTTTTTCCGAAGACATTTTCTTTTAACGATTTGCACTACTACTTTGCGGCTTTTGCATTACTTGTTTACATGGGGATTCTCCCATGATGCACTGGAGCTGCGCCAGTTGTGATGTTATTGGTGCACCAGTATGAAGTTTCACCAAAAAAAGCCACTTGTATCCAAGATTATGCCAAAACTAGCAACTTATTTTCTTTGATTTTCTGATTACTGGTTATTGCTAGCAAGCTCTCCCTATTCACTTGTTTGTGAAGTTTTGATTTACAGTTTGGTTTTGACGATTCTCTTTTTGACTTCCAGTTTTGACTGCTTTTTGACTCCTGATCCTCACTCAGTGGTTCTTCTGGTATGACTGCTTTTTAGTCAGAACACTCAACTTGAAAGATCACTTTGAAGATGCTTGAAGATATTTGTAATTTCATTTTTTTCATTCTCTAAACAATATAATCCTACCTATTAACACTTCACTCCACACAAGCAAGCTTAATAAATAATTAGCTGAACCTGACATTTGATGGTTGTAGATCCATGTCTCTTCCTTATCTTACTGTGGCTATTCAGATGAAGAAAACAGTTGAATTGTTTCATTTAACAAAATATTTACTGTAAATAATCATTCACCATTATAACCATCATGAAAAATCCCCCTTATCCCCTCCAGGATTTGTTTTTTCAGAACAAATTTAGGCTTTTTCTGCCACAGTATGCTAAGAAAGACATATTCAATTTAATGCTTCCTCCAGACGTCACCATCTAAATACTTGCACTCTTTAATTTCCAAAATTTGCACAATATACATGTATTGCTTAATATTTATTTATCTATTTATCTATCTACTGACTGTTTTATTTGTCCTGTGAGTCTGTATCTTTGTTTTTTTTTCATGTTTTTGCAGCTATATACATCTAAATTTCCCCTTGGGATTAATGACGTTTATCTAATCTATAAATATAATCACCAAACTGGAAGTGACTTATTATTAATGTATAATATATGAATTTCCATTGAATATACTAAAATGCAGCCAGTGAATTGAACAGAAGTCTTTATTGCAGAAAGGCTTTTTCTTTTTCTTATTTGCAAATAGTTGGCATTTTTCTAATGTATTTAGCTTACCACAGTATTTTTCATTTTCAGAGACTCAAATGTTTAAAAGTTAGAGACCAGCAAACACCAGCTAGCCGTCCCATATCTCCCATCCTGCAAAAGTGTATGGCTCTTGGAACTTGTTCTACTCCAATAAAAGATTTTCCAGTTTTGAAGAGTTTGCTTGCCCAAAGCTTTCCTTCAAAATGTATTATATGTCTTCTAATTTATCTTGTGATGTCTTTTGAGACAGAATGCACTGTATGCTGGCAACAGCTTTCTGACAAAAGAGGCACAATGGAACCCCCAGAGAACACTAAAGAATGTATTGCAGCTTCTCCTTACCGTAGGTTGAAAGATGTAACATTCACTGTCAACTCTTTTTGACTTGCCAGATGTCATCTTGAAAACTGGTAAGTTCTAATTAAATGTTATGCTCGGTAAACCCAGGACTTCTTTACACAAATGTCTTCTGTTGACACTCTTCTATATACCAACAAAGACATCAGAAGTATGGAACATAGTGTAGCAGTTATAAATAAAATATTATTCAGTTTTGTTTCATACTGTTATATTTTATTATCTGTCTGCTCTGTACATAATGTTGTTCTTATCATTCTTTGTTTAACATGTTTAATATTAGGCACTGAACTTTAATAACATAATGACTCAAAATTGTAAAAACACATAGGCCCACTTACATTACCTTTAACTCTTTAAGTTCAAATTCATTAGTTATAATTATTTCCATTCTGTTCAGTGTGTTATGCGGTTTATACTGTATTTGACAAGCTGCATAGACTGAAACTTATGATCAAGGGCAGCACTTAGCTTAATGTCATCACATGACCAATGTGAGTGGCTGCTTTGTGTGTAACCTTAAGCTTCTTTCACTAGACGGACAACATCAACTTACAGAGACCAGCTGCCATTTAGTTTAAATGTAAATGTGTAACAAAGAACTTTACGAAATATCATTACATAACACAGCATATATTACCGAAAAACAAGGATTGCTGCTAACTGACATCATTAACAGCTCGTTTGTTGGATGAGAGCTATAATAATATGACATCTTGAACTCTACACAAATCACAACATAAGACAAACATGAGAAGACCTATCAGTCCAGGTAGTTTAGCTAATAGCTAAACTGTCCCAAGATCTTATCCAGATGTTTGTTAAAGGTTTTTAAGGTTTCTGCTCCAGCTACATGTCTTGGTAGTTTGTTGCAGATTCTTACAACCCTTTCATAAAGATGTGCTTCCTGTCTTCACTCTTAAATGCACTTCCCCATAATGTAAACCAACCACTTTGCAAAAGTCCACTTCCAGTGATATGCTTTTTAGGCTGGGTAGCATGGTGGCATATTGGTAGCACTGCTTCCTCACAATAAGGTGAGTGGGGGGTCATGTTCTTGGTGATCTCTGCATGGAGTTTGCATGTTCTTCCCATTTCTGCGTGGGTTTCCTTTCACAGTCCAAAGACTTGTAGGTTAGAGACATTGGTGATGCTAAATTAACTCCTGATTTGTGTTTTTGTTTTCATCCTGCAGTGAGCTAGCACCCTGTCCAGGGATTGTTCCTACCTTGCATTCTATTCTTATTGGGACTGGCTCCAGCTGTCCTGCAATCCTGCTCTGGATAAGCAGATTTGGAGGTTGGATGGATAAATGCTTTCTAGGCATATCCTCTGAGCAAAACACTGCGTTCTCAGCCAGCTATCGCCAGACACAAAGCTACAATAAGCTGTTTTGTAACATAAAATAGCTATTGTCCCTGTGACCCTCAAGTGGAATCTTACTTGAAAATGTACAGTATGAATAATAGCAATTGTCTCCAAAAAAATAAAGGTCTAAAAGAAGCAGTGCAACTATAATTTATTATAAAGGGCATAGATTGTCTCTATCTCTTTTTTTTGTTCTCTTTTAAGGTTGGAAGTTAAACAGATAATGGAAACTTTTTAAATTTTTCATAGCATATATACTAAGGCAGTACTTCCCAAACTCAGTCCTGGGGATCCACTGTGGCTGCAGATTTTTGTTGTACCCAGCTTCTGTTTTTAAATTGGACTCCTAGCCCAATTAAGTCAGCTGTTATATCCCAGTTTCTGTGTTTTGGAGTCAATGGAGAAATTACAAAACTAAGTTTAGTACATTTTGTATTAAAATGCACTAAGCACTTATAATCGGATAAGTTTTTTTTTTAACTTTACAATTTTCAGCCTGATTTTTCTTTCTGCTTTTCCAAGTGTCCTGATTGTTTAATTTATGATCTACTAATTTCTGGTCTGATGCTAAAGTTATAGCAGCCTTTCATCATTCAGTGTTGTTTACCTGGCTGTAAGTTCTGTTTGTTTTAATTATCATTATTATGATACAATGAAAGGTGCAAACTGCACACAAAAAAACAAAACAATAGGATAATAACAAAAGAGAGGTAAGTGTTTAAAGCAAAAGTAGAAATATTTCTAAATGTCTTATACGTAAATGTAAAAATCATACTGCTGTGCTTTTCTAAACGCAGAATAAGAGAAGGGAAAAAAAACATCTAAATAAATGAGATCAATTATTATAACTAATTGTGAATTTGGCTGGAATAAAAACCTGCAGCCACAGTGGGTCCTCAGGGCCAAGTCTGGGAACCACTGTACTAAGGGGTACTTCTTCAAAACACATTTGATCATTTCCAGGACAATTTCATGAAAATAAAAACACCACATACTGTACATCTCATATACATCTTACTTAACAGATCAGTCAAACCCCACAGGTAGCCACCACAGCAAAATTGTCAGTGTCAAATTATATATATATATATATATATAATATTGTGAGAGGCATCACGTTGGGACTGGCACCCCAGCCGGAATTGTACCAGGATCCTTACCCAGTTGGGATGGCAGTATAATAGAAGCACAGGGGAAGACAATTTTTTCTAGGAACTGTCTTCCCCTTCATGCCAGATGGCAGCACTCTGGATTAAAGCACCACGATGGATTCCCACAGGACACAATAGGAATTGTAGTTCTTTAACTTTGTCCTGTATGGTTCTGTAGGTGCTGCTAGGGGGCAATGAGGGGACTAATGAGCCCTACTTAGTCAGGCTCCAACCTAACCTGGAAGTGGTTCTGAGATACATAATCGAGATACTGGAAATGCTGTCCGCTTCAGCACAGGGAGCCAGTGTTGAGAGGAGGAAGATAAAGCTTGCCTGAAGGAGTGGAGGAGAGAAAGAAAGAGAGATGACAGAGAATTACTAAGTGTGAGAGTACTGATGGTAGTATGGGAAACATTTTCCTGTAAAGAGTTTCACACAATTAAACCCTTTCTATATAGCAAACATTTCTCCAAGCCTTTATGTCAGGAGTTTGGTGAGCTGTAGCGCCCCCTAGACCCACAATATATACTATAGGCTCAGAAATGTCTGCATAATTACTGTATTCATGATCCCTCATAGTCATACTGTCCCCTCTCTGCTTCTGTAATAGTAACTTCAGGGGCATTTCTATATAAACAAATAAATTGCCACTCTCTGACATAGGTTCTTCTCTTTAAGTTCCTTATTATTAGTACTTTAATTGGTTTATTTTCTATAATTCTCTCTGTCACTATGATTCTGGATCTGACCTGGCAACTCAGCACCTGGTATAATGCCATGTAAATAAAGCTAAAACCAAAATATATAAATGGGCAAAATATTTTTGATAAAAATGAAAGTATATTAAAGTTAGATAGATAGATAGATAGATAGATAGATAGATAGATAGATAGATAGATAGATAGATAG
>JANRMT010062857.1:11704454-11720931 GCA_026402145.1 Polypterus bichir lapradei | reverse complement strand
GATAGATAGATAGATAGATAGATAGATAGATAGATAGATAGATAGATAGATAGATAGATAGATAGATAGATAGATAGCGACATTCAAAAAGTTAACTTTTATATTGGAAACGGTGAAAGTGGGAGGAGTAGTAATTGGTCGTGTCTGAGAGTGTCATGTGACTAGTTCTGTCTGTGATGAAGATAGCTGTGAAACTTATAAACTGCACCAAAGAGGAACAGTGTTCTGTCAAACGCTTTTTGTGGGCAGAAAGTGTGCTGGGAGCACAAATAAAGTCGTCTATGAGTAGATTGAAATGTTCGAAAATGGCCTTACTAGTGTGATGGATGCAGATCGCTCCAGACATACAGCTAGAGCCACGACCACGAGGAATGAAGAAAGAATCCTGGTGTGAAAGCAGCAGTGCATCAGTGGCTACGCATGCAAACAAAAACATTTTTTGCTGATGGCATTAAAATGTTGGTACGACGCTGGGAAAATTGCATCGCAAAGGAAGGTGACTATGTAGAAAAGTGATGTAACTTGCTTTTGAAATTCTTAATAAATACAGTGCAGAACCATTTTGAACGTCCCTCGTAGACAGAGCTTTATTTGTCCACAGGAAACTAAATAAATAAACAAATAAATATTATTATACAGTAATCCCTCCTCGATCGCGGGGGTTGCATTCCAGAACCCCCCGCGATAGATGAAAATCCGCGAAGTAGAAACCATATGTTTGTATGGTTATTTTTATATATTTTAAGCCTTTATAAACTCTCTCACACTGTTAACATTATTAGAGCCCTCTAGACATGAAATAACACCCTTTAGTCAAAAGTTTAAACTGTGCTCCATGACAAGACAGAGATCTTCTTTCTCACAATTAAAAGAATGCAAATATATCTTCTCTTCAAAGGAGTGCCGTCAGGAGCAGAGAATTCCAGAGTGAGAGAGAGAGAGAGAGAGCGCTCGCAAAGAAAAGCAAACAATCAAAAAATCAATACGTGTGCTTTTAAGTATTCCGAAGCACCGCAATAAAGCGGCATTTTTTAGAGGAGTGTCAGTATCTTCTAAGCAAACAGCCTCTGTGCAAACAGCCCCTCTGCTCACATCTCCTCCGTCAGGCGCAGAGAACGTCAGAGAGATAGAGAGAGAGCGCGAGATTAAAGCAAACAATCAAAAAATCAATATGTGTGCTTTTGTGCTTTTAAATATGCCAAAGCACCACGATAAAGCAGCATTTCTTAGAGGAGCGTCCGTATCCACTAGGCAAACAGCCTCTGTGAAAACAGCCCCTCTGCTCACACCCCCTCCGTCAGGCGCAGAGAATGTCAGAGAGGGTGAGATAGAGGCAGAGACAAGCAAACAATCAAGCACCGCGCGGGAAGCATATCATATATCATTGAGGAGTTTTAGTTAATATGTAATACATGCTCTGATTGAGTAGCTTCTAAGCCATCCGCCAATAGCGTCCCTTGTATGAAATCAACTGGGCAAACAAACTGAGGAAGCATGTACCATAAATTAAAAGACCCATTTTCCGCAGAAATCTGCGAACCAGCGAAAAATCCGTGAGATATATTTAGATATGCTTACATTTAAAATCCGTGATAGAGTGAATCCGCAAAAGTCGAAGCGCGATATAGCGAGGGATTACTGTACTAGTAAAATACCCGCACTTCGCAGCGGAGAAGTAGTGTGTTAAAGAAGTTATGAAAAAGAAAAGGAAACATTTTAAAAATAACATAACCTGATTGTCAATGGGGCGACACGGTGGCGCAGTCGTAGTGCTGCTGCCTCGCAGTTAGGAGACCTGGGTTCACTTCCTGGGTCCTCCCTGCGTGGAGTTTGCATGTTCTCCCCGTGTCTGCGTGGGTTTTCTCCGGGCTCTCCGGTTTCCTCCCACAGTCCAAAGACATGCAAGTTAGGTGGACTGGCGATTCTAAATTTGCCTTGGTGTGTGGGTGTGTTTGTGTGTGTCCTTTGGTGGGTTGGCACCCTGCCCAGGATTGGTTCCTGCCTTGTGCCCTATGTTGGCTGGGATTGGTTCCAGCAGACCCCCATGACCCTGTTTTTGGATTCAGTGGGTTGGAAATGGATGGATGGATGGATTGCCAATGTAATTGTTTTGTCACTGTTATGAGTGTTGCTGTCATAAAGGATTTGATTATCATTATTTCTTTCAATCAGGTTCGTATTTCGAGGACGTGTTGTTTTGAAGCTACATTCTGTGTTTGTCAACCATTGTAAAGATAACAGGTTTCATTCATCTAAGTGTTCACTACCCAAATCGCTATTCGTGAATGTAAGATGTTTAACAGGCATTCCTGGTATTAACTTGTGCTAAACGTACTATGGTGTGACGTAAGGGGAACTGACTGTAAAAAGGCAAGGAGGCGCGTATTTTGAATGAAAAGGGAGAAGACAGCGAAGGAGCGGAAAAGTGAGAAGGAAAACTGTTTAAATAAAGAGCTAGGAAGGTGAATGGAAAGAAGCAGCCAGTGGTACAAGGAAGACTCAGTAATAAGGATGGTTGGGTGCACGTAGAAGGTGTAACAATAAGATTGTTAAGCCTTATGATAATGTTCCCACACGGAGGGTTTAGAGAGACGAACTGGGAGAAGTATAGAATAGGGAAGCCCGTGTGACTGTTCTGCTGTTCTCCTTCGACAGTTCTGTGGCTCTGCATATTTGTATGCACCTCTCTAAAGTCAGTTTGTCTTCTCTCAGTAATCTTTGTTGCAAACTTGCATCACTGGTTCTGCACACAATTCGGTCACGTATAAGGGAACTTTTAATCTCCCCGAAATTGCATGTGCCTGCTAACTCTCTCAGATCTGTGACGTAGTTGTCTATATTTTCTCCCCTTGCCTGATTTCTTGAAAAAAATCTGAACCTCTCTACAGTTTTGTTTATTTTCGGGTTGTAATGTTCATCAAATTTACGTATCATTAAGCTTATGGTTAACTCATCAGGTCTTACATCACCGGTCAGCGCCTGACACAATTCTCTGCCGCTCTCTCCAATAAGATAATGGAATAATCTGTCCTTAGTGTTTTCCTCTGCCTCTGGCATTGGAAGTTCTGTGTGTAATCTGAACTCGTCCTTCCATGTTCTCCATGACTTCGCCAGGTCTTTAGCATCAAGGCTTTATACCCTGCGTCTTCTCATTAAACTTGTATCTCGCGAATATCTTGTGCGATCTTGCGATGTCCACGGCTTTATTTAATTTTAGCTCTGACCCGGCATTTAAAAGTTTCTCTCGCACTTTTGCTGAGTTTGTGCCAAACACTATTCTATCCCTGACCATCTCATCTTTGTTTGCATAAGCACAGCCCTTCACCAGCAATTTTAACTCTGTTAGAAAGGGATCAAAAGTCTCGTTTATACCCTGCATCCTCTCAGTAAACTTGTATCTCGCGAATATCGTATTCATCTTAGGCATGACAAACGCCAGCAGCAGCGTGTCTATGAACTTAATTTAAATTTAAGCTTTACACCTTGCTTTCCTATTCATTTGCATAAGCATAGTCCTTCACCAGCAATTTTAAAAAAACTTAAGGTTTACACCGTGCTTTGTTTTCGCAGTAGCTGCACTTATGAATATGCGTGTATGCATCACTCGATTCATATTCTTTTGCTGCCTTCTCAATTGTGTAATGCGTTTTTTGAACAGGTTTCATTCGTCGAAGTGATCACTACCCAAATCGAAACTCGTGAATCTAAGATGTTTAATAGGCATTCCTGTTATTAAGTTGTGGATTTGCCTGCAAATATTTAGCGGCAGCGTGTCTATGAACGTAATTTAAACTTAAGTTTTACACCTTGCTTTCCTATTGATATGTGTACAAAGGCTTGTTCAGTGTCAGAGGGTTTCCGCAGTAGCTGCACTTATGAATATGCTAAGCACAGTTCTTCACTCGCGAATATTTACCTTATATGGGCAGGCACTCAATTACGTGGGAGGCGTGATGATGCGGGACGTAACTCCGCCTCACACGGCAACCGAGCTGCAGGCTATGGCCGTATATATGGACGAAAGTAGGTTCCAGTTATGACTATTACGCATAGAATTTCGAAATGAAACCTGCCTAACTTTTGTAAGTAAGCTGTAAGGTATGAGCCTGCAAAATTTCAGCCTTCCACCTGCACGGAAAGTTGAAGAATTAGTGATGAGTTAGTGAGTGAGTGAGTCAGTGAGGGCTTTGCCTTTTATTAGTATAGATAAGGACAAACCCCCTCTGTATTGCTACACACCAGAACAATTAAAAAGAAAGAAAACCTTGGACTTGTATAAAGGTTAAAAGAGTAGTCACAGTCACAGTGAGGTATTGTTATAAATGTGTTATGCCATTGGTATGAAGTGTTTCTTGGCACACATCTGAAGAATAATTCATTGGCTGGAAGTCCTCAGAGTTAGTGTGTCAAAGAGAAAATGTGCAGCATTGTTCAAAATGGCCATTAGTTTTTCCTTCATTCTCTCCTTTGCTACGACCGAGTTTGAGAGTGCGTCCCATAACTCAGTCTGCCTTTTTAAGTAGCTTGTTCATTCGGTGGGCTCACTTGAAGTGATGTAACCAGCTCAGCAAACAACAGTGCGGAAAATCACAAATTTTTGTCAAAGATGTAAAGGACGTCACTAGTCATATTAAAGGACTACAGTATGCACTGCTCTGCCCCTTCTTACTGTATATAGCTGCTAGGTGTTATAAGGCTATTCCAGCCTTTCACTGATGGGGACACTGAAGCACTTGTACCAATGCATTACCTTTAAATCCACTCCCTGAATAGTAACCAGACATAGAGGTTGTTTGGTGTAGTGAAAGTCAATAACCAATTCTTTGGATCTTCCTTTGGCTGATCTTAGGTTGCACATAATTCTTTCTGCACCAAGAAGCAAACTTTTCCTCCTGATGCCTGTTCTCTGTCTCATCCCACCCCATTGCTGCATAATCACCAGAGAATTTCTGTAAGTGACATGAACTTGTGTTATATTTATACCTAATAGCTAAGCTGCTTCTATAACCTCCTTCCCTCGAATGCCTTTCACTACACACCCAGGAAGGAACAGTTTTTGCTTAATCTCTGTCATTCTTAGGAATATGTTAACTTAAAACTTTCACCACATAATAAATTCTGAGTCTCCAGGTAACCCCCACGAGAAGCCAGGTAATAAGAGTCTGTTCCCCAGTTATTAAGCTCTTATATCAAATATCGTATCAGAGGCATTGTCTTCTAAAACACTCCATTCTCTTGAGGACAAAGGCTGACTGCCTTTCCTCCTTCTTGAATCTTTTATGCATTCTTCATGTGGCCAAAACGGACAGCCCACTTTATTGCATACTGACCTTCTTTTCCAGTACTGATCCCCTGTAACTTCTGATAGATATTCAGGAGTATTGTCTGCTGCACGGCTAGTCAAGTTGAAAAAAAGAAACACAACAGGTAGATGTTTAGGTAGATACACATTGTATTTATTTTGTGATGTTTCAGCATTATGTTTTGCGTTTTTGCTACATTTTTGATACTAGAGCTCTGGGCTCATACATAAACGTGGACTTATCTTATATATAAATGTGTATGTGTGGAAGTGTGTGTGTCTGTCTGTCCGGCCCGGAAGTGAAAGGTGGAGTTGAGGTAAGGTAATTAGCCACTAATACAGAAGTGAGGCCAACATGTCGGCAAAACAAAACCTCCAAAGAAAGACACACTCGCTTAGCCACAAACACACAAGCAAGGTGAGCACTTTGGCAAAAAAGTATCCCTTTTACTTTTCCTCCTGCCGCTAATAAACAAGTGAGGCAAGCACGTCGGTAAAACAAAACTTACGAAGAAAGAGACACTCATTTATCCGCTAATACACAAGCGAGGTGAGCACGTTGGCAAAACAAAAACTCCTAAGAGAGAGATACCCAGAGTACTTCCTTTCAATTACCTGACAGGTCTACATTTCAGTTTTTTTATGATGATTTCAATAGTTTCTAGATCCCTGGGCTTTTTACAGCATGGGCTTACACAACTAGTATAGAATAAAATGATTTGAATTGAATAGTTTTTATTTTTATATTATATTTATATCTATTTTGTATCTGATATGTAAAATCCATCCATATATTTTCTGTCCAGCTCTTTTAGTTCCATATTTTAGGGAGCTTGCAATAGTTAAGAAAGCGTTAGACACAAGAGTCTAAACTACCCTGAACGAGGGGCCAGCCCATTGCAGGGGTTTACAATTAAATGTCCATTCTCTGTACTGGGCAAATTCAGAGTTATCAGTTAACCTAATAAGCATATCTGGGAATGTGGGAAGAAAACCCATGGGGACATACATGCAAATTCCATAAAGGGTTAAGACTTGAATGCAGGACTATGTAGCCACATAGTAGCAGGTCTAACTACTGTACCACCAAGCATATCAGTAAACATCTATATTTTTTTTTACAAATATCATAAAGACGACTGACAACATTGCTCTTTTTATTTTTAAATCAGCCTTTTAATAGAATATACATGTATGTTCTTGAAAAGCGTCTAATGAGTCAAAGTGAAAATAAATAATTCTATAAGGAGGTTATGTCAAAAAAGGTTAGAAGCTTAATTATTGCTTTGGAACAAGCAATAGGATTGAATCAACTGTAAATAAATGAATTAGTTAATCAGCTAATTGATCATCTTTCAATGTGAACACTATCACAAGACACATTAGTGAATGATCAATTTAATTAAATTTGCTTTCTGCAAACCTGAATGGATTAAGCAGGTTTGAGAATGTTATGTTCTGTTAAGTTACATTTTTTACCTTACCGCTTTCAAATTTCTTTGTCTTGTGCTTCATTTATTCTAATAACTGCTGTTACACAAATGATTCGCCCATTAGTAGCTACAGTTTTTGCATTGAACCGCCAATTGTCTGTTGCTTCTGATAATCTCCCAGGTCAAACTGGAGTCACCTGTAAACATAACATGTACATCGTCTAGATATAAGATTAACAACAAGGCATTGGAGAAAACCTTGAGCTGCCATAGGAAGATTGTGCAAATTCCACACTGACAATGACTGGTCATGAGCTTGATTCCTGGCCTGGTCATCATCTGAATGGAATTTTCAAAACCTGATTGTGAACAGCTCAAGGTTGTCTCCTGGAGCTGTGAGTCAGTAGTGTTTACAATGGCACCCCGCTATACTATACAGATAAGATATTCAAATTTCTATTAAGACCACAATACAAGTGGGAAACAATGAATAGGAAGGAGAAGGAGTAAAACCTTCTAGAGTCTATAATGTGCACTAATACAGTCAACTAGCATAGCAAACAGTCTGTTTATTGAGATGGGCTTAACAGTACAATGCTAAGTCCTTCTGTTTTGACTGTGTCCTGCATTTATGAATCTCTGATATGAAAACCTTTACACAATTTTTCTTTGTGCTTCGTATTCCTTTCTTCATAGGTCATTCCAGCCCTGTTGTGGAAGGCATGATGCCACATAGTTTACTTGTTTTTGTTCATCAGATATTCCCACCCACTTGTAGATGCTGGATGCCATTACACCTGGCAAGAACACAGGTGCTATCACTTTGATATCTTTTTAATTGGTTATGTAAACACATAGCAATTTTTATTTCATTTCCATTTTTTACACAAAACATTTAGCTTGCATTCCTACACACTTATAAAAGTATTTCAGCTTTTATTATGGATATGAAACAAATTAGCCAAAATACCAGGCCATTGCCCAGGTTTATTTGTAAAATGGTTTAATGTAAGAAAGCAAACATGTATCTGTGTTTTAAATGTTGACCCTTTAGTTATTGCTGGCTGAAATGCTAGGGTCCCATCCATCACAATTTTTCTACTCTCATGATTTAAGAATTTGTTCTTTTTGTGATTGGATTCCATAATTGCTGTAACTCCTTGCTAAGTTGGAACTAAGAATGCTAAACCTTTGTATTCCCTGGTTTAGTGTGGTTTCTTAAATAAAAATGAGTTTCATATTAATAAACTGCCTTTTTGAATGATTGAATCCACATCAGTAATTTTATTGAGACCATTCAAAGTTAATTCACTCAGCGTTGATTTAAAACTGCTAAAAATCATGATGCTGTATTGGCATCAAAGACTAAAATTATAACTGCCTCATCATAAAATACACTTAAATAAATGTCCACCAACAAAACACAGTAAAAGTTACTGATGCTGTCCTCCCAACAGCCCCAGTGCACTCCTACTGCCTGATGGAATTGTAGCCCCCATGTCAGCACTGGCTTTTGGGCTGCCTCTACACTCCCTCTTCCAGATAATCCATATAGCCTATATTTTAAGGTGAACCAAAGGCTATGCACATGCAAAACTTTGTGAAAATCCCTTCATCAATTTTTGCATTAACAGACAAAGAGACAAACAAATAATCCTACAAACAGCTTATGATTTTATTTATACAGATGTATGGTATGAGCTGCAGAAGAAGGGCTTTTTTAATGTAAACATGTAGAGCGGTATTAGAAAACAAAATGAATGCTGTGGGCACTGAAACTGACAGAATTTCTGATTACAATGGGGAAGAAGAATATATGGAGTTATATTATTTACTGAACAAATGCTGGAAATAATATTTGACTAACATAATTAAAGGGGACAGTTATGGCACGTTGTTTCTTCTATCTGTTGTCTCCTCATAAGTTAATATCCAAGTACTGTCTTATTCCAAGTCATCAAACAATCCACAATTTTGGACCTTTTCATGGATAAATCAGTTTGAGTTTTAGGTAAAACACATGAAAACTCAATCATAGACAAGAAACTTGCTATAAAAGACACTACTGCTCTGATGATGATGATGATGATGATAACAATAAGCCTGCTGACTCTCAAGCTGCTTGTATGTTTCATGTTAAACTAACATTAAAAGCTAATCTGTGGCAGTGAAGGTCTGTCTCAAAATTCTTTTCAGTAATCATAAGCAAAAGTTGGAGATTTGAAGACAATCAGATACCAGATCAGATACAATACTACAACCATTGATGATGGCAACCAGAAATCATACTGTGCCTAAAATTTCTGGATTGATGCAAGACACAGGAGAGCTGAAATATTTAAAAACTGTTTTCATTATTAAAAAGCTACATTAAGTGCTTTCTTTAATCTAATGTTCTCATATCTGCCTCCTGTTTGAGGTTCATGTTGGTACTTTGGGTTAGCATTAAGCTCAAGGTAAAAAGAACCTACTATATATATTTGGGGGAGGACGATCCACTTGCAAGATACTCATAGTGACTTGAATTCGTCCTCATGCAGATTTAATTGATGGCTCTGAAACCTACAGTACAGGCCAAAAGTTTGGACACACCTCCTCATTCAATTTGTTTTCTTTATTTTCATGACCATTTACAGCACTCCATCACTCTCCTTCTTGGTCAAATAGCCCTTACACAGCCTGGAGGTGTGTTTGGGGTCATTGTCCTGTTGAAAAATAAATGATCGTCCAACTAACCTGACTTCTGCACAACACAACTGCTGGTCCCAACCCCATTGATAAAGCAAGAAATTCCACTAAATAACCCTGATAAGACCCACCTGTGAAGTGAAAACCATTTCAGGTGACTACCTGTTGAAGCTCATCGAGAGAATGCCAAGAGTGTGCAAAGCAGTAATCAGAGCAAAGGGTGGCTATTTTGAAGAAACTAGAATATAAAACATGTTTTCAGTTATTTCACCTTTTTTTTGTTAAGTACATAACTCCACATGTGTTCATTCATAGTTTTGATGCCTTCAGTCATGAAAATAAAGAAAACACATTGAATGAGAAGGTGTGTCCAAACATTTGGCCTGTACTGTATCTTGGTACTACTCACATACCATATCAAAATATTGTATGATGCCTATGGTGACTCTTCATATGAAGTCAGTAGACAGATTGGGAGAGCATGGGTGGTCATAACATCACTGGAAAGGGAGGTTTGTGGCACTCCCAATTTCTATGTAAAAGGATGAAGGTCTAAGTCTTTAGAGTCCTGGTGCTTCCTATCTTGCTATATGGTTGCGAGACATGGACACTATTGAGTGACATGAGATGAAGACTGGACTCCTTCGGTATTGTGTCTCTTCGGAGAATCCTTGGGTAACGCTGGTTTGACATTGTGTCAAATGAGCGGTTGCTCACAGAGTCCCAAATGAGGCACATTACCTGCCTTGTGAGGAAGCCTCAGTTACGGCCCTATGACCATGTAGCGCGATTCCCAGAGGGTGATCCGGCTTGCAGGATCCTCATTGTTGTGGGCCCAAGCGACTGGACCAGGCCAAGGGGACGCCCATGTAACACCTTGCTGTGGCAGATAGATGGTCATTTCCGGAGGGTGGGACCGAACCGCATGTCTGCCATTGCCGAACAGGATCCCGAGCTGTTTTGTCGTGTGGTGGGTGTGGCAACGGACTGTACTAGTGCATGTTGCCCAACTTGACCTGATCTGTAATTGACTAATATTCACGATAAGACAAATACAAATGTTGTGTTTGATGGCTTTTCCAATATGCTTAATTTGGTGGCTAAATAAATGACTATAGCTAATTGGGAAACAATTTCATTTTTGTTAACAAATAAAACGTTTCCAAAAGCAGAATTTCTTTACTTCAAAATATAATGGCTCCTGGTTAGCTTTTGGGCAATAGTTAGTAGTTTTCTTGTTAGCACCAGAGTCTGACAGTATTCTCAAGAGAAAAAGTGAATGGCCGCCCCTAATTCCACAAAACCCAACATGTATCATATGTAAGAAGTAGTTTATTCTGTGTGTGCTAGCTTCTATTCCCCAATGAAAGGACTGATCTTTGATTCCCTCTGAAAGGTCAATTGTGAGAAGTTAAATATAATATTTGAACTGGATTTCACTGAAACAAAACATTAATACTGCCATCTGCAACCTTATATGTTTTTAGACGAAAACTTGTATCCCCAGACACCTCATCAATCATAAAGGCTTAGAAGGTTGTATTATAGTGTGATTACATTTTTATAGGAAAAGGTTGTATTTGCTGAGGATAAAGGGATAATCAATGATTTGCTACAGATCCTGAGTAGTTAATAATACACTTAAGATAGATTTTATAAAGTACACAGGCCATCATTTCTAGACAATTTGCTTTACAATGGAAAAATAGACAATTGGATTACAGAAAGGCAAGTCACTGTCACCCGTAAGGTGTCTACAGCAGCCTGTACATTGCTATTTTAAAATATTTACGCACATTTAGAACCATTATGGGTGCATTGTTGTCAATTTCAGAAGGTGAGTCTTGCGTATTAAAAAAAAAAAAACTTTGCAGGTGCATGCAATCATTTCTAATCATGCATGAGACATAATTCCTACTATATGATATGTTGTTAATTCATTGAGATTGAAAGCCTAATTACTTCTATCAGTTTAATTGATTGGATGGGTTTGTGTCAGAATATCAGTGTTATTGATTCATTAGATTAAATATTTTCTGTGAGATACTTCTGGCATCCAAAGTTACAATTTCTTCTAATCGTGTTGGAATGACTATAGCTCTCACAGCCCTCTTAATACTACACTGCCATGCATGACAACTGATCCATTTTCCTATACTCTTGTTATCCTTCAATTGATTTCATAGAATTATCTGAGCCCATCTTGATAACAGTGAGTACACACACTCTCTCACACACACATATATTATGCCAATATGAGTTAAAAAATAAGGGAACAGACTTAAAAAGTAAGTGAAGAGATAAAAAAAAACAAACAAGCAATCATGAGGACTTAATGAGCAAGCCAAAGAGAAGAATAATATCTAAAGAATTAATGAATTCAGGAAATAAAGACTTAAATGAGTGCTGACCAAATGCATAGAAAAATATTAAATTAAATTTATAAGTGCAAAATATGTGCACGTAACTCCTGGGTAACTACTGATACCAATCAATAACAAATAAGAGGCTTTGATATTGCTTTTGCCTTTTCCGGCTTATAATATTACTGCTGTTTTTTTATCTGCATGTGCTTGAGAATTTGACTTGTTTTGACTACTCTTTGGATTTTTTGACTAATAAACTTCTTCATCATGTCCTTTTACAGTCAGCTAATCCTGACCTGTATTTTTTTTTTTAATGATAAGTGCCACTTCCCTTGTCACCCTTATGCTGTGACGTCTTATTTGAAAAACAGCAGCTGGAGGAGTGCACTGAGAGGGAATGAGGGATGTGACTGCTATAAAGCTCTGACCTGGGATCTGCCTGTAGTCCTTGCCCTTTGGCCCTTATCAGTCTTAACTGTGCCCCCTCAGTACTAAATTATAGCTTGGGTTCCTCCCATTATAATAATTCACTCCTTGAAATAATTACATGGAACTCTTCAATGGTGCTCAGGCTTGTCTGCCCAGAACCATTCCTAGGTGGGCTCAATGATCTTTAATAATCACTTGATTACTTTTGCAGACAAGTACTCAGACAATAGAAAGTACAGCAGGTGCCCATAACCAACTGCTTTAGCAAACACTTCTGTTTACATGCCATCTCTAGTACTCCTACTGTTTTATCTTGATATTTTTGCTTTGCTGTCTGGATATTTAAGTACTTGTTTTTCCTTCTGATTGTTTTAGCTCTTTTGGGATGGATTTAGGGCTTTGGTCTATATAGGTTTTTGTCAGTTGTGTGAAGTATCCAGTTTCATCTTTCTTTAGTTTCTAGAGTATCATTCTCTCACGTTATTTTGAGATATTTCAAAGAGTTTTGGTCAAACTGAAGTGTTCCCTTCATTTGCTTTATATTTAATCAATGAACAAATTGGAAGTCTTTATTACAGTACATTGATTGATTCAGCTCCTATCAAAGATAAGATGTAAATAATCTTCTCTGATTTAAGTTATCATTTTTAAAGGTTCTAAGACCCCCTTCTCAAATCTACCCATATCTATCTCCCCTCAATAACCTGAGTACACTTTCACTTAGGTCAACCAAATTTTGCATACAAGTATTAGGTACAAAACAGATTTCTATAAACTTTTGGGCTATTTCCACTAACCGCAAGTGTTACTTTACCAGAACACATACTCAATTTTTTTTTATTCATGCTTCTACAGAGTCCAATTTATTCAACTTTACTTTTATAATAATTGTTCAATATATTATTAATTTGATTTGATTTGTTGTTGATGATTCTTTAATGTACATAATATAAAAATATAATCATTGTCTTGTGGTTTACTCATCAAATATCCATCCCCATATCTCAGTATACATATCTTAGTATGAAGAAAGTCAGAAATCAACACTCATCCAAATGTCTCAACATGGATCTATAAAATCTTCAGAAAAGTTACTAGCAACTCTATTCTCTATCAAGAAATACAAGGAGAGAGGAAATAGGTTGACATTTTGCATGTCATAAAACCTACAGGTTTACCACTGAGAAAGCAACTCTACTGGGTGGCTGTGGCAACATGGATTCCTACAGGGTATGCTGGGATTTGGAGTTTAGCACAACCCTTTTGGGTTCCTTGTGGGCCACCTGAAGGAGCTGGAGAGCCCTCACTGGGCTCCCACCACACCCGGAAGTGATTCCAGGTCCGATTAATGAGCCACCTGGAGCTCTCCCTGGGCCATCATAAAAGGAGCTGCCTCACTCCATTTGGGGAGCCAGAGTTGGGAGGAGGTGGACAAAGCTTTCCGGGAGAGGAGTGGAGGTTGGGAAAAGAGAAAGAAAGAAAAAGAAAAGGACTGGGCTTTGGTGGGCTATGTGTACTGTGCTCTAGGGAGCAGGGAAAAGCGCTCTCCAGCTATAAATAAATGTGTGTACTGGACTGGAACTTGTGTTTGTCTGTCTGTGTCGGGTTAAGGTGGCTGTACACGTCCCGGTGGTCCGCAATAGTTGAGCAGATACACAGATGGTCCAATCACTAATAATTACTAATATCTATAGAAATGT
This sequence comes from Polypterus bichir lapradei, assembly GCA_026402145.1. NCBI lineage: Eukaryota > Metazoa > Chordata > Cladistia > Polypteriformes > Polypteridae > Polypterus > Polypterus bichir. The sequence continues at coordinate 11,707,013 of JANRMT010062857.1, read as the reverse complement.
TTATTGTTAAGGAATATCCCATTTAAGCTATTCTTTTATGTGCCTTCCAATATTATTCACATTCACATAACACTTTTAAGAAAGGTTTGATACACATTACAGATAAACTGTTGTGAGACATTATTTCATAATTGTTTTAATGTGTATCATCAAGCATTCACATTATATATTATTATATTCATTGCTGCATGAAAAATGGACAAAATATAACTGTAAAACTTTGAACAGACTGTCCTAATATTGTTTTACCGACAATCTGTGACCAACACATAGCTGCTGTTCTGTGTTAAGCTGTAACTTCCAGTACTCATTCAACAGAGCATTTAACTTAAGTGACTGAGGAATGCAGCAAGTAGTGAAATCAAGTTGTTCATGAAGACTGAACTGATAGTGACTGGTACAAATATCTCTTAATCAGGAGGCATACGTTTCAGTCCCGCATTCTGATGGTATGTGGTAATATCCCTACAGACACAGCGCATCATGCATGTTCCATACGTACAGCCATCGAGCGGGGATTTGAAAGGAAATTCTTGGAGCTATCAGTAAAAGTGAAACCGCTGCATCACTCTGCTGCCCTAAATCCCAGTTTAAGAAAATTGAAATGTACGTTGCAAATATTTTTATGGCAAATTATGAAAAGCACCCGAGTTTAGTATGTGTAAACAGAAAGCTAATGCTTCCTTCTGTACCATTTGCCTTTTGACTTGGTTGTTGACTTTTCTTTGTATTTTTTAAAATATTGGGATTACTGTGATTATTCTTATCACTCTGACGCATTAGTCGGCTCATTAACACACAGCACACTGATCACCATGGCTTATGAACATCACGCAACATGCATATTTAAGATGGATATAAGCTGCTATTTGTGGACAGCAGTTCCCTGTGTCAGCGTCATAATGCTTTATTAAATATTTTCCAGAGGGTAAACATAAATCAGATTATGTCAGTGAAAAGGCACAAATAATGAATATGTGCCATTTGAGTATTTCAACCCATCATCTATTAATTAAAATGTAAAGCACCATCTTAAAAAACTGCCAATTGAAAAATGAAATTCTGTGCCTTCTCCTGACTGAAAAAGGCTGTTTATGACTGATTGAAATGAAGGATTTCTGTGCTTCTCTTTCAACAAAAAGATAATGGTTATAAAACACTAATTTGTTTTGAAAAAGTAGAGTAACTATTAGTAAACATTTTGTTTTTCTTCACTTAAAGCTTTGTTCCTGCCATTTCACAAAGTGCACAAATAAAAATGACAATTTCTTAGCATCTTCATCAAGAGTGGCCGGCAAATTTTTGTTTCGGATGAAGCTTGAATAAATGGATTAATCTTGTACAGCAGATGGATGGTATAAAGCTGACATGATTAGCAGCAAGAGTGATGTGCATTGTGGTCCACTAATGCCCAGATTGACCCTTAGAAAGCTATGCCTATCAGTCATTCATAAGTACATTCAATTCAAACTGGAAATGTAATGCCTGTCATGAAAAGCAAGATTAACCAACAATGTCGTTAAGTTCAGATCATCAAGATAGAAACACCAGTGTCCCCACGCTTATCCATCATGGACTAATCAGATGCATTAAACTGAGTTAAGCACAATGTTGATATGTTGGATATGACAGACCACATAAAACAGTTAAATAAATACAACATACGTCTTCAGTTCTAGCTTTTAAAATGGGTGCACTGTCTGAATGTGTATATCAGATTTGCACACTCATATCACTTGTAAAATCTCTCTGATGATTCTGCATCAATAGATTGTATTGGTAAGGAAGCTGAGACAGAGTATAGGAGTCAGGAGTAGAACTTTGTATTTTGTTCCAAAGAGAATTTTCTGCAACTTAGCATCAGCAAAGTCAAGGAACTGGTTTATGAGATTCACCACACCAAAGGACCTCTATGTCTGGTCACGATTCAGGGAGTGAATGTAGAGGTAGTGCATTGTTAAAAGTACTTGTGGGCCCACATCAATGGCAGGTTGGACTGGTCTTGTAACACAGAAGAACTATATAGGAAAAGGCAGAGCAGACTCCTGTTTCTTAGGAGACTGCGCTCCTTCAATGTGGGTAGTGACATCATTTATGTATTTTACAATTCTATGATGGCCAATGCGATTTTCCTAACCGTGGTGTGCATGGCTGGTAACATCATTTCAAGGGGGCCCACCACATGAACAAGCTAAATAAGAATGGGGGTAGTAGAGATAGTGAGAATGAAGTCGAACCTGGGGGCCATTATGAACAATGTTGCACGTCCTCTTTCTGATACACTAGCGCTAAGTACTTTTAGTCAACGAGTTATTCGTCAGAAGCATGTCAAGAAATGGTACCTCATTGTGACTGCTCACTTATCCTTAGCTAATTTCAGAAGGTTTTTTATATCCTTCTATTTTGTAATTCTCATGTTTGTTTGGTGGGGTTTGTAATTGCTTGTTATAATATTTCTTGATTTCTTGAACTTCAGTAAAATTGAAATTTTCCTTTGGGGAAAAAAGTTTGTTCTATCTATCTATCTATCTATCTATCTATCTATCTATCTATCTATCT
>JANRMT010062857.1:11683851-11696854 GCA_026402145.1 Polypterus bichir lapradei | reverse complement strand
TCTATCTATCTATCTATCTATCTATCTATCTATCTATCTATCTATCTATCTATCTATCTATCTAAAGGTAGTCTTTATTCAGAAAAATCAGGAAGTCCTCCATGTATTTTTAAATTGTTTTCTCTCTTCTTTCACTAAGTCATAACTTATGAAGGAGGGCTGTTGTAAGGAGGCTAGTTATGAGCCATACTTGAATAACAGTGAAGCAAAAATGTGCATTGCTGAAGGCTGATCTTTTCTTGACCTTCGAGGGGCTGCACTGTCAGCTTTTATGGACCGAGGGTATACAAATTAATAATTAAATCTGAGAGAAATAGTAAAAAAGGCAAGGGGTAGCATGGAAGTGGAAGTCAAAGGGCTGACAAGGGAAGTGTTAGATTGGAAAGGAGATTTTAAAAGTTACAGCATGATTACTTTCGAACTTTCCAACATTTAAGAACGGTTGAAAGATACCATTAAAATCACATAATACAAAATGCTAATATTTGTCTTTAAAATATCACTTACTCCTTTTGAATTATAGTAGTAATATTTTAGTACACTGGTTTGATAATGTCGTGTATGTAATATGTGTGGCATAGTTGCATGGTGGTTCACAATTATGGCTGTGGAAAATGCACAACCTGACCTGGAATGAAATAAGAGTAAGCACAGAAAACCAGTATAGAGTTGGGAAGAACGTGTAAACTTAACCGCAGACAGTGACTAGGCCAAGTTTGAAACCCAGGACTTAGGAGCTTTAAAAGATAAATTGCATTCTAAAGTGAAGTATATTTTATTAATTAAAAAAAAAAAAAACTAGCCTGTTCTTGCAGTTTAAAATGGAGCTAATGGCTACTGGGGCCCCAGTAGGAAAAAAACCTTTAAAACCTATCCAGTATGTCCATTTTTTAAGCCAGAAAATATTTTGAGTATTGATTCGTGTCTTGAGATTACATACATATTGCAAAACATCATATCCATGTGTGATGGACCAGGTTCACTCTATTGTCCCTGGTAACTTTAACCCAGAACTGTCCATAACGCAAGCCGGAGGACAAGCCAGGCAAATGAGGACACAAACATCGAGAAGTAGGTGAAAAGTGCTTTTATTCTGAGCCAATAGTTTTCCAAAGAAAAGTGCAGTGCTTCTTTCAATAAATAAATAAATAATCTATAACAACCAACGTCTGTCTGTGAGTTACAATCAAATACATAATTCAAATTAAAACTGGAATAAATCAATCATTGGGAACTTTCTGCTCCCTCTCTTCTCTCCACCTGAGCAGAGCATGTCTTTCTCCTTTGTTTCCCCAGCTCAGCGCAACAATCTTGAAATCGGTAGAGATGTCTGCAGCTGTGGTCCACACTTCCTCTGTCAGCATCTGTAAAAATGCCCTGAGCCATATCTCTATCTTCTACTACTAATTCGGGATCCCTAGGAGGGCACCACCACCATTGTATGCTGCTCCTCTATAAATCCAGTGGGGAACAATCCACCCCTAGAGTGCCAATCGCTCGCTCCTGAGGCTCAGGCACCCGATATTGCAATCTCACACACGGTTCACTTCCACTTCTCAATATCCTGTTCAGGCTTCTTTATACATTTCCAAGGGAGGCAGGTGTGCTGGTGCTGATTACAGCCTCTGGAGTGCTAATAAGGAAATTGGCTAAAATCGTGTGTGCCTACACGTTAATGCATGCTCAGCCAGTCACCCCAATTCATATAGAGTTTACTCCTGCAAAACAGTGTCCTCAGGTCTTTCATTCCAAATCCTCAGCAAAAGCAACTCATCATGCATTCAAAACTTTAATAACTGGTTTGTGAAGCACAAACACTCTACCTTTTTAATTTTATTTTTTTTTAATTGTGCATGTGCATGACAGGACATAACATGGAAAGTTTGATGCTCAGGTGGCTTGGTTCTTTCAAAAATCTTTAATTTAATTAAAAATACAATGCAGTGTAATCAGTTCCATTCAGATTTATTGTTATTTGCACAAAGTACAATGAGACTCTAATGTAAATTCTTCACCACCAAACTGCCACATATGAATCTCATACTGTAGAACACAAAATGTAATAGTTGAAAAGTAGGTGCTGTTCAGAAAAAAATATATATATAAAAGAAGCTCTGTCTCCTGCTTTTTAGTCAGTGCCACCGTCTCCTACCCATACAACATAGCTGGTCTCACTATAATCCTGTACATTTTCCAATTAACTCTTGCTGGTACCCGTCTATCACAAATCATTCCTGACACTCTTCTCCATCATGTAATAATAACAATAGAAAATACAGGTTAAATCCTGTTATAGTGAATACCAAAGTAACAAAATTTTTAGAATAGCGAATACTTTTTGTGGACCTAGACAAACATTCATAGAACATCATGTTAAACAAATGTTCTTTTAACAAAATGTAAATCTCAGTATAACTAATGTTTTTTCAACCAAAAATGGCCACTGAAGATAATAATGCAAAGAATACTTAATGCCACTCCTTTGCTTTCCACACTGAGTCTCGGAAACCCTGCAAAAGGTTGTTTCAAAACAAGAGATAGTCTGTTGGGAAATTTCCGGCCTTGGGCAGTCTTGGGCTGGCTTGGCAGGTGTGTAGGCACAACATCATACACATAGCCAAATTCAGAGTCAGTGCTCCATGTGGCCAGTTGTGTGTGGGTACTGTACTGTTTGAGTTTCATAGCACTTCTGATTGTTTTCCTTGAGTTGAACAAAAAAAGTGAGAAATGCTGTCAGTTTATGCTGAAAGAAAAAGTAACAATCCTGGAAAAAGTTGATTCCGGAATGAAGAAAAATGACGTTGCAAAAGCATTTTGGAATCACACCTTCATCTTCATCTAACAACTTATATTCATACAGTATTTTTATACCTGTATTTCTATTTTAAAAAAATGACAAATAACATCTCGTTTTCATTCTGTGTTCATAAATTTATTCCTATAAAAAAAATCTAGTGTCTTGTTTTCATTCTGTTTTTTCATACCTGTATTTCAATTAAAAAAAAAGTTACATCTAATGTCTCATTTTAAAATTAAATATTTTTGCAGTTTAAGAAGCGCTGTTTTTTTGTACAGGTATTGTCAAGCTTGGTTCACAGAGTTGCACAAGAGACAGGAAGGTGATTCCAAGTTTTCAAGGAAAATACAGGAACTTTATTACTGTACAGAGAAGGCAGGTACAGTCTCAAGACTTCACTCAGAATAAGAGCTGTTAGGAGCCACAGCACAGGCGATCATCCTGCTTTAGCTCCCATCTTCAGATTAGAAGAACACCAGTGGTTTGGAATCACCGCTGTGACAGACATGGTCTGGAGAAGACAAATCTGGAGAGTGTGAGGAAGAGCAGACCAAAGCCCGGTGTTAAATGTTAAACATTGTGCGACAAGCATGGTACACAGTAAGCCTGATCCTGCAGAGGACAGCCGATTGCTTTCCTCATAGTTTAATTTTTACCAGATGCAGCAGAGCAGCTACAGAGCTGTCTTTGCACCGCAGCCATAAGACATCAACAACAACAACAACAACATTTATTTATATAGCACATTTTCATACAAAAAGTAGCTCAAAGTGCTTCACATAATGAAGAAAAGAAAAATAAAAGACAAAATAAGAAATTAAAATAAGACAACATTAGTTAACATAGAAAAGGAGTAAGGTCCAATGGCCAGGGTGGACAGAAAAAACAAAAAAAAACTCCAGACAGCTGGAGAAAAAAATACAATCTGCAGGTGTTCCAGGCCATGGGACCGCCCAGTCCCCTCTGGGCTTTCTACCTAACATAAATTAAATAGTCCTCTTTGTAGTTAGGGTTCTCATGGAGTCACTTGATGTTGATGGTCATACAGACTTCTGGCTTTTAATCCATCCATCATTGTTGGAACATCACGGTGCTTTGAGTTTAAAAGGACACCGGAAAAGGAAACAGAAGAGAGAGTAGGGGTTAGTACAGATTTTAGAGCCACCATGAATAGTTATTATAATGAGATGGATATACAGAGTATCAGGATTTTAATTACAGTGAAGTTATGAGAAGGCCATGTTAAAGTAATGTGTTTTCAGCAGTTTTTTAAAGTGCTCCACTGTATTAGCCTGGCGAATTCCTATTGGCAGGCTATTCCAGACATTAGGTGCATAACAGCAGAAGGCCGCCTCACCATTTCTTTTAAGTTTTGTTCTTGGAATTCTAAGGAGACACTCATTTGAGGATCTGAGGTTACGATTTGGAATATAACGTGTCAGACATTCCGATATATAAGAGATTATTTAAGGCTTTATAAACCATAAGCAGAATTTTATAGTCAATCCTGAATGACACAGGTAACCAGTGTAGTGACATCAAAACTGGAAACATGTGCTCAGATTTTCTTTTTTCTAGTTAGGATTCTAGCAGCTGCATTCTGCACTAGTTGCACACGATTTATGTCTTTTTTGGGTACTTCTGAGAAGAGTGTGTTACAGTAATCTAGTCGACTGAAAACAAAACGCGTGAACTAATTTCTCAGCATCTTTCAATGATATAAGAGGTCTAACTTTTGCTATGTTTCTTAAGTGAAAAAATGCTGTCCTAGTGATCTGATTAATATGCGATTTAAAATTTAGATTACAGTCAACAGTTACCCCTAAGCTTTTTACCTCCGTCTTTTAATCCTAATGTATCCAGTTTATTTCTAATAGCCTCATTGTATCCATTATTGCCAATCACTAATATTTCAGTGTTCTCTTTATTTAACTTGAGAAAGTTACTATTCATCCATTCTGAGATACAAGTCAGACATTGTGTTAGTGAATCAAGAGAATCGGGATCATCAGGTGCTATTGATAAATACAGCTGTGTGTCATCAGCATAGCTGTGGTAACTCACGTTATGCCTCGAGATAATCTTACCTAACGGAAGCATGTAGATTGAGAAGAGCAGCAGACCCAGGATAGAGCCTTGTGGAACACCATATCGGATATCATGTGTCTTTGAGTTGTGATTACCACAACTAACAAAGAATTTTCTCCCTGCCAGGTAGGATTCAAACCAATTTAAGACACTGCCAGAGAGGCCCACCCATTGACTAAGGCGATTTCTAAGAATATTATGATCAATAATGTGTCAAATGCAGCACTCAGATCTAAGAGGATGAGAACAGATAAATGGCCTCTGTCTGCATTTACCCGCAGATCATTTACTACTTTAACGAGTGCAGTTTCTGTGCTGTGATTTGTTCTAAAACCGACTGAAATTTATCAAGAACAGCATGTTTATTTAGGTGGTCATTTAACTGCATAATGACTGCCTTCTCCAGAATTTTACTTAAGAAAGGCAGGTTAGAGATGGGTCTAAAATTTTCAAGAGCCGAGGGGTCGAGATTATGTTTCTTAAGTAGGGGTTTAACTACAGCAGTCTTAAGACAGTCTGGGAAGATCCCCGTATCTAATGACGAATTTACTATGTCCAGAACATCATCAATTAGCACGCCCGATACGTCTTTGAAAAAATTTGTTGGTATTGGGTCAAGGACACAGGTGGAGGGTTTCAGTTGAGAAATTATTTTAAGTAAATCAGGTAAATCTATCCTAGTGAAAGAGTTTAATTTGTTTATAACGGAATGCTGGGGTTTAGGAGGATCCTTAGTTTTGGGGAGATATACTATGTTATTTCTAATATCATTAATTTTTTGATTGAAAAATACAGCAATAGCCTCACAGGTTTTACTGGAAGTACTTAGGAGGCATTCCTTTGAGTTACCTGGGTTTAGCAGACGATCAATCGTCGAGAATAAGACTCTGGGATTACTAGCATTGTCATTTATAATCTTAGAGAAATAGCAGCGCCTCTCAAGACGGACTGTGTTATTGTATTCTGTTATTTTAACTTTTAATATTTCATAGTGGACAGTTAGTTTAGTCTTCCTCCACTTACGCTCAGCTCTATGGCATGTTCTCTTCAAATCAGACACTCTTTGGGTCTTCCATGGAATAATAATACTAGAATTTTTTTAACTGTCTTTTCAGGTGCAACTATGTCAACAGCAGCTCTCACTTTAGGATTAAATCTTTCCACCTTACTATTTACATTATCCTAGCTATTATAGTTGGCACTGTAAACGGACTGATTGCTTAGAATGTTTGTAAGTTTTAAAGCTGCTGATGAGTCAAAGAAGCGTTTTTTAACAATATGCTTCTCATGAGTGTTTTCTATCATTATTTCTATATTAAAAAGTAGAAGAAAATGGTCTGATAGATCCGTATCAATGACCTGCTTTATATCAACTTTTAGTCCTTTAGTAATCACTAAGTCTAACATATGACCTGCTTTATGTGTAGGCTGATTAATGAGCTGTCTCAAATCAAAAGAGTCCAGGAGGTTTATAAATTCTTTTACTTTTTGGCCACACTGATTATCTATATGAAAATTAAAGTCACCGACTATTAAGAGTGAGTCATAGTTTGTAATTAAACTTGACATTAAGTCAGAGAATTCCTCAAAAAAAGATGTATTGAATTTTGGAGGTCTATACACGGATAATACTAGAATGTGAGAATCTCATGGCAAATTGCCGGCAGCCCCGGTCACATTACAATGCGTATTCATTATCATGAAATTTCCACATTTCAACATTTGATACAGTAAACAATAACATTTTACTGTCCCGACTTTCAGCGATTGGTATCTCTGGTGCTGCTTTTTCTTGGTTCATATCATACCTCAGTGAGCATCAGTATTATGTTTTCATTAGGGAACACAAATCTGCCACTGCTTCACTCACACAAAGTATCCCTCAAGGGTCAGTTCTAGGTCCAATTCTCTTTAACATCTATATGCTCCCATTAGGTGAGATTATTCATCGGTGATGTCTAAGCTTCCACTGCTCTGCTGATGACACACAACTTTATATAAGTATTGATACAACTGCAACATCTTCACGTGTTGCACTGACTGATTACATTCAGGAAATCAATCACTGGATTACAGATAATTTTTTACAACTTAATCCTAATAAAACCAAATCTGTCCTCTCTACCCTTCATGGGCTAAAGATTGACATTGATGGGATCCTGGATGAACCCACAGCATCAGTCCATAATTTGGGTGTCATCTTTGAACAACTTCTTACTTTTCAACCACACATTAGCTCAATAGTACAAACACCTTTTCTTCATCATCACAACTTTGCTCATCTGCATTCTTTCCTCAGTGTGAAAGATACTGAAACACTGATTCATGCTTTCATCACTACCCATCTGGACTATCTCAATGCATTGTTTTATGACCTCCCGACTGAATATATCAATAGATTACAGTATGTTCAGAATTCTGCTTCTTGTCTACTTACACACACTAAAAAATCTGCTCACATCACTCCTGTCCTTAATGATTTGCATTGGCTACCAGTCTTTTCAAGAATCAAATATAAAATTATTCTTCTCACCTTTAAAGCCCTTCATGGTTTAGCCTCTCATTATCTGTCTGAGCTGCTGCTTCCTTACACTCCTGCTCTTGCATTAAGATCATTGGATGCTAACTTACTCACTGTACCTAAATAGTGAAACTAAAGAGTTTTCAGCCCCTAAAATTTTGAATGCTCTTCCTCTCAGCCTTTGCAAGGAAACATCTACTACTCATTTTAAAATATTGTTTTTAAACACATCTCTTCAATGAGTATTATTAATTTTCTTGTATGTAATTTCTATTGTCATGTTAATGTGTTTATTGAATTGTAAAGTGTCCTTGAGTGAATGAAAGGTGCTACATAAATAAAAAATTATTATTATTTCCAGGTTACTTTGGTTGGAAATCTTTATCTCCATTATAAACCCCAAGAGAAAGTATGTTATTTTTCTAAATTTATAAAATATGCTTCACTTAGAATGCAGTTTCATATGGCAAATTAACATGTACCATGTTTGTGAATAAATAACTTGACATGAAAAATGCCAAACTTATCCTTCAAAGCTTCTCAGTCCTAGTTCTATTCTTGGCCTAGTTACTACCTGCAGTTTACATTTTCTTGCCATCTCTGTCCTTGTTTAAACTGGATACTCTTATTTTCTTCAACATCTAAAACTTCCCAGGAGAGTTTGTACATTTCCCACAACTACTGCTGCCACAAAAAAAGCAAGAAAATTTGTTGTGCTGTTGATCTGAGAGTCTTCTGTTGAGATGAGAAGCCATAGATTGTGAGTACTGGCCTGCAATGCCTAATGGTAAGTCTAACAGGGAAAGCTACCAAACCTCTTTGGATGAAGCTCTATAAACCTGCAGAATCCTGTATCTAAACAACTGACAAGTTCACTTGAAAAACAAAGTTATAAAAGTCTAAACCCAGATGGTCAGAAAGGATTACAGTAGGGATGAAATCAATACTAAGCCACCACATGAGACCAAACAAACAGCCAAAGAAAATTAAACTTACCAAGCACAAGACAGATGTAAATGATGTCAAGTAATTCAAAAAAGAACAGGACATTTAAGTTTTTAAAAGTGGTAAGACTTACAATAACATCATACATTGACACATGCACATAGTAAATGAGATGCAATTGACCACTGACAGCAATAAAATAAGACGCTCAGTAGGAAAGTGTCATATTATGGCAGTCCTAGCCTAGTCCATTCAAATCACGCGTCCACAATTCTGGAAAGCCAGTACCCTGGGAAAACCTACACAAACATTTGGTGAACATGAAAACTCCACATAGAAACTCACCGTATATGGGGTTCAAACCAAGGATGCTGCAGGTGAAAAATAGAGAAGACAGTTCCAGCCACTGCACTATTCCTAATTTCATCCATATTGTGAAGTAAGCACACAAAAAGTCCTAAAAAGGTTTGGGGGTACTGAGGGCAATCACATTTAACTGAAATTGAAAAATACAAAAAGTCTGAAAATGATAAGAGAGTGTGATGATGATATCACTATGACATCTGTGTACTTTTTTGATTCTTCAAATGAACACTACATCCTCTTCCATCTTGTTTTTGAAGAGGATGACCTGGGGTGATGCAGAAGATGAGGCAGGGCTTCAGGTGAGGTTATGTTTCTTCTGGTTCTTGGTCTTTGGCTCTAAGAGCAAAAGAGAAATACATGTAAGAGATGGTGTCACACACAAAACTTTCTTTCAAAATCTGTACTGGTAAGGGGCGTACTATACTTTCATGTTTGACAATTATACAGGAATTTTTTTGTGCCTTTCTGTATGCCTTTCTATGTAAACAAGACTTCAGGTGCTCATGTATTTCCAGCAAATTCACCATGGAGATGATGAGATCATTGGACATTTAACCTTTATTAACTATAGTATTCCCATACTAGGAAACAAGAGGAACTCTGGCCTTCAACAAAAGGTGGTTCATGCGCTTCTTCTCCTGATTGCTATCACAGAATTCTTTGTCACGGTCAACGACCAAAAAACACGATATGTACACTTGATTATGAATGCAGAAGAGGTATGTAGCATGTCCTGGAGGATTAGCATTACTGTGGGGCCTTCTGTAAACAGCTGCTTTCCTAATCGTGTCCAATCAACTGAACTGATCACTAGTAGACTTCAAACAAGGTGTAGAACCATCTCAAAGGTGATCAACAGAACAGAATACACCAGGGCCATATTTTAAATGTCATAGCAAAGGGTCTGAATACTTAGGAGGCTTCAGTTTTTCATTTTTAATAAATTTGTAAAAAATCCTAAAATCCTGCCTTTGCTTTGTCATTCTGGGGTATTACTGGAGTGTTACTTGATGAGGGAAAGAAGAATTTAAACGATTTTAGCACTGCAATGTAGCAAAACATCAAAAAGGTGAAGGGGTCTGAATATTTTCTGAAGGCCTAACTCAAAAATGTCATTAATATTTCCTCCTACACACATAGTACTTACTGTATCTACTGTATTTAAATTTGCACAATGTTTTTTAATCTATTTCTCTTTTGCCAAGTGCAAATTCATTCCTGTGTGCATGGATTTACCCTACAAATAAATTTGCAATGCATGAGATAAAAACCAATACCTTGGCAATGGAATGAGATTTTGGATAGCACTTTATTTTACAGGCTGTAAATTTCCCTGTTTTCTATTCATAACACCACACTGTTATCACAAATTGGATACATACTGGAAGTGTAAGCATTAGGCAACCATTAAAAATAATATTAGTAAGGCTTTTTACTAGTTGTGTTAATAGTCTGCTAATGATCTGTTCAAGAATATATTTGAGTTAAATAATTCTAAAATGTTGCTGAAATATAATTATTTTTACTGGCTGAGTTATAGTGTCTATTACTTTATGAATAAATTCAAAGTACCCAGTATATACTAATAGGAGTCGTCTAACTGATCTTACATGCATAACAAAAGTGTAATTGGTAAAAAAAAAGAAAAAACTTTATCACAATTGGAACATTTTGTAATTTTCGTGTAACGTACTGTAGGAGCTTTATCTGCCGTTTTGGGAGTATTTCTTTTTTGTACCATTAACCTTCATTTGTTTTTAGCTTACTTTTTATCAGGTTTGCCCTTGAAAAGGAACTCAATACACTATAAAAAGCAGTGGGTTTTGCTTGGCCCCCCAGGCTATGGCTTGCTGAAGTAATACAGTGCTTTTCTGCATAGGCTGACGGACTTTGTTATTTTTATAAAGCCAACAAATAAGTCCCTCCTGGGATCTTCCTTGTCGTCACTTTTTTTTCTGCGTTGTCACTATGTTATATTTACATTTAAAACCAATTCCATTTTATTCATTTTTGTTAAAGAATTGGATTTCTTTTCAGCTCTGAATACCAATAACTCATACATTAGACTGTCAAAATAAAACAGTTGATACTCATTCATTTCAAAAGAGAGGCTACATTTCTTTCATTCTGTCTAGCCCTAATGAACTCATACTGAAAAAGTTTGAATAATTTGTCAAAGATCTGACAGAATACTACCTGGAGAAAAAAAATGGGGAAAACAGCAAGAACAAAGTAAATCAAAACATTTCGCACATTTTTATGAAAATATCAACTAATTTGATATATCAGACCCATTTACTATATACTTTATCAGTCTTATGGATAAAACCTGAGATCAGAGAGCAGGCTCAGCTTCTCATCTTGATACAAACCAGAAAAAAATGATCTCAAGTTTTAATTCCTTCTATATATGGAACAAAAATTGATTATGCATGTACATTTATTCAGTGGGAATAAGAAATGCCACGGGGCGGTGGCATCACCTCTGGTGTGAAGTAGATTGTGCTATGGAGGAGCTGTAGCTACAGTGTTTAGGTTTTAACCAGAGCACCCAAAGTAAAGTTTAAGTAAGAGGTAGAGGGTAGAGACAGAAGAAAAAAGACAACCAGATTTCTCTTACTGTTTCTAACTCAAGGATTATTGGGGGGGCTGAGGTTCTGTTCATTATACTTATGTATTACTAACCCTTTATTTCTCAGGGACCTAGCCTTTTAAACCTTATGATAAAAGATAAGGTAGAAGGGTGTCCATGGACTGCTAGGCAGCAGTAGTGCACCCAGATACCCATGACCAATCTCCACAAGTTACCTCACATGTTTGCATAAAGGGCTGTACTCCAACACAGGTAAATAATCCAACAGCAAGGGGCAGACACACAAGCTCAAAGCTGAAATAAACTGAATATGAATCCAGGCCTAAAATACTTTCCATGAAGACTTTTCTCCTGTCATTCAAAATTCTCAAAGTCCTCAGTAAAAGTAAGCCAAGAGTAGTCTTTCATTTAAGTATTGGGTCAAGCACTCAAGAACACTTGTGTATTCAAGAAAGAAGCCAGTGAGCTCTTCTAGAAATGAAGGGCTGTAGGACTCTGAAACAAAATGTACTTAAACAGAAATCCTAAAGATAGCCTTTAACACTAGAATTGCCAACGCTTACGAAAAAACTCGTAAACCTGGCCCACCTTAAATCTGTTCGCACCTCTCAGTCAGGGTCTTTTTTGTTGTAAACGTGTTGATAAGCACAAGCAGCAAGCAGCCTGCTATCCCATCTCCCCACCGCCACAGAAAGGACAAAAAGCTCTCCCAGATCAAGTCTTCTTTATCTGTTAGTGAGGTACTGGGAGCTGTATAGTGTGAATAATATATCGTTATGTGTCTACAGGATGCTGATGGAGAAGTGCGAACGGATTTAAGGTGAGCTGGGTTTATGAGTTTTTTTGTAGCCTTTGGTAATTCTGGTGTTAAAGAGTACACGGATGATGTTTCAGGATAACTCAGTCAGTAGCCCACTAAACAAATCTTGATTGAATGATCTACTCTTCTTTATCACTGTACTTAAGTCCTTATTTATCCATGTGTGTTTTCACTTTTGGGATTCTGCTCAATATCAAAAGAAAAAAACACAATACCAGGAAGATAATGTGGTGACTCTGAATTGAATTTGTATCAGCCTGGAAGTTTACTTGAATGTTTCCTGCAATGGACTGCCATCCTATGTAGGACTGGTTCTTCTTATGTGTTCAATGCTGTTGATGCAGCCTGTGATCACATATAGAAAGCAGATTTTGAAAGTAGATGAAAGGATAAATTGAACCAAATCGAATCTCTAAACAGTGCGGGTTGATGCTCATTTCAAGTCATAGATAGGGTTGACTAATGTCAACCCTCATTGGCCATAGTGGGTAGTCAGTATCATTATTCTTTGACAAACCTGTGATTCCCTCTCGGTGTCTGGATCGCACGCCTATTAACTTTCATAAAGGACGCCACTCAGATGTCACCTAATGGACTGCCTGGCTCTGCCTTGAAATGTCTTTAAACATTAGCATATGCCATGAGGGCAAAATTGCCTCTGTAGCACTAAAGTTTGTTAATTAGGTGCTGGTATTAGATTAGATTAGATTCAATCAACTTTACTAATCCCAAGAGGAAATTCACATGCATACAGAAGCAGAAACATAAAAATGATACAGACTCACAGGACAAATAATATAGACTATCAGTCAATCAATATATAATTATAGATAGATAGATAGATAGATAGATAGATAGATAGATAGATAGATA
>JANRMT010062857.1:11650027-11683841 GCA_026402145.1 Polypterus bichir lapradei | reverse complement strand
ATAGATAGATAGATAGATAGATAGATAGATAGATAGATAGATAGATAGATAGATAGATAGATAGATACCTGTCCATCATCCTTCGAGGACAGATCACGGGGAACAGTACACAGTCAGCATGGCACTACGAATTGCTTGCGTACTAAAGTGACTTTAGCCGCAGGTGGAAGTTCCTATCGCACTTTATGGTGCCAAGCAGAGTTGCGCTGTGGTGCAGCAGTCTATTAGCCAGTGAAAGCACTGTGAAGAAGCTGTCTGTTGTTACAGTTCTGCCTTTGTCCAGTCTGATGGCGGTTATGGGACATCGTATCTTTTATTGTCGGTACAACAAATAACTCTGAGCAGGCATCAACCACAGTACTAACTGTGGTCATCACTGCTCTTGTGAAAAGAATGGAGATAAATGGCATCAACTGAGAGAGGGAGAGGCAATTTTGTTGTACCATGTGAACGTCACTGACAGAATAAAACTGAATAATAAAAAAAGCGCTAACTTTTACAAGTAGCTGAAATTTACACTGGGTATTACAGACTCAAATCAAATGTATGTTTTTATTATATTATAGTATAGCTTACTACTCAAAACGTGAAGTGTTGGGACTCGAACCGGCAACCTTTTGGTTATAAAGCAGCAGTTCTTACCGCTGCACAATCCAAGAATACATATCTGTCAATTGACACTTGAGCTTGGGTTTGTAATTCATTGACAACAACATGTAAATTGAATGATTTTTTTTTTTTTTACTTTGGTTATATTCTTGAATAAAACAAGTGTTTATTTAATATTTGGACTAAAGTCTTCACACTTAATACACTTCATGTCATTATTAGTATAACATGGAAAACATTTCTGTTTTAGTTACGTGTTCAGCATTTCTTGCCTCGCATTTCCTTTCATTCTACACTTACTCAGATCTTTGTAGACAAAAAACACATATGGAATGCATGTGTTCCAAATAATCCATCCATTATCCAACCCGCTATATCCTAACTACAGGGTCATGGGGGTCTGCTGGAGCCAATCCCAGCCAACACAGGGCGCAAGGCAGGAAACAAAACCCGGGCAGGGCACACACACACACACACCAAGCACACACTAGGGACAATTTAGGGTTCCAAATAAGGATATACTGTATTATTTACCCTGTACAACTCCAGGCACCTCACACGCAGATAAGGAGCCTTGAGCTGGGAGAACTTTTTGCCTGAGTTGAGCTCCGTCGACATGGGACAGAAGGCTACCTGCTGCTTGTGCTGATCGACACATTTACAAAACAAAAGACGCTGATGGAGAGGTACGAAGGAATTGAAGCTAGCCTGGGAGTATGAGTTTTTTCATAGGCTTCAGGTATTCTAGTGGTAAAGTACTTTGAGCTACAGTCTTTGTAAGAAAATGTGCTATAAAAATACTTGCTGTTGCTGTTATTATTGTAGAGTGGCCCATCTGGTGTTGATTTTTGCCTTAAGCTCCAGCTCCATGTCACCATCTATTGGAAAAATGGAATATGGTTGTACGAGTTGTTATGGATTAGTTCTGCCTGTACTTAAAAAATGGTTGAATGCTTTCTTTTATTTAGCTTTAAATTGTGACTCAATTTAAAAAAAACATAAACATATTATGGTCACAAAAAAAAGGGTCACTGTACAGTATTTAATCATCTCTTTACTGACGCTGTACTCCATTGTCAGCTTCTATTCAGTGACAGGGAAAGGTCAACTTTTGACAAAACACAACCTGGACATGAAAGTTGTTTGTGGATTCTGAGCATTCACATTTCAGATACACTAGTGTACAGATAGTATAAATGTGATCAGAAATGACATTGCAAGTTTCCTATTTGGCATTTCTGGAACATGCATTAAATTCTTATTGTCTCCTTGAAGCAGTAATATATAATTTCTTGTATTTGGACAATCATAGCATCATCTGTACAATTAAGCTGGCATTGTTTTATTGTTCATCATTATAACAAAAAGTCAGACTTTTATTTGGCTGCACTCTCAGGCTGACTGAAATCTGGCATATGTGCTTACAAGGCTAAAGAGTGTGTGAAGTATTTTCAGCAAAGTGACAGAGAGTTGAGGACATCATAAGAGTCACAGCACATTACATGTGACATCATGTCAGAAACTAAAATCTCAATATAGTAAGAGCTAAATATTTAATGTATTTATCATTTTTTATTTATAAAAACACTGTGTCTGCATTTTCATTCCATGGCACCTAGTAATTCTTCTCTCCTGTACTGCAGGTTGAGTTTGAAATAATGTTAATGGGTTCTACTAAATATGACCTTGAATTTACTGAAAGTTAAAACAGTAGAAGAGTCAGTGATGACTTTGCCATGTATATATTAAAATAGGCACCATTCTTCTATCGTCGTCATTCTAAGATACCTTTATTTTTTTTTTCGGCTGAATCCCTGCGTGCCTCTTCCTCTTTCGCTATTTATAAAACTAACCTTCTGCTTGCCCTGTCTTCATATGTTACTTTTGTGGTAAGCCTATGTTTAAGACATTACATGAGGAAAATAATTTACTACAGAATACCAACAACAATTTCTGGAAGTAATAATGAAATAAACAATTTTAGCAATTTGTTTTTAACAAAAGTCAATGGGGAAAAAAGGAAAATCATCCATCCATCCATTATCCAACCCGCTATATCCTAACAACAGGGTCACGGGGGTCTGCTGGAGCCAATCCCAGCCAACACAGGGCACAAGGCTGGAGACAAACCCCAGGCAGGGCGCCAGCCCACCGCAGGACACACACCCACCCACACCCACACACCAAGCACACACTAGGGACAATTTAGAATTGCCAATGCACCTAACCTGCATGTCTTTGGACTGTGGGAGGAAACCGGAGCACCCGGAGGAAACCCAGGCAGACACGGGGAGACAATGCAAACTCCACGCAGGAAGGACCCAGGAAGCAAACTCGTGTCTGCTAACTCCGAGGCAGCAGCGCTACCCACTGCGCCACCATGCCGCCAAAAAGGAAAATCATTTCACCCAAACTGAATGTACAGCAACATCTGCTCAAATAGAAAAAAATGAATAAAATCCCAAAGAATTACATTAAAAATAAACACGATAAATTAAAAAGTCCAGTAAGGTATGTTAGTTTTTTTTCAATAAAAATGGAATGTTTAAAGGTAAAATATGCAAGTTGTAGAATGCAGTAAACATGCTTCATGAAAAGGCACAGATTCCACCCAGAAGGGACAAAGTAATAAACAATGTGTAGACAAACTGCACTTGAGGGGTGATGGGAAAATTTTCCAAGAAATATAATGTCACCACCAGCATATCATGGGTGCCACCAAGGGGCACTTTCTCGTGGACATTATCCAGCTAAAGGACAAGTGTGCCCTGCTCTCTTACACAACCTGAAGAAATGTTAAAAGTGACAAGTACCAGAGGGGAAGGGCAGCTTGGAGCTGTGCAGGAAAGAAAATGAGCTGCAAATCTAGACTTTAAAAGGGCCATAGATTTAGATGGTGGAAGGTAACTGCTTCAGGAGAAGACAGATGGCTGAATTAACTGCATTTCTGTTTTTTTCTGATTTTCTTTGCTTACTGTGAAATACACTTGACTAAAGATTGACAGTGAATGCTGCACTACAGGCGTTAGAATTTTGCTTTTATTTTATCTATCTATCTATCTATCTATCTATCTATCTATCTATCTATCTATCTATCTATCTATCTAGGACAGTGGTTCTCAGTCTCGGCCCTGGGGTCCCCCTGTGGCTGCAGGTTTTTGTTCCAACCAACTTCTGTTTTAATTGGACTGTTAGCCTAATGAAGTGATCTGTTATCACCCAGATCCTGTGTTTTGGAGTCAATGTAAAAATTACGAAACTAAGTTTGGTAATTTTTTATTTAAATGTACTGAACAGTTATGTATTTAACTTGGAAAAGATTCTGTAAGGTTTCACTAACCTTACTGCATTTCATTTTGGGAAGCTTTGTGAACACCAGGATATATTGAAACTGGAGTCCAACAGTCAGTTCCAAGATTTAAGTGACGGGGAAAAAAGTCACAGCATTTATTTCAAATTCCTTCTTGCCCATTGACACTGAAGTGGTGTCTGCAAAGTTAGTGGTGGTCTGTGCATTGCCAAATGGAGGTGATATGTTATATAATAATTGAACATCACAATGACATTCAAAGTAAGATCAAGAGATGCAGACTATTGGGAAATGGCATGTAATAAGAAGTATCCTTTTGTTGTATCATGTGCTCTAAAGGTACAAGCCTAGGTGGGTTCAACATATCTTTTGTGAGATGGTATTTTCTCAAAAGGAAATAATTCAGTCAAAGTACTGCACCCATCTGACTAATGGATATTTAAAAGACTGTGTGGTAGAAATTTAACATCTTATTAAAGAAAGAAACATCCACTAACAGAACTAATCAGTTATCAGGGAGGAGAAAAGCTGTTAATGGTATCTTTTAACACTACAATCCCTGAAGCTTCCGAAAAAGGTTGTACTGCTGGACCACCTTAAATTCCTTCGCACCTCCTCATCAGCGTCTTTTGTTTTGCAAATGTGTCAATCAGCACAAGCAGCAAGCAGCCTAGTCTCCCACTGAAGTTCTCTCAGCTCAAGTCTGTTTATCTGGGTGTGAGGTGCCTGGAATTGTATAGGGTAAATAATATATTGTTATTTGGAACACATGCATTTTATGTGTGTTCCATGTCTAAAATAATCTGTGTAAATGCAGGATGACAGGAAATGTGAGGGAAAAAATGTTGAACACTTGTTTTGTTATACCTTTTGTGAAAGTGTTTACTTGATATTTGGACTTCAGTCTTCACACATGATACACTTCACATCAGCATTTTGTCAATTATTATTATAACATGAAAAAAGTTTCTGTTTTAGTATGTGTTCAACGTTTCTTGCTTAGCATTTCCTGTCATCCTACATTTACCCAGATTGTTGTAGACACGAAACATACATGAAAGGTATGTATTCCAAATAATGATATATTATTTACCCTGTAAAGTGTATGCTTCCCAACCTGGCCTGATACAACTCTAGGCACTTCACACCCAGATAAACAGATCTGAGATGGGAGAAGTTCAGCTGCATCGGTGGGGCGGATGGGATAGCAGGATGCTTATGCTGATTGACACATTTGCAAAACAAAGATCCTGATGAAGAGGTGTGAAGGAATTTAAGGTGGGCCGGTATTATGACTTTTTTCATAGTAGTAGTGCTGCTGCCTCACAGTAAGAAGATTACAGTTTGCATCCTGTGTCTTCTCTGCATGGAGTTTGCATGTTCTACCCGTATTTGTGAGTTTCTTCCAGGTCCTCCCACAATCCAAAGACATGTGAGTTAGGTGAACTGGCGATCCTAATTTGCCCCTAATGTGTGGTTGAGGTGTGTGTGTGTGTGTGTGTGTGTGTTCGCTATAAAGTGGACTGACGCCCTATTCCAGGGTTTGTTCTTGCCTTGCACCCCATGCCGGCTGGGATAGGCTCCAGCAGACCCCCCCAGCCCTGTTCAGAATGTTAGAAAATGAATGACAGTCTGACAACTGGATATGCTGAGATATTAATATATGGCATCATCATGAAATGAAATATACTAGAAAAAGTTGTTATTATTGTGTTATTTTCTTTTTACATAACACTGTGTCTGGTTGTGACACTGTCAAGGGTCTGTATGTGTACCACAAAAGACATCACTCTGTCGCATCATCAATACCACCTTGCACTGTTGAGACATGAGTTTAAATAGATTGTACATTAATGGATTAGTATTAGATAGATGGATTAGATAGGTAAGGGCAGGTGAACCTAATAAAGTTTATTCAATCTGTACACCGAATGAGATCTTTGGCAGTATCTACTCCACACAAAAAGTGTTGTGTGCCACTCTGTAGAACTCTGGTAAAACAGACTTTGGTAGAAATGTACATTGGAGTGAATAGACAGAACAAGAAGTATGCTAAGATTAAAAAATGTATTATTTATTATCAAAGCCTGCAATCTAAAAGTGTCAAATAGGCAGATGAATTCACTAAATATTAGAGGCTCTAAACTTTGGCTACGCACAGAAGACATTATGCAATACTCAAGCAATGCCACCTTCTGACATTTCACTTCCCTTTCCGTCATATACAAAGTTTTGCTTAGCTACAGATACAGATGGAAGGGTTCAAGGACAAACAGCAGTTAAAGATAAGGGATAATAGTAGACGGTCTAAGGGCAGATCCCTGGCCAAACTTTGACATAAAGGAAGGGCTGTGGCAGAACGGTCATATCAATCACATGATTACTTTATTATAAAATATCAACCTACATCCTATTGAAGGTTTTCTGAAGTGAAAATGGCCAAAAAAGCCATTTGGGCAAAGGGAAAAAAACCTAACCCTACTAGAAGCAAGCAAACAAAAGATGCCATCTAATTTATTTTGTATTTCTTGTACTTTGCATAACTCCTTTGTGTTCTAACCTAATTTTCTGTGTACATGATTCATTTTAGTCTTTATACTGTATGCTGGTTGTACAGTAATTTATCTTGGTCAGTGGAGATACAGGGTCATTGTATTGTGATATGTTTAAGTGGGTTTAGAAATTTCCACATACAATATAATACATATTTTTTCAGGTTTAGTCAAGCACTGATTACATTTTTTAGTACAAAATGTAATGTGTAAGCATCCACCGATTTACTGAAATTGTAGCAATGTGTAGGTTAGAGAGATGCTGCTCCTTTGCTCACACACACACATCCATGCTAACTCTTGACCAACAGAGTTGGAATGCGAGATGAAACCACTGCATGCAAACCCCCCACAGGTCATGACTGGGCTCAGAGCTGAAGCCAGGCCTCTGAAACTATGAGGCAGCAGAGGTAACACTGCAACAAAGGCATGTACAGTGTATGTTTGGAAAAAGAATAAATTTAATTATCTGCCTCTCTCATACACTTGTCTGTTACTTTATCTGTTATAAGCAACTGTGGAACACCCAGGAATATATTTTCTCCAAGAACAATAACAACTGGATTTTTTGTTTTCCTCTTCCTTATAGTGAGGCTGTAGGAGGAAACGCTTTTACAGGTCTTTTCTTCCTGCTGGTATCACACTATATACCTCTAGGCTTTAATTCATGTATGGGACATCAGACGCTGTAATCACTGGTATTTTATCCATTACTAGACGCTTTATCTGTGGTTATCAGTCATCCTATGTGTCACATTTTTTTGCACATATTATAATACTGTGATAATGCACTATATTTATTACTGTGGATTGGTAATACACCACTATTATTGGTATTTTATGTTTTTGTTTATCTTATGTTTCCTCTTATATATTTTATTAGATGTTCCAGTTATTTAATCTATATGCACTTGTTTTAATTATGTTGTGAGTTGCTGGAACACCTAAATTTCCCTTCAGGACTAACAAAGAGCTATCTTATCTTATCTTATCTAATCTTGCCAGCCAGACCTGCATTATAATGACAGGAATGCCCAAAATTGCAGCTTCCATAGATAGCAAAAAATGCCAACAGAAATGATACAAAATCTTTTACCTCCAAAATTACACTTAAGGATCTTAAAATAAATGTGAAGCATGGATTCCTCATCCTTCAGACTCCATATTCAATGTTTAAAGGGTCAAATATACCAAATGGAAGTTATAAAACATTACACACATAACTGAATCACAACAGTAATGTTAATGGACTTAAATTGTACCAATTATGCTAATTAAATTCAAATCAATGTTTTTTTGCTGTGTGTTTGTCTTGTAATGCATGTAGATTTTGTAATTTGTATTATAATAGTATGCTTGTTAAAGTGTTCTGGGTCTGTACCCAGTAAACAACGCTATGCTGAAATGAATTGAATGGAATTTTATAAGAATTCTTATATATAATTTGATACTATCTGTAGTATTATGTTTGCGTCAATACCCCGTATTTATTGTGTTCATGTCAATACCTCGACTCAATACAAGTTAGAACCATGCAATGGGACTCTGCCTCTGTAGTTAGAACATAACATGGCAAACACGGACGCAGTATTGCATGATTGGCTAAGAATGTTCGAATGCTACAGTGACGCCACTGGACGGCTGAGTATAGTAAGTCGATGTTTGTTCGAACAGATAACAGTAAGTTCAGTTGGTTTTTGGAATGTTTGTTTGGTGGGGCGTACTTTCCAGGACTAACATCATCAACTGACTTAAACCCTTCGACAGCTCCGGAACTGTAAGTAATTTAAAACGTATTGCCATTTGCTTGGTATGTCGAAATCTACAGTATCTTTGGGCAGTTCAGCTTTGGATCAAGTCATTCTGACATCTATTGGCAAACTGAGTAACGTTGGCTGGGTATTAACAACGGTCATTATTTAAATTTTCACCGATCTCAGATCTAAAATGACCTCTCCAACATAATTATTACTCTGACTCCGATTAAGAGTCGTAAAATGCGGTTTGTTTTGAAAATTTGTTTGCTGGAAAAAGTCAAATAAGGTGCGCTGAAGAGCTGAGTTCACGTCTCACAGCCCCGTTTAAACAGGAAGCTCTTCATTACATCGGCCAAAAAGGTCTATTTTAAGCACAAATCAGTGCCATGATAACAATATCATTTCAAGGACTTAAAAAACAAATAATTCTTTGCAGAGAAAGTATGGATTTCACAAACATAGAATTTGTACCCTGATTCAATCGGGCTCCCAGTCGCTAGTTTTATATAAATTAATATGAAAAAGTTTTTGAACACTTTGTATGTCCAGTCTGTTAACACACAGAGAAGGGATGTGACCAGAAGCCAATCATTTCATCAAACTACAGAGCACAAGACAGGAATCGGAAGCCAAGAAATGAAAGCACAAAATCAAATATCAAGAGATCAAAAATAAATTGCAATGAAAAAATGCACTAAAAGGGTTTTGGGATCCTGAAGTCAGATGCCTTGACATCATTTTGTACAACCTTTAAACCTGCCACCAATTCAGACATTATCAGCACCGCATCTCCCTTGGGATGTTCCAATGGACACAGGAGACGTGAATACCACAAAATAGCAACTCTTGTTTGACTCCATGAAAGTGTTGCAGTAAACATAAATGACTATCATAATATTGTAATATTAGTAATAAACAAAGGAGTAAATCATTGACAGAGTGGTCCAGAGAGGGTCCTGTTTTTGACTGTTAATGCAAGAAATAGAAATGAAATAAAACAGTTGTGTAAAGAGTAAATGAGCAGAAGATATTCTAAATGCTGTGTAAGTCTGATCAGCAGCTACAGGAAGCTTTGAGTGAGGTTTTTGCTGCTAAAGAGGTTAATGCCAGGTATTAAATGTTAGGGTTCAGATATATTTTACATACCTGTGCTATTTTTATGTAAGCAATCCATTCAACAAACAATATACGGTTGTGTATGTGATATTTGTAAAATCAGACTGGTTTTATCGATTACTAGTTGCCTGGTGCACCCCGAGTATAAATAAATGGGGAAAAACTGTATTTTAAAAATTCAGCATGGTTAATCACAACCAATAAAAGAACAGATAAACGTACTCTTAGACAAAAGCTGTAACCCAACGAGACAATGAAATTATTATCAAAATTAGTTGAGAAGAAAACGCTTTACAAACCTGTAGTCTTTGTCCACTTCAAAACTATATGCATGCTGAAGGCTTCCTCTCATCAGCCCCAGCACACTCTTGCTGCCTGATAGGAACTGTGGTTTCTACATTGGCACAACTTTTTTGGTTGCCCTCATCCTATTAAAACCCTACAACAACAACAAGAGCAACTTTTATTTCGATTGCATGTCTTTATACAAATGATGTAGCTCAAAGTGCTTTACAAGATGAAGAAAGAAAAAAGAAAAATATAAAAATAAGATTAGGCAATGCTAAGTAACAAAGAATAAAGTAAGGTCTGATGGCCAGGAGGATAGGAAAAAACAAAAAAAAATCCAGGGACTAGAGAAAAAAAAAACAAAATCTGCAGGAGTTCCGAGGCCATGAGACCACCCAGCTCCCACTGGGTGGGATGATATAGGTAATGTTTTAAGTTGGACTAGTGATCATATACAATATTTCATGAAAAATGATTCAGCTATTTTTGTGTGATTGGCAAACAAGCAAACAGACATTCAAATAGCTTACAATTTTGTTTATATAGATTAAGATCGGGTCACGTTTCGGAAGCCATTATAGCAGAGATCCAGAAAACTCCATTAGATTTATAAATGTAAAGACATTTGCAGAACAAGCCAAATTGGGTAACATTACTCCCACGCAGCACTTAGGCAATGTATAAGTTCTGAGTTGGAGCACCTCATATAGAAATCTTACATACAGTATGTTTTTACTCAGTCTCCCTTTTTTATTTGTAGTATCAGCATTGCTAAAGTTATGTTTCTCTCATGCAGCCTTGTATGGACCTTGAAATTTTCTTCGTTGTGACTATAGCTACCAAGATAAGTCCTGAATCCTCTATGACACTGCAATGGATTAATTGGCTCTTAAAACTGAACCGATATTTTTATATACAGAATACGGTGTGATGGAGAACCTGTCTCTGGCAGTAAAGGCAGGACAGATGGATGTGGTGAGCAAATTATTTTCCATTTATTACTAAGCTGCAGGCTTACAGATAAAACAAAAGAATCTAATGTGAGATGTCATTGCATTCTACAAATGGGCCCTTTTAAACCATATATTAGACAATATGTTCTGAGTATCTGAGATGACATCTTTCCCTTGACATTAAGGATTCCTGGATGGCCTTTTACTCTCACTGTGACTTATTTTTTCTCTAAACTTTATTTATTTTTTTATTTACTACACTTCTGTACCCATCTTTATTTCTTTTAAAACTTTATTTCTTCTACCTGTACCTCAATGAATTTAGTTGAGCTGAGCCTGATCTGAATTCCCTTATTAAAAATTATATTTTGTAATTACGGGACCTGTTTGATGTTTTAAATACACTTTTCTTTTACATATAAACAGTATTCTAGGCAATCATTTTTCCACAAAGAAATTCATTTCCAAAAAATGCATAAATGTTCAGGGAGTGAATTTAAAATGCAATCGGAATAATAACAGAAGGCAATGTGGATAAAGACACTGACACTCCTCAGTAAAGGAACTACAGTGTCGCACCTGAGATAATAATGTGATATCATCAGCTGCACACTGTGGCCTTAACAGAAAAATCGTGATTTGATTTGTGTTTGGAAATGAAGAAATAAGGTGTCCAATCACAGAAAATCCTTTCAAATAAAAAGTTATAGTAAATAAATATAAATAACTATATTACATAAACACAAAAAAAGGCCACAATATACAAATAATCACACTTTTAACTAAAGTACATAATAATTAAAAGAAAAGCAGGGGCCAAAAATGCAAAATAAAAAAAAAAAATAATATGGCCAGTCAATAACTTTTTCCAACCTATGTATGGCATAAAATACCAAATTACATGTATGATAAAATACCACTACTTTGTTTGAAAGTTTTGAACTTTTAAAGCTCCATCCTCAAACATTCTGTTCAAGCCAAATTCAGAGAACATTTGAGCAGCGGAATGGCTGTTCTTGGTGCCGGCATTAAAAACTTAATTTTAAACTTAAAGCTCATAATGAAATGAAAAGCAGTACTCGGCATTCAGAATGGGAAGAAAGCAAATATTTATGTTTTTTTAATTGTTGGTCCCTTTTGTCATTGCTTACATTAAGGCAGGTGCCCCATGTGTCACTTACATTGCCTCTATCAATCTGCCTGATTTCATGAATCGAGAATTTGTTTGTTTTGCGTATGACTGGATTACAGGATTGGAAGCATGAATACCGCTTTTTAATATTTTGATTTTTACATTACGATAATAATAAAACTAAAATTTAAAATTAAGTGCAAACCCATTTAAGAGTTACATACAATTTAAGTGGCAAATGTATATACTGCCTTTAAAAATTGTAAGATTTATTTTCCTTTTAAAGTTTTGAATATCTCAGAACTGCACACTACTTGGACTCACTGCGATCTTCCAATCATTAATATAGTGCCTTTCAAAGCTAAATGTCAGTAACTAATATTGGCATTGATTTTCCTTATTTTTCACATTCCGTACTGTGTATGTATTAATTGTCACTTTATAAAATTTTGTTCATTTCTGAAATGTTACAGGTCAATGTTTGCGAAAGGTCCCTTCATTTTGCACCCCGCTTGTTGTTTACAGAAGTGTGCAGGATGAACAAAACATCCAAGGGTTAATTAACATCGAAATTTACTGAAAAAGTCAGTAAAAGTTACAGCTGGTATAACCAGAACCTGTAATGAATTTATACGTGTATTATTTTGTTTGTATTGTTTTAATGCCTATTTTGTGTGTTTTATTGATTTTAAGCTGATATTTTTCATTTTATCACTTTTTTTTTAACTCATATTATTTATTTACTAGCTGTGTGTGGTTTTCAAGACAAAAAAACAACCCAAAGACTACAAAGTAGTTTTACTATATTGGTAAATTGGCAGAGGTGTCAGCTACGTAGGCCAAGACGGGTTGTACTGTGTCTTACCAAAGAGGGACGTGTAGTCGGGTCCAGCTGTGGCACAAATTGAGCAGGACAGGCTGGAACCTGTGTCAGGCAAATATATGGTAGCTCATTGTCTGAACATACAACATATGCTGAGTTTGTATGCTTGGGTAGAATGAGAAGTGAGGTGCATGCATGTGCCATCTCATCAAGTGCAAGTCACACTTGTAAAAGCTTCTCCATCTTCCATAGAATTCACACTGAATTCTGTGGCTGTGGCTAAGCGTAGGGCTGCTGTTTGGCATCCTTTGCAGGCTAGTGCTCTGTTTTCTAGCACGGCATGCTGTGTCCTTTCCTTACCAAATATGTTCACTTTGAAGCAGCTTCAGTTTTAGAAAATGTGACTCTTCACATTTGTTTTGTCTTGGTAGAGTAATATTTTACTCTACTTTCCCCTATTATATTATTAATATGTAGCCTTTGCCAGAATGCCTCAAATCTCACAGAGTTACCACTGTTTATAAGTTATTGGACCATATAACTTCTCCCCACCTTCCCTTCTACATCTAAAACCTCAGGCAATTAGGTGTAGTAAAAGACAAGCAGGAGTTAAGTTACAATTTAAACAATGTATTATTGATAATATTCATAAATAATAACAATATACCTGCGGTGGGCTGGCGCCCTGCCCGGGGTTTGTTTCCTGCCTTGCGCCCTGTGTTGGCTGGGATT
Source organism: Polypterus bichir lapradei (assembly GCA_026402145.1). NCBI lineage: Eukaryota > Metazoa > Chordata > Cladistia > Polypteriformes > Polypteridae > Polypterus > Polypterus bichir. The sequence goes on along the minus strand of JANRMT010062857.1, from coordinate 11,670,569 downwards.
GGCTCCAACAGACACCCGTGACCTTGTAGTTTGGATATAGCAGGTTGGATAATGGATGAATGGAATAACAATATATAAAGTACATTTGAATATTGGCAACCATACAACCCGATAAATGGTGATGTGTAGTTTCAGGACTTTCAGCACACAGACTTGTTAGTTATCCAAAATTTCTCTAGTTAAGGCATCAGTGGTGGTCACCTTTCTTTAGACCTGGCCACATGCCTGTCTCAATATGGAGGCCAAGCTGAGCTCTTCATTGTGTTGTCTTTTTCAGTTCATGCATCAGTTTGGTAAGAGAGTGAGGGAGTGAGCAAATGTATAGGTTTTCTGTCCAACCCCTAGAGCCAATAGGACGTCATGGTACTTAAAGGCTTCTGATACAAGCCAGTTCCAAACAGCCATACTTCAGACCAATGGGGGAATAGAACACCTTCACACCTGTCCCCAAAACCATACGTTAATGTAAAGCTTGGCAGTTAGGCAGCCTGGCTTTCCTGCGGGGGGGTTTGAGAGACTTTAGCAGAAAAACACTTGCCAAACTGGTTTGAGGCACTTCCCCCAACTGTCGTAAAATTAATTTTCCTGACTTAGTCCCCCATGGGGGGGGGGCATGAATGCGTCTCACTAATGTAACACTAATATTACATTGCTTTGCCTAAGTTACAAATAAAGACATCAACTTGCATGCAAAATTTCACATCACAACATTTTTGAGGCATTGCTGTAATAACAAAATGATGCTAGAAATAATCATTTTATCACAGATTTTAGAACTAATTTCTTTCAGGTAAGAATATATTTCCTGATTGAAAGTCTGCTCACAGTCTTTGTCAGGGGTGTAGTTATGACAATTGAAAACAGCCCAATGCCAAGCTATAGTCTGCTTTCAATCCTACTTTTACTCCTGCAAATATGTTTTTGTAGTGGTTCTGTTCTGCAATGGCCTGTAAAAAAAGTGCATTCAAATAATGTAATAACGAGTTTGTGCTGCTAAAGTGGTCCATGTATATATGTGTATGTTTTCCCTGCTATGGAATAGCATCCCATCCAGGAATCATTCCTGCTTTGTGTCTGATGGTTGCTGGCATAGGCTCCAGCTGCCCTGCATGTCTATCTTGTTAAGCGGGATGGGAAAAAGTATGGATGGATGAATGGAAGTCTGTCTGTTCGGTTCTTGTCAACTGATTACATACTACATGTCTGCTCAATATTTTCTCTCACTGACACCCTGAATTATCAGTCTAGTGGCAGCAGGCAAATTTTACAACATAAAGAAATATATAAGGAAAAGAATAAAAGTAATCATGTGTGCCTTTTTCAGTGATTACTGTCTAGTTGTCTACAGAACAACTAGAGCAATACACATCTGTGCATAATCATTCAACAGTGTCAATAACGGACACTTGTCGGTGGCTTATCAATATGACTCCATGCGGAGGAAGATGAAGAGGATAAATAGCAAATTGAAATGGCTGACTCTCACAACAGAAGCTTTTCGCTTCTTTGTCTTCTTAGAAAAACATGGATATGCTGTTTTGTAATATGTGTTTACTCTCAAGATGTGAAACAATATTTTAAAACATATTTTGCTTAAAAAATGTGTGTATTCTGTATATTTAAAGCTTTTCCATTCATCTGTGAACTTGTGTACTCTTAAGTCTTATTAAGCTGCAATAACAGACGCGGTATTTTTAAAAAATAACAATTCATAAAAAAACACATCATTTTAGAATACAAATTTATGTAGTAAAGTAATATATACTTTAATTGTGAGGAAATATGACTTGAAAAATACCAAACTTTAAGGCTAGATGACCAAGTGGCACTTTTTAGCTATTAGCTAAACATTCACTTCAAGCCTTTTTAAAAATAGGGAACACAACAGTAATTTCCTATGCATATTAACTAAGAAAAATCTTCTTTATCTAACACCTTAAGCTTTTTCCACAGAATCACATTATGCATTGTTATTAGGGACCTACCATGACCACACTGGCCTCGGCCACAGAAGTAGACACCACACCATTTGATGCTTCTAACTCTGCCTGAGTAAATTATGTTTACTGAATTCTGCAATTTCTTCAAAGTGCTTCTTTAAGAACATGTTAGTTAATGCCGCATCTCTCATTTCATAGTTGTTGAATGGTTTGTGAGAACCTCTTTAATAGTGCCTAAAATTTAATTCCATAGATTCTCCATACTGCTTTCATGACACAATGCTTGCAGCAACATATCTCTGACAATCCCCGGTGTGCACAGAACCTCTATATAAACAAAGCTCAATAGCACATGCCTATTTTCAAGTTCAAGTTCACTTTTAAATTTTTAAAGATATGCTTCTTTATATCCCCCTGTGACCCAGAATTGGATTAAGCAGGTTTGAGAATGTTATGTTATGTCATTTCTTTATATTTTGGATGCAGATGCTGAAGGCCAGTAGAGCAAGATGTTCTGAATTATTAATCTGTGTGACCTAATTTTCAAGTATGTTTGGATAGCCTGACTGCATTTTTGTCAACAGCTGTTTAAAATATGTATTTCTCTAGACTTTGATATAATTATTTGTTTTAATATTTGCTTTATCAGATGATAGGTTTTGCTCATTCCTGTTGTTCATATGCATTGTGGCATTGCATTATACAGAGTTAAGCTTGATTTCTATAGACTATGGAATTTCGACACATACTATAAAAGGACTGTTGGTGTAATGGTTCTTGGTGTGGTCAAAGTCTGTGAAGAGTTTACTCAGTCTAAGGTTTCTAAGTACGCTGCTTTCTTCACGCATTTTAATGATGTGCATACTAGATTAATTGTCAGTGATAAACTGGGAAGTTACAATAATTGTAAGAGAAAGTGTATTTGCTTCTATATTATGATGGACTAATGTTTTGTCGTTAGTTTGTTATTGGCTTCTTCATGATTCTATAAAGAAATATCCTGTAATCAAAAAAGTGGCTTCAGATAATTAATAGCAAAGACAAGTGTGGCATCCTATCCAGGAACAGAGTAAACAAATGTGCCTTACAAATGCTTGAATAAAGCTTTTTGTTGACATGAGTCAATAGTAACAGTAAGATGTCAGTGGCACAGCCCTCCACTACATCAATAAACTAGAATTATTTGGTATTTTGCAAGCCAAAGTTATTTATTCATGACCTTTATATATATTAATTTGCCACTAAAGGTGTGTTCTAAAGGGAAGCATTTTTGATAAATTTAAAAAAAATACCATGCTTGTTCTTGCATTTTAAAATGGGTTTCAGAATACTGGAATCCAAACTTGAAAACAAAGCCCTTAATCCTTAACAAAGAGACGCCCATTGCTCAACCCAAGCTTGTTATGGAGTACTGATCTGCATCTTTAGGTTGCACACATATTATATGACCACATATCCATGTCATTTTAAAAAAAAAGAAGAAATATTTTTGTGAGACTCAGCCATTTTTAAAGGAGTTATATTTTTATTTTATTTTCTCCTGAGCTAGGAAGTGCTGATTCAGTTTGTCCCCACAGAAACTGTGCCACCGCCCAGCCTCCATCCACTGGTAAACCTATTTGGTCAATTGAAGTAAACAGGCTACATAGACAGATTGGTACCCCAAATGGTACCCCACTTAATGCCTCTGTGTATGTCCAGCTTTCTTCATCTATTGTGGTTGTGTGGTTGTGTGTTTATTGTGTTCAAAGCCATCAGCTATCTCCACTTATAAATTTCTTTGAATGTGCGAATGCCTGCGTGCACAAATGCACTTGCATGTACCTCAATATTAACATTTAATTTAAATCAACTATGTATCTTAAAAACTACTTGGAGAAAAATTTTGCAAAACTAAAGGCCTGGTCAGATGACTAAATATATCAGACTGTAATAAATTAAACTAAACAATTTGTAGAGTTTCTAGTTATTGTTGGGCATAGGTCAAACCATTTTTCAGTTATATAGAAGTAAATACTGAACCTAAAACAATACATCTGGAGCCTGTAACAAGACAAATACAATACTACTTGTTTGAAATTTTGCTTTATGTTGAGAATTATAGATAAGTGGAATAAATTACCATGGGGTGTGGTAGATAGTGTTACTTCAGATCTGGTCCACATGATAAGTTGTACAGTAGATGTTAAGCAGATATGAACTATAAGCTATGTATAAATAATTGTCCTGTCCTTATCAAAACTGGCCATATACTCGTAACACTTGGACCTTCAGTCCTTAAAGCAGTCCCTCAAACGAAACACAGCACTCCAGGACACTCCACCGAGGTTGCTGCAATGTCCTTCACTGCCAGCCGAGGTCGTTCTTGTGTGTCTGTTCTTTCCTGGGATCTTTGTCATGAAACTGCAAATTTCTGTTGTGCACAGAGTGCATTACTTGAATTTGTGATGAAAACAATAAATCAGCTGGTGCAATGTGCTTCATTGTCAGCAGAGTTTTCAGTGGTTCTTTTCCTACCAGCAATGCCATGTCACTTGACATAAGAAGGCCTAAATACATGACAAGGTAGTCTGTACCTCCAGCTCTTGAGTCATGTTATACGTACAGTACCACATCATAAGCTCTCAATTAAGACCAAGGTCAAGTTTCAAGGCCCAGTCATTCACAAGTTTTTGCATAACAGGCAGACAATCCTTAGAATTTTATATATGTAGATTCTTAACTTAACGTTGGCATGTTTCAAAAGACCTGTATGTAGTCCACATATCTTTTATAAAAAAAATACAAATTAGAAAAAAATAGCATGCACAGTATGCATGGTGATTAAGTAAATATTTGTGTGTCTTTTTGTTTTTCCTCAATGTTTATATGATTAAGATCTTATTCTATTGTCTTCCTGTTGGTGTTAATGGAGTTCAAATTGCATTGCTGTTCATTCAACAGACAGTTCTACTTCTGGCAAAATAGATTTTTAGGTTGATAATTAACCATTTTATTACAGATAATAAATATTTTAAGATTTATACAATTAATTATTTGAATGCTTAACAGAGCTGACATACTTTAAAAGTAAAGAGCATGCAGCCATTTATTTAAATGGTTATGATAAATAGAGTTTAATTTTGAATCCATTAACAATGATGAAAATTTAGTTCTGCATCTTTTGTGGTTCAGTTATGCCAAACTCATTGTCTTAAAACATTTCATATGAATTTTAGAAGCATGCTAATTCCAAAATAAAGAATGGAAAGTAGGATTGTGAGTTTAATTGTAAATACTGAGTTTTATTATGAAGCATATTTACTTTATCTATGAGTAAAAAGTAATTATCCAAAAAATAACTGCAAACTTTAGACCTGAATTATTGCATAAGAAAGTGGATTAAAGGTAAAATTATTGTATTCCATGCAGTAATTAAAAGGAATGGGTTGAATGGCTAGCCCTATTGCCTCACAGCTCCTTGAACCCAGATTTCATTGCCAGCCTTGAAGGTTTCAGGTCTGTGGTCTTCCTTTTGGTCTATATGGTCCATTTTGCTCCATCCTGTGTTAGCTGGTACCTCACAGTTACTGAGTATGAAAGTGTTGTGAGCATGCCATGTGATGGACTGGTTTCTAATCCAGATTTAGTTCCTACCTTGTGCCAAAGCAGCCCACATAGGCTACAAGACATGGCAAATGAAGAGGATAAACTGAATTTGGAAAATGGATAGACATATGGGTAAAATCATGTTGTATGTATTGAATTTCAACATCTTATATTGTTTGAGGTCAATATCCAGAGCCAACTCCAGTGTAATTACCATCTTTGATAACACCCTAAATAATGTTTTAGACATCTTGTCCTCTCTAAGAAAATTATTATCAAAGTGCATGTGGTTTTAAAAGACATTTATACTATACTGGGTAAATACTTCTTCTTTCCCTTTCTGTCAAAGTTACGCACCCTTGCAATCAAATAAATTACATTTATTTGATTTATTTATTATACATCACAAACGAGTTTTCAATTAATAAACACCTGCCATAGTAAAACCTCCCTAAGTAAATGTGTAAATCTCCTATATCATTGGCTGGTCCTGACTATATTCTTTTTCTTCTTCTTATTCCTATTTCGGCTGTTCCCATTAATGCTCTCTTCTCTTGTTATAGATCACAATGTCATCCGCAAACATCATAGTCCACGGGCACTCCTGTCCTGTGCATCACCATTGCAAATAAAAAAGGGCTCAGAGCCGATCCCTGATGTAATCCCACCTCCACCTTAAACATATCCATCACTTCCTTCGTATATAGTCTGTACTACTCTTACATACTTCTCTGCCACTACTGACTTCCTATACAATACCACACCTTCTCTCTAGACACCCTATCATATGCTTTTTAGGTCCAAAAAGACACAATGCAACTCCTTCTGGCCTTCTCTATACTTCTCCATCAACACCCTCAGAGCAAACATTACATCTGTGGTGCTCTTTCCTGGCATGACACCATACTGCTGCTCATTAATCACCACCTTCCTTCTTAACCGAGCTTCCACTACTCTTTCCCATAACTTCATGCTGTGGCTCATCAATTTTATCCCTTTGTAGTTATTACAGTTCTACACATGACACTTATTCTTCAAGATCGGTACACTTCTTGGCTCCTCATCTCTCTTTCCAAGATTGGATGAAAAATCTGGTTAAAAACTCCACTGCCATCTCTCCTAAACATCTCCATGCTTTCACAGGTATGTCATCTGGATCAACAACCTTCCCATTCTTCATCCTCTTCATAGCTGTCCTTACTTCTTCCTTGCTAATCCATTCCCCTTCCTGGTTTACTATCTCCACATCATCCAACCTCTCTCTCTCTCATTCTCTTCATTCAAAGCACTCTTTCCGTCTCCTCAACACATACTTCTCGCTTATGAATATGTTTCCCTCATTATCCTTTATCACCCTAACCTGATGCTTATCTTTCCCAGCTCAGTACCTTTGTCTAGCCAATTGAGACAGGTCCTTTTCTGCCTCGTTAGTGACCAACCTCTCAATAATTCATCATACACCTTTTCTTTAGCCTTTGCCACCTCTCTCTTCACCTTATACCTTAACTCCTTGTGCTCCTGTCTGATTTCTTCTTTTGTCTAACTATCCCAATTCTTCTTCACCAACCTCTTCCTCTGCATACTGTCCTGTACTTCCCCATTCCAGCAGGTTTCTTTGTCCATCTTTCTCTGTCCAGCTGTTCCACCAACCACCTTTCTAGTGGTCTCCCTTACCACTTTTGCGTAGTTGCAGAGCTACCTGGTAACTCTTGACTTACCTCCTCCCTGAACTCCACCTTACACTCTTCATTTTTCATCTTCCACCATTTGATCCTTGACTCTGTTCTCACTCTCCTCCTCTTCTTGATCTCCAACATCATCCTATAGTCCACCACCCTATGCTGCCTAACTACATTCCCCCTGCCACCACTTTGCAGTCTCTAATCTCCTTCAGGCTGACTGTTCTGCAAAAAACTCACCTCTGTGCATCTTCCTCCATTCTTGTATGTCACCCTGTGTTCCTCCCTCTTCTAAAAATACATATTCACCACCATGTCCACCTTTTTTGCAAAATACACTACTATCTGACCTTCTTCATTCCTCTCCTTGACACCATAAATACTCATCACTGCCTCAACCCCTTTGTTCTCTTCACCAACATTTGAACTGAAATCTGCTCCAATCACCACTCTCTCTCCCTCGGGTACACTCTCTGCCACTTCACCCAACTCAATGCAAAAATCTTCTTTCTCACCCAACGCACCCCCAACTTGCAGGGCATATGCACTAACAGCAGTCATCATCACACCTTCAGTTTCCAGCTCCATAATCAACATGCTGTCCGACTCTGTTTTCGCCTTCAAACCACTCTTGACATACAGTACTGTTCCTTCAGGATAACCCCTACCCCATTTCTAGACCATCCACACCATGGCAGAACAATTTGAACCCACCTCCAATACTCCTGGCCTTTCTACCCTTCCATCTGGTCACTTGCACGCACAATATATCAACCTTCCTTCTTTCCATCATATCGGGTCACTTTCTCCCTTTACCAGTCGTACTGCCAACATTCAAAGTTCCTACCCTCATTTCCACTCTCCTAACCTTCCTCCTCTCCACCCACCTTCCCCCCTCTTCTTCTGCTTTGGCCACTAATAGCCCAATTTCCCCCAGCACCCTGTTGGCTAACAGTACTGGTGGTGACAGTTGTTAACCTGGACTTTGACTCATCTGATGGAAATCTGTAATGTTGTCTGCATATTGATCTGGCAAAATTTTACTCCGGATGCCCTTCCTGATGTAATTCTTCCAATGTATCCATGCTTGGAGTCGGTACAAAGAAACACACTGGTTTATTTGTCCCCCATGGCTGGCCCTGACAATATTTTTAATAATAAATTCCTGTCTTATTTATCAATAGATAAGTGGCTTCTTACATATACATGCTTAAAGTCTCTCTCAGTTTTATATAATTGATTAAGCACTGAATGTCAATTGGTTCTATAAAAATATCTTCATCAGCTTAGGTGTTTTGTTTCTGATAGATTTCTCAATATGCTGTGTCTAAGTGAATGACCCTGGCTTGTTATTCTGATCTGAATCGCTCTCATCACAGATGAAGTCTATGTAATGCTATATTCCTTCAAAAAGCAACATTTCCTTAGCCCTTCAAGTGTGCTCTGCTTTTTTTCTGCTCTTTGTTTTCTACTTGTGGTCACTATAAGGATGTCTGGGTTTGAGTTTCAATCAATTTGAAATCTTGTCAAACTTGTTTCTTGATGTGCTGTCAGCATGGCGGGCACTGTGTTTGGCAATCCATTGTGGTTTAGTCTCCTTGGCCTTTGAAATCCAGCAAAACTGTGTGATCCACCATGGTGTCTGATTCCATTTCTGAACTTGTAAGGGTAAGAGTTGCAAGTATAATATGAAACATTAAATATGTACCAGTGGCTGTTACACTACCCCTTAAAAGCTAAGGAATAGCTGAGACAAAAACATGTGCAGCCACCTGAATTTGGTTTCCTTAGTTGTTATATATAGAGTGTGAGTATTAAGTGTTCTGCATTACTATAAACATGAAAAGACAGTGTAATTTCATTGTCATTATATATGTGTGTAATGAAACTGCTAGACCACCATCTATATATCTAATTACATATTATCAATAATTACTGCATTATTATTCTATATATAACCATCATTCTTTAAGAAAATCTACTGAATCTTTCATGTGATCATCATTTCTTGTGTTTTGTTCTGTGTATTGTATTGACCCCCTTCTCTTTGACACCCACTGCATGCCCTACCTACCTGGAAAGGGGTCTCTCCTTGAACTGCCTTTCCCAAAGTTTCTTCCATTTTTTTCCCTACTAGGGTTTTTTTTTGGGAGTTTCTCCTTGTCTTCTTAGAGAGTCAAGGCTGGGGGGCTGTCAAGAGGCTTGTTAAAGCCAATTGCAGCACTTCTTGTGTGATTTTGGGCTATACAAAAATAAATTGTATTGTATTGTATTTCACTGCATATAAGTATAAATATAATTTAGACAACTTATTAGACAACAGAAGTCTTCCTGCTTCACAAAACAAACTATTGCAGACCTCACTATATTAATAAATGACATTCTCTGTTTGTTTCTTTTTTATTGAGCTTTCTTTTCCAAGCCACAGATCTGAAGTCTGTCATACAGGTACATCTCACCATAAGTCATGTTTTGACACATAACATTTAACCTTGCGTTCCTTGAATGTGGGGGCAGCTTGGGGTCATAGTGAGAGGCAAGAAATACTACAGTGTAATATATTGACAGAGATACAGCAACACAGAAGTCGCAATGATGGTGTTACGTTTCAGACCAGGCCAGTGTTTCTTTTGTATAGTGGTCTTCACTGAGTGCAAATGCAGAGTGCTGTAAAAAGTTCATTGAAGGAATGGCATTATAAATTTTACAGATTACTGGTTACTTAATGAATCCAAACAAAGACACAGATATGTTTAACAGACAACAAAACAAGGTAGTTTAAAGCTGAACAAAATACAGTAAACAGAACCTAACAGTTATTTTTCCATTAACAGTGTCATGACACCGTAAGCTGAACAGGGAGAAGGAGAGAAGGACCAGAAAATAAGGGAACCATTGAACTGCAGGTAAGCTGAAAGCCACAGGGATAAAACAAAGATGAAGTGTAGTAGAAAGACACAGATATTTCAAAACCAGAACTTTCAAGGGAGCATTCACAAAGCTTTCTTTTACATATACAAAAAGTTGGACAGTGCTTTATTCAAAATGGTGATCTTTTTTACCATCCGGGGATGATGATAATAAATACGGATTATGGGGATATACCTGTATAACAGCCACAAAATAGTAGCACCTACAACCAAACAAAAACAACATCACGGTAAAATGAAAATAACAACATTAAATAGTAAACTTTTCATCCAATTCAGCTGTATAAGACAAACAAACATACTTTGGAGAAAGATATTTTCGTTGAAAAACGTATCCTTTGCAGGAAAATTTTAATTTCAGCTCGACTCATTATAAACAGTATCATCAAGCTATGGCCAGCTGACATTGGAGGAAAGGAAAGCAAAAGTTCCAGTCAGCAGCATCCCTGGAGAAAAATCTGTGGAGATCCATCGTCAGTTATAAGAAAGAAAGTCAAAGAACAAATTCAGAGTAGACACAGCCCTGAGGACTTTATCTAATTGGCCAGGACTGCCGCCCTGGCTGAAGTGTAATTATTGTTTATTTAATATTTTGGTTGTTTTTTTTTTTAATATAATTTTGTGTATTTTTTTTTTATTTGGTGTTATGATATTATGTTCCATTTTTGTATTATGTTAAGTTTCAGTGTTATAGTTCTGTGTATCTGCCCTTTTACCTTTATGTCAATGAAGACAGGGCCATCTGATTAGGCCAATAGCCTTCCCATTTGAGTTGTGGATTAGGCTGCCTTGTGGTGAAGGCAATTCAGTAGGCTCAGACCAGGAAAGAGAGCAGGTCTGGCTATTCTAGTGGTTTTTTGAGGCCAGCTCCTCATTTTGTGGCTTGTGGACAATTCACAATAGCCTGCCTTTCAACCAAGAAAACCATCTCTGACTCAACAGCATTTATTTATATAGCATATCATGCAAATGATGTAGCTCAAAGTGCTTTACAAGATGAAGAAAGAAAAGTTTATGAAAAATCAAACCATAAAAATAAGATTAGGCAGTACTAAATAACAAAGAATAAAGTAAGGTTTGATAGCCGGGAGGACAGAAAATACAAAAAAAAAAAAAAAAACTCCAAAGGGCCTGAGAAAAAAAAAATCTGCAGGATTTCCAGGCCACAAGACCACCCAGTCCCCTCTAGGCATTCTACCTAACATAAATGACCTCAATCAGTCCTCATGGTTTTCAGGCTCCACGCGGAAGAATTTGATGATGATGATGGCCATGTAGACACCTGGCCTTTCATCTAGCAATGTAGGGACTAAATGGTGCCTTGATCAGGTGGTGGTGGCAGCACGGATTGCAACCACAGAAAACCAGAAAAAGAACAGCAGAGAAAATGCTTATAACATTTACATTTTTACCTAATCAAATATTTCTCTCATTATTTTTATCATGGATTCCAGCTACAACAGGTTGGGCCATTTTGCAGTTTGGGGTGAGTCAAGGAAATTGGTATTTTAAATAAAGAAGAGTCAAGATCACCATTACAAAAAGCTACATCTGCTGTCCTTTATTACAACAAGCTTGAGGGAGTCTTATCATGTAATCAGATCAGCACTGAACAGACTGAAGAATTCACCAAAGCAACAATCTTAAGGAAGTTAGGTATACAAAATTAAGTAGCACATTAATTTACACCAATCAGCATATAGATAAATGGTATAACCTTTAGCACACCTATATTTTAGTATTATCTAAAGGTCCCAAAATAATTAGATTCAAATTCTTTGGCAAATATCTGATTCATTGAATAGAACTTTCTAATTATAAATTATATAAATTATAAATTATTACACAGAACAGAATAAAAAATACTAATTTGACATTATCTCATTGTTCCTTTGGTGATGTTCTTGGTTCAGATTTTACAGATTGCAACATTAAACAGGCACAGTGTAAAGACAGTTTGCAAAATCATGCATAAAGTTTTCTACTTACAGGTCACATGCATACTCTCTCACCATTACACCACCATCAAACCTGCCCGGCTCTTTTTCTCTGTCATATCTGAAGTTGAAAACGACAGACTTTCAGCCTTACCCTTGTGGTCCACAGCACAATTTGAAAAGGCCAGCTTTACTGTAAATAGATAATCACCACACTATTGGCTTAAAGAGGGGGCGTGGTAGTGTGGCCGGAGAGGCTCCTGGGCTCATTCGTGATTGAAGCCGGAGGCTGTTAATCTCCACACCTGATCCACGTCCCTGTAATATATAGTAGAAGTGCGAGGCGGATAGGGAAGTGAGAAAAAAGGGAACGGAGGTTAAGGGAGAAGAAAGCGGCAGGAAGGAGAAAACCGGTGCATGAGTGAGTGAGAGCGCGAGCGAGAGCAGGCTCATTGAAGGTTGAATGCAGCTGGTAGGAGGAGTGTTTGGCCAGCTCTCGTGGAGGCAGATTGAAGCGGTTGCTCCAGCTGAGCAATTTTGAGGAGCTGAAGTGACCGGCAGAGGATATGACTTGCCCTTGAAGGGAGCCGCAGTTGAGGAGGCTTTGGGTGTGCTGAGCTCCAGCATGAGCGTCCTGGCTGCTGCTCGGTCTGGCTGGAGCCTTAAGTAGCCGGGGATCGGAAGGCTACCAGATCAGAACAGGAGGGAGCTGCACTTGCTGGTAGGGCGACTCCACTGTTGTGGGGCCCGTATGGAAGAAGCAGGTACAAAGAAAAAAGCACTGGAGTTTTAAGACAAGACTGCTTCCAGCCATTGTTTTAATCTCATTTTAAAAATTATTTATTTATTGTTTTTTAACTTCCACAGTTCACCTGTTTTAATGGATTATTTATTTAAGAACTATTTGAGACACTGCAATTATTTATTTGGACACTGTTTTTGGTTTTGGTTTTAAATGAAAGCCCTCTTCGCTTTTTGCACCATCGGTGACATTACCAATGGTGTCGGGTTCGAGAGCTCCCCAGAAGCCAGATGGGAGCATGCAACAGAACCTGCATCGTCACAACCGTCCCCAGGGTCAAGTTGTCATCATCCCATAGCTGATTCAAACCTCATATTAAATTTGGATCAAATTAAAATAATACTCCTGAAAAGGCAAGAAACAGAGCTATAGTTCTTTTTAATTGAAAGTGGTATGAAAGACTAAACTGGCATCTATCAACAGAGAAATAACATCACAAAGGTTGTGATAGTATTGTGATGGTTGGCATGCATGCCTTTCCACCAAGAAGTCTGGTTTTGATTGCTCTTGAATGCATTTACCTTTTTTTATTACTGAAGCATTTCAAGCAACCCTGGTTGGAGCCATATTGTTACCAAGTTATTTATTTCAATTTGCAATTTTTTTCATCAGATGGAACAACCAAAAATACTAACAATATTATATACTCAATATACTAGATTTAAGAGAAATAAAGTTTAGGAATATATTTATTTATAATTACTTTTCCACTCTTCATCTTTCCACTTTCTCACCTGGGTAGCACATTGCAACTTAGCCAGTAATCACTGTTTGTTTTACTGAATTTATAAAACACTTATAGGCTAAGCAGAAAAAGGTCACTACTTGATTAGAAAAATTAAAAAAAATACAAAGAAGCAAAACACTCATCAAGGAAATTTCCACATTAACTTTTATCACTCAACTGGTATCTAAATACAAAAATACTGGTAAAAGTGGAATATCAGAACGCTTGACACATTACTTCTTGTCACAAATAAGGAGTATGGCAAAAGAAGACTCAAGGTAAGTCCACTTCTGACAAAAATAAAAAGCATGATGGGTCAATTGCAGGTGGCAATTGCAAGAAACATGACAACTAGCAAACTTTATCAACATCACTTGGTTCATTCTAGTTCATGCTGAGATTAAGATGGGACATGGCAAAGGGCCTAAGAATTTAAAGGTGTCTCTGCTGGTTATCAATAATTCAGGCTGGAGGTTATTAACAGAGTAATGGTGTAAAGTGTATCTTCATGGCACTGTTTAGATCCCTGCATGTCATGATATGTGTATGACATGAGACATATCAGATGTCACATGATATCTGAACACAGTTGCTAAATAGTTAAACAAATCAGAATCTTGGGGAAAATCAGTTAGGTATGAGGCCCAATAACTCTGTGTCTCGGCAGTGGCATTACTGGGATGACATCCTGGGATGGGCACTTGGAAATGTTGGAAGGGTAATGAAATTCCAAAAAAAGTAACAGCTTGATTTTCTAATGAATATGACCCATTTGTGCGAGCAATACCCATCCTGGCCCACCTACAGCTACAGCCCTGAGTGTAGGCATTTAAATATCACAACCTAGAAATTCTTAATTTGCCAAAGCATAACAATGTTTGAGCTGTTGTTGAATCTCTTCATGTGTTCTGCATTTTAGTAATTGTCTTGAGCAAGCATTGCTAAGCTTTACATTCTGTTCCTCAAGTATCCTCAATTAATATTTGGCATCACTTCCATTTTAATCGCGGTATTCAAGCTGATCTTAAAATGTGACCTTGGAGTATTCACCATTGATGGACCCAGAATTAGTTCTTTATTATATTTTACCAGTAAAGTTGCCGTTCCTTATATCTATGCAATGATAGGGTGGAGTGGTTGCTCTGAGGCTAGGGATCTGTGTCGACAATCAGAAGGTTGCTTGTTCAAAACCCATTAATGCCAGAAGTGACTTTAATCCATTGGGTCCTTGAGCAAGGCCCTTAAACTACAATTGCTTCGTCCTGGGTATGACATTAACCTGCATCCAGCCCTGTAAGGAGGTCCTCCAACTTGCAGGGAAAACTCAGAGGATGGTTGGATTGGCACTCCAGCCACCGTAAAATCCTCACACTGTTCCAGTGTGGTGCTGAGGTGTCACCCATTCTATGGCTGCACTCAGGTCCCACACTGGGTGGCTTGTTGTGTGGTGGGTGCGGCAACGTGCATTCTCCCAGCCATCTCTTTCTCTATGCAGTGGTGCATTGTTGTTTCCCAGCTTTTGTGGGAATACTGAGCCCTCTTCTTTGTGTTTGTTTGGATGTATTTAGGACTGTACTGCTAAAGGTAATCTCTGTCTGTCTCTGATTTACTGACTGACAAGAAATTCTTGACTACATTTAGATAACCTAACAAAATTCTTGTTTCACACATGGATTAATCTCATTCCCCAAAGGTATAGAAAAATCCATCCTCATTGAAAAACTAACTGAAATAAATAAATAAAAACCTGCAATGAACTTTTGCATTTAATAGTTGGAAAAGGCCATCTTACATCTTACTTGTGGCCTATTAATCTCAAACTTGAAATGTTTCACGTCTCACGTATTGGTTGTAGAAAAGGTATTTAGTCAGATGCTGTCAAACAAAGCAAGAGAACATGTAGAGTTGTCTCAATGTAGATTCCACAAGAAGAAATTAGTTATTGACAGTTTACATAATATCTGCCCAAACTATAAAAGTATCATTTAGTACTGTTTAATGTAAAACAATTTAATATGTGAAATGCAAAAAATTACTTTATAGTTTAATATTTTAAATCTTGGAAATAAATCTCTAAGCTTTACGTAAACTGACTTTTGTTCATCTAGCTTTCCAAGGCAGTGACTGCAGCAAATGGGCCTTTTAGAATACTTTTAAAATGTATTTTATTAAACAAGAAGCTCCTTTTGTATAATCTTTTGCAAAAAGCGGAAAGAATACATTCTCTTTTCTTTATTAATTGTACAAGTTTATGAAGATTTTTTCACAGGACGTAATGCTTGTCTTAAGCATGAGCTAATAAGCGGATAATGATGATCAATCATTTCTCTCATTCTGCCTGAGGCTGAGCAACAAAACAAGTAATACATTAGCAGAGTGAACACCGCACAGGGGCCCTTTGTAATGTGCTCCATTGGAATAATTAGATTGCTTCGAAGTTAACCAAAATAGGTTGATTCATGCTGAACATAATATAACATTCTGATTGTGCTGCAATAATGCACTTGAGATTGAGAACCACAGGCAGATCACTGCATGATTCAAAATGTGATTGTGGGGAAAACGACCACAATTGGTCAAGGTAGGAAATTACAAACGGTCTAGGTCAGAAATTAAACACAACATGACTCAAACAGTTTGAGGTAAAATAAATAAATAAATGTATATATCGCCTCTTTAAAAATCTTTATTTTAAGAAAGCATACTTAGTTTTGTGATTGTTTTACAGCTTGCAATCCTTTTTAAATACAATTATACTGTGTACCTTAAAATGTGACATAAAAGTTAGAGAAAGCTTCATAGGTATTAGGTCACCTTATTCCTCAAATTCTTTTGCAAAGAGCCACTGTAACATTTTGAACAAATGAACTAGGGCATAGGCCTAGTTGATTGTCTAGGGTGTATCTCTGTAGTGAAGCTCTTAGAGCAGAGAACTTGTCCTTGCACAAGAGCAGCTGCTCAGGGTGTGTGTGTCTTTGGTACGGGGACAAAACACATGACCCACCTGAGGCATGGATGAGCTAGAAAAACCATGTCCATTTTAAAGGTGAACTGTTAAGAGGGCACTGTTCCTCATCCCAAGATTCTTATGTAAATGATCATAGAACAGGAGATGACTGAGCATACAAAACTACAGCCATTTTAAGAGTGGCCTGTGGAGATACACACACCCTTATCAGAACATTTAACTAGAGGGCTGCAATAGGAAAGACGCCGGGGGAAAAAAAACACCGTAGCTCACCCTGTGTTTAAACCACAACTTCCCTGTTTCAGCAAGCCAAACAGACTGACTTACTTGGTGACAATGACATTTATTGCCCTGCAGCTCTTGTCAAATATCTACTAACATAGCAAACTGAACAAACTGATTCTAGGAACACTTCTTTTAGTAAAACACACAGAGAAGAATTCCTGGGGCAGGACATGGTATTCAGTATTTTTCTAGTCATTATTCAAGCCATCTGTTCTTTCCTTTATGAAATAACTAATGTACAGTAAATGTTTTATAAAGTCATATCCATTCTATATTATCTGCTTCAATTAAAAAAAGAAAAACACAATGAAAATTGAAAAGTTTTGCTAAAAGTTTCACATGCCATTGTTTCATCTGTTATTTCTAAGTATTATTGTATACCATTGGATTTATTTTATTGCATTTCTTCTTCATATTTGTACACTTCTACATTGTTAGATCATTGCTCGGTACTTATTATTATGCATCAATTATAAAGGTTTCTAAAAGTTAATTGATTAAAATTTTTACTAGCCCCTACCCCTTACTAAAGCCAGGAGTAGGTAGGCAGCCTGTTGGCTGAGGACTCCAGAGCTTTGACTTTATTTTTGACTTTCTCTACAATTTTAATCTCCACTATGGGTACATAGTTTTGTCAGAGAGACAATGTGCAGCAGTGTTTATAATGGTTATCAGTTTTGTTTTAATTTTCTCCTCCACTACTATCTCCAGGGATCCCAGAGTGTGTCCCATAACTGAGCTTGCCCTTTTAATTAGTTTGTTAGTCCTTTCTGATTTAGTTTCTCTGTGTTCTAAGACCAGTCCAACTTGTCAATGACATGGACTCCTAAGTACTT
Organism: Polypterus bichir lapradei; assembly: GCA_026402145.1. Classification (NCBI taxonomy): domain Eukaryota; kingdom Metazoa; phylum Chordata; class Cladistia; order Polypteriformes; family Polypteridae; genus Polypterus; species Polypterus bichir. The sequence continues at coordinate 11,652,877 of JANRMT010062857.1, read as the reverse complement.
GTAGGAGAGCACCATCTCCAGCATCCACTCCCTGAATCAATAACCAGTTTCTTGGTTTTGTGGATGTTAAAGTGCAGACAATTCTCTTTGGAACAAGAAACAATGTTCTCCACCTGACTCCAGTGCTCTGTCTCATCACCCTTATCAGTACACCCCATAAATGAAGAATCATCTGAGAATTTTTGCAAGTGACATGACCTGGGGCCTCATGTATAACGCCATGCGTAGAATTCACACTGCAACATGTCATACGGACAAAACTGGAAATGTGCGTATGCACAAACAAATCCAGATGAATAAAACTACATACGCCAAGTTCCACACACTTCCCTTTTATAAATCCCAATGAATGTGAAATTTAACACACATGCACACTCCTACAGCCCCACCCCAACTCACCCCAGAATTTCACATATTTGAATATGCAAATCAATATAAATAGCCACTTCTGTTCAGTGTTTAGTTAAAAGATAATGGCAAAAGCATTTGCCAAAAAGGAAAAAAAAAATTCAGAAAATGCGAAGTTTAGGCAAGGAAAAATGTACTATTTGTTGGCTTAAACAGTGGTATTAGCAACACAAGGAAGTTATGGAGTGATACAGTGTGGCAGAGAGTGCCTGAACAAAAAGAAGTGGCCAGATATCAAAGTCGACATGAAAAGGTGAGTCACACACCACCATTTGTTTATTCTGTTTCAGACAATATAACAAAAGCTGATCCCCGTGACAAGGACATAACTCCAGACAGTGATGGTGCTGCTGTGCCCAGCACATTTTTGGGCACTGGCTGCACACAAACCTCTGCCTCAGAAGCCATTGGGCGACCATCTTGCTGTGGGCTGACAGACTCATTTCTGGAGTCAAAAAATGCAGTAGTGGATGCTGTAAGAGACATGGCCAATAAACTAAGAAATATATTGGTCATAGTTATATTTGACCTCAAATTAAATAAATTGGTTAAAAAATAAATGCTGCACCTTATTACCTGTTTTTACATTCTGCAAATTGCATTCAAAAGAAGTTGTGGTGTTGTCTGATCATTTGGTAGTTCAAGGTCATGTTCATCACAATGCATCTCTTCAGGTACGGGCAAGCCATGGTTATGTGCCACATTATGTAGCATGCTACAAGCTTGCACAATGCAACACACTTTTTGTCAACTATGGAGAAGCACATTAATACAGTGGAAATGCTTTCTATTTTCATAAGCAAATTCATTCTTTGAAAGTGGCTTAATAGTGTAGTGTCATCACTAAGCACCACATTGCAATGATTCTCTGCTCTTTATATGGCTCTTTGAGGTGACTTGCTATCCTTAAACTGGACTGCTGACCTTTTGCCACACTAGTTGGAAAAAGCACCTGCATCTGTGAGGAGTTGCCGTTTTTATAGGCTTTCCTGCTATAGATGATATAATGCCAGCTCATTGTTTTGGTGATTCATCCCTGGCTGATGTAACTTGTCCAGCACCACCATAATAGTAATGTGTGTGCAGCTGACCACTCCGATTACATTTGGAAAACTGGATGCTCCTACAAATTGTGTTTTGATATTTCCCAGTTCAACCACAGTTTAAGGAAATCTCATATATCTGGATGACAAACGGATAATACTATCCTATACGGCTGGCATGGCGTGACTCAGTGATGTTTGAAGAAATACCCTATCATCAGCAAGTTCACGTTGAAAAGCTCCTGTGGCTAAAAATCTGAAAGTGGACAGAACTTGAAAAGTGAGTAGCTAGAGCACAATTCCTCAAAGTCTGCCTTTGTAAAGCTGGTTCCAGGTCAGCACAGAGCTTGTAGAGGATAGCTCTTGGAAATTGAAATCAACTTAGAAGCCAGTCGTCATCATCTCTAAATACGCACTCTCTTCTGATTCTTCCATTTGCATTGTCTTCTAACAACACTAAAGCAGCTATGATAGTTGGAATAGTTTGGCAATTCTGTGCACCTTTAAATTGTTACAGAATGATTACAATCAAGTGAGTTAAATTTGTAAATGGTATGCAATTAATTTTGGTGTATTTGATAAATCCTGCACCATTGATGTGAATCTGAAAAAAAAGGGACACCACACGAAACAGTAGCACTGCTTTGACAATGGGTGCTGCCCGTTTGCAAAACCGAACAGGAACTTGCGTACGCATTGGTGTGAGGTTGCTGTAAAAATGTGTGTGGCTTTACACTAGGTTTAGTTTTTATACATCTCAAAGTGTGAATGGAAATGGGCATATACAAGATTTTTGTGCGCGTATGTACCATTTATACATGAGGCCTCTTGGTGTTATATTTATAATCTGAGGAGTACAGAGTGAAGAGAAAAGGAGACAGGACATTATCAGAAACCAAGTCCTTAAATCTTACAAACTATGGTTTGCCCGACAGATAATCCACTATCAAGGACATCATAGCCTCATCCATCAGCACACCTTTGAGTTTACTCATTAACAGTGATGGCTGGATGATATTGGAGGCACTGGAGAAATCAAAAAAACATATTCCTCACTGGGCTGCCAGCTTTGTCCAGGTGAGAATAAGCCTTGTGGAGCAGGTAGATATCCTTCACACCAGTCTTTGTCCAACAGGCAAAATGCAATGGTTCCAGAGGAATCATATAGTTGAGGACCAGTCTCTCAAAAGTCTTCATGATGTGAGATGTAAGTGCCACTGGTCTGTGGTCATTAGGTGAAGAGGTGACAAAGGACACAGGTGACAGAGCACAGGCCTTAAGAACTTGAGGACTGATTCCATTTGGTTCAGCAGCTATCCCTGTGTGCAGCTTCCTCAGTTGTCTCCTTACTTGGTCTTTAGTTATGGACAACCCATTCTGATAGTGAGAGGTGGACTCA
>JANRMT010062857.1:11589674-11642835 GCA_026402145.1 Polypterus bichir lapradei | reverse complement strand
AACAGTGTGGTAATAAGCTCAGTTTGTTTAGAAGAGGTCCCAGTAAAGAGGGATTTGAAAGACCCATTTTAAGCTTAGAAATGGGATAAGCATACAGTTTTCTGACCGTTTTGAAATGGTTCAGAAATGTTAAGTAAACAGTAACGATTTGAGATGTAACAAGATTAAGCTTAGAATTGAACTTTTCTTAACATTAATTATTTCTTTTTTGCTATTTTAATTTTCCTTTTTTGTGTGAACTGTTTTACTTTAAAACTTAACTAAACTTTAAAAATCAAAGATATTTGTCTGTGGAATCATTTCTGCGCGTCAGGTTTTTGCTGAATCCTATTTTTTGAGTCGAAGCTGCAGAACATTGGTAATTTTGGGAAAAACCCAGCTACATTTAATATATAAAATATTGAAGTGAAGTGGGATATTGAAGTAAATATTCAGTAAAAGGTGACATATTTCATTGAAAAAGTTATAGCAGTGGGAGATTGGTTAAACAATGGGGAAAAAATGTTTCATTTATGTATAAAAAAATGAAAAACTTTTGGTGTAAAAACTAAAAAATGATTAAAAAATAGAGGAACAAATGAAAAGAGGTGAAAATAATGTGGCCAAAAAATGGGGGTGGTTGGAAAAAGTAAATGAAAATTACCTACAAGAACCAGGACCCTGTTGTTCTAAATGGCCCAAAGAGCTATACCCATGGAGAAAAGGACACATGGAAAGAATTTTAAAAACACATTATTATAATTAATTAGCAATTAGTTACTTCAGAGCACAACATTTCAACTTTTTGATCAGCACTTGACAGGGGTATTTTTGTTGTGCTTTTAACAGACTTCTAACCCACATGATCAGCTCATTGCCTCATTTTCAAAATTTCCAACATAACAGATGCAGCATTAAGCTACCAATTTCCAGCTTTTATTATTTGTGTTTTTCCAGTCCATTTTTGGCCTGATTTGGTTCTTAAACTAAGCTTTTGCTATTGGGCCAGGGTAGTGTGTTTTGTTGACCCAAATGGTGTAGCAGGATATGGGGTATCCAGTGAAGGCGAACTGCACAGTGCATCTGAACACATCAGTGAGAACAAATGGAGGAATATGAGCTTTGGTCAGATTTTTGAAGTAGTGGAGCCATTAGTGAGCTTTCCTGACAAGAGCTGTGATTTGTTGTGTCCACTTCAGTTCATCACTAATAGTCACTCCAAGAAATCTAAAGCTGATCACTCTCTTAACAGCAGCCCCTGTGATGTAGATGGTAGGCAGGTTTGCCTTCTGCTTCCTGAAGTCTATGACCATCTCCTTCTTTTTTCCTTTTCTCACACTGAGAATCAGATTGTTGTCCCGGCACCACTTTATCAACGTTTAGTCATTTTTGGTGATCAGGCATTTGATGATGGTGTCATCTCATCAACAACTTATCACAGGCAATCTCCCAAGATTGACTTTGTTTCTGATGGATGATCCTGGGTTTGAATGTTGTGTGTATTTACCTGTTCTTGTTTTCCTCACAGACCAAGCACATATATATCATCAGATTAATTTCATTATCAAATTGCTGTGTTGGACAATGTTTAAGTATGTTTTGTTTCTTTTGCATTGTGCCATATACTAGGTGTCTCCATAAGCAGTTTAAGAAAATTAATACTTAGACTTGTTTTGGTGTTTATACGAGGTGTGGTCAAAAAGTACGATGAATGTTGATGCAGAGCACCATCCAAGAGCAATGCAAAACAATTCAATGCAGGTTCTGACATGTCCAGCCTAGAGCCGAGTTTGTGATGAGTTTCAACTTCTGTGATACTGTCAGTCATTTGTGAGCCACTGTTGAGTTCAAGTGTGTTTTTCAAGGTAGTCATTAATAATGGATATTAAGCAACGCATTACCATGATTGCAAAAATCTCAGGAAACTCATCAGATATTAAAATTGGTTTATGGTGATACTGCACTGACAATTAAGACTGTTTACAAGTGGTTTGATCGATTTCGTATGGATCTGACTCGGTTGAAGACGAGAAACGATCAAGAAGTCCTTCAACATCAATAACCGAGGAAAAATGTTGAAACGGTTTAATTCTTCATCATGACAATGCTCCTTGTCACACATCCCTTCTAGTACGACAATTTCTGTTGAAAAAAAGCATGACGCAGTGTCCGCATCCACCTTATTCGCCGGATCTGGCACCGTGTGACTTCTGGCTGTTCCCTAAATTGAAAATGACCATGAAAGGCAAATGATTTCAATCCATTGAGGACACCTAGGCAGCCAAGACAGCCCAACTAAAGACACTCGCAAAAGAAAACTTCCCGAACTGCTTCGCAAAGTGGCAGGAGCGCTGGGATAAGTGCATTCGAGGTGGAGGAGAGTATTTAGAGGGTGACTATTAGTTGTAAATCTTTTACTGCAATAAATGTTTCTTTTTTAAAACAATCACCATATTTTTTGATCACACTTCGTAATGTAGTGTATGTCTTGTCACTGTCTACAGCATTTGGAATTTGTGTGTTCACCTCATGTCCTCATGGATTTTCTCCTACATCATAAAAATGCACATTTAAGGTTAACTGGTGCTTCTAAAAAGCTCTGCTATAAATAATTTTGGCTTCTTATATTCACCTTGCAATACAGTCATCTTGTGCAGGGTTTGTTTGTGTCTTGTGTCTAATGTGGCTGGGATACTATGATGCTTGGCTGACCCTGTAGTGAAATGTTTATGAAAAATTATGATATCTATCACATTAAATTCCTCAGAATAAGTGACAGATGCAGGGTTTCTACTGTTTTGATGATAATTTTATGGTACACCAGGCTTCCCAGGACTGACAAGGTCAAAAACAGCACCATCATGTAAAAAGGCAAAGGGATGTCCTTTGAAAACCTCCAACAAATAAAATAAATATTACTTCTGCAAGAGTGGTGAGATTGTCTCTGTTGTGCATGGTGTTCCAAAATTGAAACATTCAATGGCACTAGAGAAAGAGAGAAAGTAGCATCCTGGAGAGAAACAATGACAATATCTACTGTGATGTAAGGACATGGGTGTTTGATGCCCCATGCCCACAGCCATGGGCACATATCCCCATTGGAGCATCTTGTAGTTTACAAACCAAGCTAGATTAGTTACATGGGAGAAATAGCAGCAACTGTAAAGGGTGCAAAAGTCAGTGTTTATTCAATAAGGAGGAAAGTGCTCAAGAGAATTCTAATAAATACTGTACTCTTCAGTAAAAAAAAATGTGTATTACAGAGTTCAATAAATAGACTTACCTAGCAGTTAAAATATTTCAGCAGTCAAAAACAGTCAGCCCCAAGAGTCATTCTCTAGTCAGCATTCCCACAGGCAAAGCCCTCTGTAACCTGTACCGTGCAACCAGCTCAGCTACCACATCATCCAGAGCCTGACAAAGCCCCAGGTAACTCACAAATTCCACATCAGCACTTCGCTCTGGTACATTAATTGCTGCAGGACATCTTTACACAGAACACCCACCAAGCGTTATCTCTGGTCTCCGCTTGTACTGATCCATTGCTCAGAAGACTTGACTAATGTGCGGCTTGATGCGGCTCCTCTGCTGTCTATGCACTATTTAGCAGACTGCCACTCCTGACTCCAGACGTTTTTTCTTTTGCTCCACCTGACTGTCTTATTTTCCTTTTTTCTTCTGGTCTCTCTCATCATACATATGCTTTCTTTCTTACTCTCCCGTACATCTCACTCCTACTTTGCTTAACCTCCCCCTGCTGAGCTCCAACACGGAAACTGACTATTCACACCTGTTCAGTTCTGTTTAGCCAGATTGGCTGTGTACCCTAAACTTACTCCAGTGGCCATGGATCTTATGTGTGCACCTGCTTCACAAGCACCTGTTGAATGCATATTCTCAGTATGTGGACAGTTGTCATCTGGTTTGTAAAACAGAATGACCACTTCATGGGAGCACAGAGTTTTCTTGAAAAAGATCAGAAAGATGTATAACTGAATCACACTAACAATCAGGCTCTGTTTTGTATGAATGGTACAGTGGGACTTTAGTAAAGCAAATTGTACAATTTTATACAATTTAAATTTGGATTGATAATTTACATACAAAAGTGAAGCTTGTTCCACAAAAATGATCACTTTTTCCTTCTGTTTTTCTCTCCTCAAGCATGCATTTTCTTTCTGTGGTTACTCTCCAGTACCTCTCACTCTTACTGTACTTAACATCACCTACTGCAGCCCGGTGCTACATAATTACTGAGCTTCCACACAGGAATTAACTATTCAGACTTACACACAACCTGCACACTGCATAAGCACTGACTGAGCCACCAGAAAATGACTTAAGCTTTAAAAACAATCAATAAAGTTATTCTACAAACACAAACGACTCTGTGACACATCTTGTCACAGGCTGAAACTATAGATGTCATAGTGAGCAATCTATTAATCAGAGAGAAAAAAAAGAAAAAGTTCACACATTAGACCTGGCTTAAGCTTTAAGGGAAGAATGGTTCCTACTAGTGGGCAGCACCTGGTCTATCATTGAAAGAACTAGAAAAATGTTACACCTCTAAGTAAAAAGGCAGCAGAGGAAATAACAGTGGCAGATCCAGCACTTTAAGGCAAACTAAGGAGTTAGTGATAAGAAATAAAGGCTGGGACTGAAACAGGCCTTCCCTGATGACTGTGTTCTAGTCAATGTTATGCTTACTCTGCTCTGAAGTGACATTTGTTTGGCTTTATAATGTACACTGGATTTTCGGAGAATGTTGAATGATGCCCATACAGCTAGCAGAAAATGACTGTAAACACAGCGGCAGTTTCAGAGGTAAGAATAGTTATAAATTTTCATTAAGCAATGTGTTAGTTGGATTAACAGTGTAAAATGATGAAAAAATAGCAAAATGCAGTGGTTTTAAGAAAAGATGGACTGTAATAGTCCCTCTCTAGGGAAAAACTGCTCCTCATAATAGCATAATTTGTGGTGTCATTAACCTTCTGAATTTCTAAATTTACTCTATGCTTTCCTCACTAGAGAAGCTGTAATATTAAAAATTAAATACATTTTTTCCTACAGCCAAAAATGCAAAAAGAAAAAAAAAACCCACATGTACATTGATTATGGAAAACATTTGAGATGAGTTAATTATAAAACAAGTAAACATGTAAAAGGTCTGTAGAAATTCAGAATATCAATTATTGCTCTTCCTGAGTCCCAGAATTTGACATTGAAATGTTTGCCTCCTCCAGGGTTGAAGCACTTTGATGGCTCTTCATTCTTCATGTACATTTACTTTCCAGGTGAATGCTACCTTGAGTTGCTTAAAGCAAATTGCTACAACTCTGTGCGCTCCAGTGTGACTTCCACTTGCCTGGATAATAAATGCACTCGATAAAATAGGAGGATACGTAATGCATGTCATCTTTTTGAAAGAAAAAAGGAAAAAAGTGAGGCAATGTGTGAAAACATACAGTACCTTTCATGGAAAAGGTCAAAGTAAGATGTTGTTTTTCTTCTCAAATTCAACAGTGCATGACGACAACATTTACCACTTTTTCCTTTGCCATATTTAAGTATGTGATCTATCTATCTATCGATCTATCTACCTATCTGTGATTGAAACACATGTCAAAAAGTTTAAAAAGTGACCAATATAGCTATAGTACATCTGCCTAGAGGTCATTTATAAATATTTATCTTATTCAATAAAGAGTTTTGAACTTACAGCGGAGGTTGCTGCACATGGCTAATGACACTTTTCTTTTTCAGACTACCTCTGAACAGAGTATTATTAATGCATCTCTTTCTTTTGCAGGTTGAAACCACTCTTTAATGTTATTGATTTTCTTTACAGAAAATTAGGAATGGACTTTTCAAAAGTTGTTTTTTTGCCATAGTGATGTCTTGGGAAGGTAAGAGTAAATGTTTAACTGCAGTATTTTTTAGTAACATTTTTTAAACAAAGTAATAAATGTTAGAGCCATGGGCAGTATGGTGGCACTGCTCCCCTGTGGTAAGGAGACCAGAGTTTTCATCTTAGGTCCTTCCTGTGCGGAGTGTGCATGTTATTCCTATGTCTGTGTGGGTTTCTTCTGGGTGCTTGGGCTTCCACCCACATACATGTAGTTTAGGTAGATTGGTGGGGCTAAATTGACTCTTGTGTGTGTGTGTGTGTGTGTGTTTTCAACTGGATTGGATTTAAGCTACCCTGTCAATCTGCTCAGGATTAAGCAGGTTTACAAATTGTGTGGTATGGTACTTCAGACACAGATGCACTACTAAAGTATAAAGGATTAGTTAAGAGACTAAAGGACCTTGCTTATTATAAGCTTATTATAAAAACTGAAACTTTTTGAGACCTGTGGGAAATAAGCGGAGATGTTGTGCTCTATTGATGTAGGAAATTAATTATGGATTGGCAGCCTTTTTTAATCTGGTATTGGATTAAGTGTGTTAACTTTTTTTTTTGTTTTTTGCCTCAAAATATACTATGATAAATTAATAAATATGAAATACAATTGAACCCATAGAAATGTATTGCTCACCTGCAGCAATTCCATTGCTCGTTACTGTGTCTTATCCAATTCTCACAGTTGTACCCCCAAAATGAATTGCATTCTTATTTTTTTTCACAGTTCTTGTGCTACATCTGATGGTAAAGACAAGTGATTTTTGTATATAAAGTGACCAGGAGAAGAAGAGAGAATTCATTATTTCAAGCTAAAGTCTAATCCCAAAATTAGTCCTGTCTTTAAACCAAAACCCAGTCATTAAATAAAAGTCATGATCAGAAAAACAAACCTCAGAGGTCTGTTATTTAAGGTCAAAAACTAAACAAAGCATACCAGTTAAATTTGTATTGAGCATTTGGGATGACTCGTGAGTTTGGGTCTGACCAAAAATACGGGAATGGATTTGGATGTGACATTGCCTCTAACGCAATTTCCATTTGCCTATAAAATGGAAGAGAAATCACAAGAAGATGACTAACATATTTCCTGAAAGAACTATGTCAGCCCCACCTCATTTACTTCATTCGTGTTATAAATCCTTGGATCAGGAATTCTGACATCATCGTGGACCTGGTTTTTGATCAGAAAGGATTCAACTTCAGCAGGATGTCATTTGCGGGCTTGTGAGAAGCACTCAACATGTGACTTGCGACACATTTTCTTTATATTTGAATTTTGTTTGAAGTTTTTGTTTTCTTTTTTGTTAATATTGTTTTGTTTCTTAGTTCTTCTAAACTATTGTTTTTTACAAATCATGGCTGACGCTCCCGCTGTTGGGCTGCCCCCAGGGCTATAGAAGTTTGAGATAGCCTTAGGGTCAGGGGTGATGCATTTGGCTTTTCCTTATATTTATGTTTGTTTAGATACCCACCTGGTTATTGATTTTGTCTTTGGATCTGGTCTTGTAAGTATTTTTCACTTTCAATCTTTGCTTTGTGGATTTGGCACTGTTTTTTTAAATTTCACTTTCTGCATCACAGACTGGTTTTGTTTGCTTGCATGTTTGCCTTTTTGACATTTTCCAGATTAATATTTTCTGAGTCTTGGTTTTGTTCTAGTTTACTTGAAAATTTTGTTAATAGAGCTTTAAATATTAAGAAAGCTTGTTTTATTATTATGGGACATGTGTTTTTACAGTTTCCCTGCCTGTTTCTGAGCTTCAGTTTCACTTTGGTCTGTTCAGGCCATGAAGCCTGCTTCTCGTGTTTAAACATAGAACTTCAGGTACCTGAGAGCAATTTCTTCTCATTTTCTGGCCAACATATGATGCTACCAGGACGGTCACTGGATGTTGGGGAGTGCAAGATTCATCCAAATAGTCCACCAACTGAAGGAAGGGTCTGTGTCTTAAGATCATTTAGCAGCAAGTCACCTAATAAAACTTAAACAAGAAATCACTAAGCAAGTTCAATCAAAAGGCAAAAAAAACACTTATCGATATAGTATCTTTTACTTTAAGGAATAGGAGTCCTAACCCTATATATTAGGACAATTTATAATGCACAGAGAACAATATTTTCTTTAGTGAATGTGTCTGCACCTACTAGGGCCACAAGGTTGTTAAAAAATATTTTGTGTTTTTCTTTTGTAAATTACAAAAAGCTTTACAGTGCTATGTTAAAAGTCTGGGACCTCCTATTGAGTAGTCTTTTATATATCTGTTGGAATAAAGCAACTTATTTTATTACAGCATGGAAAGGTTCAATTGTGAGTTCTTTCTTTTGTTGGATGGATGTGGCATGCTGTCAGCAATCACAATACATATAGTTATATTTTCACCTGAAAGAAAAAAATTCACCATACTCTGTACACATGACAATAATGAACCTATGAACCGTATATTGTAACCACTTGGGATGCTTTGACCACCAGGAACAGAAATGAAACACCAACCATGACATGTTACAATATAAAAAAGGATTTGATTTAGCCATCTTTCAGCTTTTTTGTCTACATATTTATCACGCGTACAGAGATTTTGAAGTAAAATGCAGTTTTCCTAAGGCTTCCTTTTGTCATTTTTGACCCTTATGGGCTACGTTCTAAACCTTGCCAACCATACACTCCTCAGAGAATGGGGCTCCTTCCTGGTATGCAGCAAGACAAGAACTGACTCCTCCTGGATCACATGACCAGAGCAGGAAGTCTTGTCTGCTATTTCTGGAGATCTCATCAGATGGATATTTCTGCAGAGAGCCACCTTGACCTCAATGCTGTTTTTGGAGATTGCTAGGTGTTACCTGCAAAGAAAAGGGAATATATCTTCAGGTATCTTGGGCCTCTCTACTTGACACTAGGGTTTTCCACTTTGCTACCCATGCTGGATATCTCAGGGAGGTGGCATGATCAGTGATAATATATACATATGTACTGTATATAGTACTAAAACTGCTAAGAGTTGCACAGCAAACCAAGAAATAACTCTTCATGAAATGTTTGAGTCCAGACATTCTTGTCTGTATATTTAGTATGAGTCTTTAAACATCTGTACAAGTGTTATATTCTCTGAGGTACCTGAAGCTGTCTTTAAATCAGACCTCTTCCCTCTCTTTCTTTGAAGGTAGGAGAACTTTACTTTCTTTTCCCTTGTCCGTTTTTCATACACCTAGAGAGATTTAGAACTGGAAGATAATTCTTTATACTTCCTCATGACTTCCTGGATAGCTTTAAGTAGCATCCACTTTTGGTTGCACTTCTGGTTGTGTTCTGGGTTCGTATTCCAGGAAACATCCATTCCAGGTAGGTGTAAATTGAAAGTCCTGCTTATTTCAGCCATTTTTGGTTGTAAAACAAAGGATTAGGGCAAGTTGTGCTTGGAAAATGAGGCAAATAATGATCATCTCTTTGTTCCATACCAGGCTAAAAATGAAGCTTAGCATAGTGTTGTAGAGTGAGAGTTCCTGAAACCCACATTTGATGAGAAACAAAACCCGAAACAAAGGTTCTGAGGATTTTTTTTATCGTGTCTAAAGGTGCTGTATTCTAATTTAAATTTATCTTCACGTTTATTACAAAACTGTTAAACAATATAAGATAAACTATCCATTGCAAATGCCTAGAATTAGTAATATGCAACATTTAAATTACGTCATTAGTAACAATCTTTGTTGTTTTTTGTTAGTAATAGAATTATTTTTTTACATACCTAAGTTGCTGTATCATTAATTTCAATATCAATCAAATATTCTATGTTCTTTGTTCAACAAACTGACTGTCATTTTTGATATTCAGTATATTTCATGACAATATTCTTATACAGTAATCCCTCCTCGATCGCGGGGGTTGCGTTCCAGACCCCCCCGCGATAGGTGAAAATCCACGAAGTAGAAACCATATGTTTGTATGGTTATTTTTATATATTTTAAGCCCTTATAAACTCTCCCGCACTGTTTATAAATATTCCCCGCAGAGTTATACAGCATAATCCCTTTGTATTCTCTTAGATATTAGGTAAGATTCATTGAAATTATGTATATAAACACACTGTTTATATACAGTAAAACCTAAATATTATTTTAAAGATATTGAGTGTCTCCGATATCACATATGTTACAGCCATTACGATAGACAGGTCACCAGCAATAAATACGTACAATGCAAGAAAATAGTATACAGTAAATGTGTGTACAGTGACACTAAACGTACGTACATGTACTAAGCACTGTAAGAAGAAAATTAATTATGGTTACTCACCAACAATGACACGATGACTTGTCCGATAACAATGACTTTAATTTTACTGCACAACAAAGGAGAGTGTTACAGCCCTTGTAAAGGAGCCACTTCAGGCGATTGTGTAGCACTGCCGTTGTTCTTCTGGCAGTCTTCAATCCAAATCCCTAAAGCAGATTCCATCCAGACTACTGCCTTATTACATCCACTTACAACTCGTTTTGCACCCTGGTTAAAAGGACACTGCAGCCGTAGATCTTATATTCCTTTCCTACTTTTTAAATAAAAAGAATCGTAGCCTTCAACAAATCCAAAACGTTTACCTTTTCGGCAATCGTTAACATCTTCTTCTTGCGCTTGGGCACGGCCCCTGAAGCAGTAGCAGATTGTTTTGGAGCCATAATGAAGGGCTTGACTATGCACAAAGATAAACACTAAAGAGCACAACTCTTTACACAGCGAAACACGTTGATGCTGAATGAGCGAGATGAGACTTCCTGGTTAACACTGCATTCAGCACGCAGGAGCTCAACTGCGTGCTCTGATTGGTTAGCTTCTCAGTCAGGAGAACTTAACTGCGTGCTCTGATTGGTTAGCTTCTCAGCCATCCGCCAATAGCGTCCCTTGTATGAAATCAACTGGGCAAACCAACTGAGGAAGCATATACAGGAAGTAAAAAGACACATTGTCCGTAGAACCCGCAAAGCAGCGAAAAATCTGCGTTATATATTTAGTTATGCTTTCATATAAAATCCGCGATAGAGTGAAGCCGCGAAAGTCGAAGCGCGATATAGCGAGGGATTACTGTATACGTTGTGTAGAAATGAAAAGTAACATTAAATAGATTGCACACTTCAGTAATTAATTACTTTTGACCTTTTTATTATTTCTATAATACTCCACATTGTTCTTTTTTCATTACTGAGTTAGTAAAAATACAAAACGTTTTGTAACAAGATCTAGCAGTAAAACAAAAATACTCTATAAAAATTGACAAAGATTATTTGGCACTTGTACTGATGATTTCCATTCAGATGTTTGTGATTACATTCAATGCATAAAAAGTCAGTTTGCCTTCAATAACCCTGTGGGGTTATGAATTTGGATTGTTCATAAAAAATATTGTTCAAGGACAGTGCAGAACAGTGAAGAATATTTGGCATTTCCCCACGACTATAAACAGTGGTGTAGCTGGCTTGCTGAAGCCCCCTGTGCAGCGCCCTGAGGTGGGCCCCTCCTGTCTAGCATTACTCTTAGCAATTTATTCACAACTAGATCCTAGGGGCTGGCTGGGCAGTAGCATCTGCGAGCGCATCCCTATCAGATCACACACTGGTGATAAACAAACCTGCTCTCTAAATGAAATTTGTAATAACATCTTGAATTACTTTATTACAGCCGCTATAAGTTAGCAAAAATAAAATAAATTGTGGGAATGGAATGTGGGAGGTGTGGGTAGTACATACATCTATGTAAAATGTAGACATGCTAATTTTCCAAAACAACTTTGTGAAAGAAGGTGATTAAATTATAACGTAAGGTAGAAAGTAGAAATTGTTCTGTGCTATAAAATGAAGCAATTTCAATTTGTAAAAAATCAAAACAACAACACTGGCTGAGAGGATACTACTACACAATCAACCTGTTTTACACAAATCCTGAGGAAATGGTCATCATAAAGTGGTCAAGCGCACAAATCCTCACAGTAGTGACACTAATGCACAGTAAGCCATACTAAGATACACAATAAAACAGATTACAGACAGGATGGATTGAAAACATGAACAAAAGGACAACAGCTGAGCAGAAGACACCAGTGAAATGTCGGTGCTATAGAATTCAACGAATGACATTCAAAGTGTCCCACCCAACCAATGGCAGAGTTTGCAGCTTTGTTTTTGGTTGCTAATTCTGTAATGTATGCTTGCATATAAATGTCTATGCTAGTAATTCTTAAGTATGTTCTTGTATATAATTTTCACTTTCAAATGTCCTGCATATTGATACTGAATGTATAATTGTTTTAGGGTTTAATGTGTGATATTTACAAACTAGCATATGTATAATCAAACTGTTCATTTCAAAGGAAACTTTTTACATTGAATAATGAATGACATTACCATTTAATAATACAATGCACAAATTCAGAATGCTTAAGCATTGTCTGCTATGGATTACAATAAAATCTCTTCAGCTTTTTAAATAGTGAAGACATTTTATTTTTGTGTTATTATACCTCAAGCATTACTGAAATGACCACTACTGTTTGTTTATGTTCTTTTTTTTTACAATAATTAAGCAAAACTTAACCTTTCCAAGCTATACAATAATGCACCTTGTATCCCATCAGCTTTGCTTTTAAAGTCACAGATACTCAGCGCTTGAAGTGGAACACAATTACTGGCAGTACTCTGTTTAGGGCAATCTTTTAATTGGGGGGCTCGGTGACTCGATCAAACATTCGATCAAAGAGTGAGGAGGGGCGGTGTGTTAAACTTTAAGCACTGAGAAATAGTGCCAGTACTCTAAGTAGAAACTGGAATAGGTGCTGTGCAATTGTAAGTGCCAACCCACTGCAAGCACTGTATATACTCGGTCTGTAGATGCTCATGTCTCCTCTGTTTCTCTTTGGATCCTGACACACACACATGCACATTATGTTCTGAACGCACACCGGAATGACTAAAAAAATGGAAAATTAAACAGAAAGAAAAACTTGTGACTCGCCAGTTACAGTCACAGTGAGGCATTATGCAGACATATTGCTGTTGGTATAAAGGAGCCCCTGTAGTGTTTCTACACACACTCCTACTGAATAATTTGTTAGCTGAAAGTCCTCAGTGTGTCAGAGAGAGCATGTGCAGCATTGGTCATAATGGCGTTCAGTTTTGTTTTAATTCTCTCTGTTGCTATGACCTCCAGGGATTCCAGAATGCATCCCATAACTGAGCCTGCCCATTTAATTAGCTTGTGGATTTAATGGGCTTCCACTGAAGTGATATTACTTGCCCACCACACCACAGCGTAGAAGATCGCACTGGCCATCACAGAGTTGTAGAAGATGTGAATAATGTCACTACTCACACTGAAGGAACACAGTCTCTTAAGACAAAAACTCTGTTCAGCTCGTTCTTATTTAGTTCCTCTGTGTTCTGAGTTCAGGAGGAGTGGACCACCTCTACATCCAATTCCTGAATAGTGACCGAACATAGAGGCTCTTTTATGCAGAAAAAGTCAATAACCAGTTCCTTGGTTTTGCTGATATTAATTTGCAGAGAATTCTTTCTGCACCAAAAAACAAAATTCTCCACCTGACTCCTCTTTATCAATACACCACATAAGTACAGAATCACCTGAGAATTTCTGTAAGTGACATAACCCAGTGTTATAGTTGAGGTGTACAGGGAGAAAAGAAAAACAAACAGGACTCTTCCTTGTGATGCTGCAGGGTTGCTCATATCCAGTTCAGAGACACAGAACTTGAGCTTTAATAAAAACTGTGATCTTCAGGACACATAGTCCATTATCCAGGACACCATAGGCTCCTCTGTTGATAGAAGAGTATCCAAATCAAACAAGTGCTTTAACACTAGAATTCCTGAAGCCTACAAAAAAACTCATAATCCTGGCCCATGCTCACAAAGTACATGTGTAATGCCACGAAAAGTGCATGAGCCATGGTATGAGAATGCAGTCAGACTTCTTTTTGGGCACATACACTGTCCAAATCTAAACACTAGTGTGGAGATACTCTTGGTTAATTATTATTGTTATTATTGCATTAGGGTTTACTATGCTTATCCAGGACCACTTTTTAACACCATTCCCTGGGTTTACTGTCTTAATATTTCAAGACTGTTGAAGATTATATTTTATGCTTATAGTATTTAGACTTTATCGCCAATAGATATCTCTACTTTTTAATCCTCAAACACCGCTGCTGGGGGGCTTGTTTTGTTTTGGACATGCTCTGTCTCTAGGTATGTCAGAGGACTGGGACTTGGTGAAGTGCGGTCCAGCCTCACATGGGAAGCTATATCTAATCTATCCTTTTAATCCTTAGAATTATACAGTGCATCCGGAAAGTATTCACAGCGCATCACTTTTTCCACATTAAGTTATGTTACAGCCTTATTCCAAAATGGATTAAATTAATTTTTTCATTCAGAATTCTACACACAACACCCCATAATGACAACGTGAAAAAAGTTTACTCGAGGTTTTTGCAAATTTATTACAAATAAAAAAACTGCAGAAAATTTACGGAGATAAATTCTACCTCAAACTGTTCACCAAGCATTATTCACCGTCTTTCCTAAACAAAATAAGGACTTATTACAATGTACATCATACAGACCAATTTCACTTCTGAATAATGATGTTAAGATACTTTCCAAAGTCCTAGCTAGAAGGATGGAGAGTGTGCTGCCTTCGGTAATATCACAAGATCAAACTGAATTTATTAAAGGCCAACAGTTGGCTGCCAATCTTTGACGCCTGTTTAATATAATATATTCACCAACAAAGTCAAACACCCAAGAGATATTATTATCATTGGATGCAGAAAAAGCAATTGACATGATTGAATGGAACTACCTTTTCACTACATTAGAGAAATTTGGGTTTGGCCCGAACATTTGTGCATGGATCGAACTACTGTATACTAATCCAGCTGCTTCAGTTTGTATTAACATTTGTTCAGACTACTTTAAACTAGAACGTGGTACCAGACAAGGATGCCCCTTGCCACCACTGCTTTTTGCAATTGCCATTGAACCACTGGCAGTTCGCTGTCAAAATGATTATCAGACAAAGGGGATTATCAGAGAAGGACTTGAACAGAAAATTTCTCTATATGCAGATGATATGGTACTGTATATATCAGACCCACAAAATACTGTGCCTGCATTCTTAACAGCATTTACAGAATTTCAAAAGATCTGTGGTCTCAAAATTAATTTGAATAAAAGTGTGCTCTTTCCAGTGAATTCTCAAGCATACAATATTAGATTGGACACCTTCCCTTTTATCATTGCAGATCAGTTTAAATACCTAGGGGTAAATATCACAAGTAAACATAAAGCTCTTTATCAACAAAATTTCGCCATCTGTATGGAAAAAATTAAGCAAGACTTGCATAGATGGTCAACCCTTCATCTCACTCTAGCTGGAAGAATTAATGTTATTAAGATGAACAAGCTTCCTTCCTTCCTAAGCTTCTCTTTTTATTTCAAAACATTCCAATATACATCAATAAATCATTTTTTAAGCAATTAGATTCAACCATAATCCATTTATTTGGAACTCAAAACATCCACGTATCCAAACAGCGACCCTAGAAAGACCTAAGGCAGAAGGTGGCATGGCTCTACCTAACTTTCAGTTTTATTAATGGGCAGCAAACATACAAGCTATAAAAACCTGGACACAAATAGATGAGCATACACAGGCTTGGTCTGCAATAGAAATAAAATCCTGCAGTACTTCTTTATATTCCCTGCTTTGTGTCCCAATAAATGCAAGCTATCGCCAATATACTAATAACCCAATTGTGCTTCACTCACTCAGAATATGGAACCAATGTAGAAAACATTTTAAGATGGACAATCTTTTATATGTGGCACCTCTGCATGAGGACCTCGCAAAACATTGCAGTTTTTAATATCTGGAAAACATTTGGAATTAAATTGCTAAGAGATCTTTATTTAGACAACATCTTTGCATCCTATGAACAATTACATTCCAAATTTAACTTTCCAGCAACACATTTCTTTCACTATCTTCAAATTAGAAACTTTGTTAAACAGAACCTGCCCAGTTTTCCTTACCGCCCACCTCCATCTATGCTGGAAAAAATATTGCTCACTTCGAGAACTCAGACAGCATTTCTGCAATATAGAAATAAAGGACAATGGGAAAAAGATCTCTCACTCAATATATCAGAAAAGGAGTGGAAGGTAGCAATGCAGAGAATTCACCCGAGCTCCATATGCGCAAAGCATACAATTATTCAACTCAAAATTATACATCGAGCACATCTGTCTCGCTTAAAACTGTCCAAAATGTTTCCAGGGCAAGATCCAACCTGCGAACGCTGCAATCAAGTCCCAGCCTCACTGGGTTAAATGTTTTGGGCCTGCACCAAATTAACATCATTCTGTGCCTTTCAGAGGGCCTTGGTGTCACAATCCCTCATAACCCATTAACAGCTGTGTTTGGTGTTCTTCCAGATGGGCTTAAAGTGGAGACGGATTTATTCTTATTTTGCTAAACTGGAAGAATCCTAACTCTCCTCTTTTAAGTCAGTGGGTAACTGATGTTTTATACTAATTGAAATTGGAAAAAATCTAATTCTCAGTTAGAGGATCTGTGCAGAACTTTTTCAAAACCTGGCAACATCTAATCAATAATATTTTAGAATAAGATCTTAAAACACTGAGGAAGCAGATTCTCTTCCCATTTCTTTTTCTTCTCCATTTATCTTTATCCACCTCATCAATTTATGTATTTTTACAAGCGTTACGTTTTACACCGTTGATCATACTCTCTTTCTCAGGGGTGGGGGTTGATTTTTTTTCAATCCTATTTTTTTGTAAAAATTGATCTATTTGTATGGAATGATCACAATTAAATTAATAAAATTAAAAAAAAAAAAAATACACACTAGTGTTGATAGTCGCTCGTGTATTGAAGAGTCTATAGCTGTATGTGGAAGCTGCTGTCGCTGTACTTAGTGAGCATACCCTTGTCGATCAAGCACAGAAAGCTCTGCAGTCTACGTGTGACTTTACTTTGTAGAAAGATAAGTAAATAAATCAAGGTAAATAACATTTGATCTGGCTTTTATATTAGTAAAATGCAAATGTTTTTCATATAAAGACCATCAGAAAACATAATCACAAACAGGACGATACCTTGGCGAGCTTTGTAAGTGCTGCTTTTTCTTTGAAGGACACGTGTGGCACATTGACTGGCAGGATGATGCCCGACCTGCTGCTGTATCCAAACGGTGCCATCTTTCACCTTTATGCCTGGTGTAGCTGCGTTGTTCTAATGTGTGTCTTGTGAGGAGGGCTTCTGTTCTCTTTCTCCAATGTAGAACCCTCATCATCATCTGAGTTCACCTCTATTATAGCACAGCTTTATGTGAAAACAGCAGTGTCAGATCTGGAGGAGCGTGAACGTGACTGGGAGAATAAAACTGAATAAAAAAAAAAACAAGTATCATACAGTAAATGTACACCTGCTGTTACAGACTCAAGTCAAATGTATGTTTTTATTGTATAATAGTAACAATAAGAGCAGCTCACTACTCAAAATAGGCGCTTTTGGGATCAAACTAGTGACCTTTTGATTACCAGTTAGCAGTTCTATGTTGTGTCAGCGCCCTACCCTAACCCAATTTCTTTTTCTATGGTTATATTCTTGAATACAAGCACACTTGTTTTGCTATACTTGTACCTTTTGTGAAAGTGTTTGACATTTGGACTTCAGTCTTCACACATTATAAACTTCATGAATACATTTTGTCAATTATTACTAAAATATGAAAAACGTTTCTTTGTTAGTTATGTGTTCAACAATTCCTGCCTTGCACTTTATCCTGCAATTTACACAGATCATTATAGACACAGAAAACACATTAAATACATGTATTCCAAATGACAATATATTATTTACCATATATAACTCAACGAACCTTACATGCAGATAAGGAGCCTTGGCTTGAGATGGGAGAGCTTTTTGCCCGAGTTGAGCTCCAGTGGTGGGTGGGATGGGATAGCAGGCTGCTTGCTGCTTGTGCTGATTGACACATTTACAAAACAAAAGACGCTGATGGAGAGGTGCGAATGTCCGAGATTTTTCATAGGCTTCAGGATTTCTAGTGTTAAAGAGCCATTTTGCTGTCTCTTTCTAAAACTTTTTCCAACATAACACAATTGTTCTTATCCTCAGGTTATAAGTTTACTCAACAGTCACTCTTACTGACAAACACATGTTCTTATGTACTGTAGGAAATTGAAGCATGAGAGATAAGGAAATCTTAGTCCGATAGGCAAACTATAGTAGGTCCATGTGCTCTATCAACAAGAGGACTCATATTGTCCAGAGCCACCCTTTCAGAGGTCTTAATGATATGAGATGTAAGTGCCACTGATCTGTAGTCATTAGGTGGAGAGGTACCTGTCTTCTTTGGAACAGGAACAATGCAGGATGATTTCTATGGCAGTAGCACTTTTTGGAACCTTAAGTACCATCTGAAGTTGGTCAGCACACCACAGGCCTTAAGAATTCAAGGACTGACTAAATCTTGTCCTTTGGCTTTTTCTGTGTGCAACTTCTTTAGTTGTCTCCTTCATTCAATTATGGACAGCCCATACTGATGATCAGAGGTGGTCTTGTCACTGGCCATTCCAGTTGACTGAGCCTCTGCTGTGAAACAAGGTTTATTCATCTGAGACTTACCCAGTTATGTCTAAATTTGCTCAGCATGTTTGATGGAATAATTCCCCTGGTACTTGGACTTCTGCTGACCACTTGTAACAAGATATCCACAGTTGTCAGTTCCCTCCTTAGTGAATTCCTTTGTTCCCACAGAGTATTCAGCTTTAGAAGAAATAGTGAACTGTGACCATATACATGTATGTGTCTGCATAGTATATATTGCTTATTTATTTGTATTATTTACATTTTATTTATCTGTATAGTGTTTGTAAAGATGTAAAAGTTGTAGCTAACAGACAAATTACACCATTTTAATAAAGACTGGTTGTTTCACTACAAAAATATTAAATATTTTTAGGCTAAACAAAGAGATTATTTTTGGAAAGATATTATCTGAATTACTTGGTTTCTCTAATGTGGAAGAGTAGATGTTTGTGTTGGTGTGTGTGTGTCTGTTCAACCTGCAATGGACTGGCACCGTCCAGGGATTGTTCCTATCTTAAGCCCAATGCATGCTGGGATAGGCTGCTGCTTCCCTACGACCCAGCTCAGGATAAGCTGGGTTGGAAAATGGGTGGATGGTAATTGCCTGGTTTTAGTGAGATTCAGTTTTAAAAAGCAAATACACCAAAAGAAGATATAAAAATAAATGATCAACAACAGGCAAAACTCACAGTCCAAAGGTCAGGTGAAAATTCTTAACTGGAAGAGAAAGACAAGAATAACAGGGCTTTTTTTCCAAAAGGCACATGCACAGTTTTGTATCTGCAATCTTGGATAAGGAAAGATCATCAGAGATAACGTTATATGCTGTTGGGCCAATGACATCACATGCTGCAAAATTCGGACTCGTTACCAGGACAACAAATAAACAAAAGCCAGCGTCCATGAAAAAATAATGAAACAGTACAAATATATTTTAAACAATTTCAAACAAACGTCACAACAAAAAAACAAAATACAAATTGCACGATCCCAAACACCAGATTTTGGAAAGTCAAAAAATATTAATTCCAAAGATTAGCAGAAATTAAACAAGTGGCCTAATAGCAACTTGTTGCTAATTGATTTTAGTCAAAAACTCAGGGTATGGAAGCACCTCCCTGAAAAGTGCTATTGTGTCTCACGTGACATGCTCTGAAATATATGCCACCTCCAACTAATTCTTCTGGCTTTTGCTAACAGCGTACCTCTGGTGTTGCAGCTTGTCAAAATGGCTGGAGTTTAGTACAGCTTTTTTTCTGTTGCTTAAAGAAAAATGAGGAAATATTGAATTTGTGTGTCTAAGATGACCAAAGATAATAATTGTTTTAATATTGCAGAACACTTCTACTAATATTAGCAAAAATGTTTTGAATTTACATTCTTTTTTGTTTTTTTTAAATGTCCTATCTAATCTCTTAGATTTATCTGAATGCAACTAATTATTTAAAAAAATAAATATATGCACAAGTATGACAGGCAAAACAAAAACTGATACAGATAATTGGTAACTGTGGTGATTTTTTTTTCTGTGGGATTTAGAGATCTGGGGTCATTTTTATAATTTGTTCCACTTTTCCTGTTCTAATGCTGCCTACTTCTTTCATTTAATTAGTCATCACTTAGTTTTAGTCTGTGTGAGAGGTTTAAAGAGAGAGACCTGACTGATGTTGATGGGAAGTGACAATCTGCAGATTGATGTCCCATCAGGCTGGGCAGGCAGGGAATTCTGTGCATGCATGAGTGGCAGATGAGAAAGCCAGACAAAGGCCAAATATTCTTTCCTTTTTCAGTTTAAACATCTTTTTATAATTCTTTTCATTTTAAATTCCTTGACCTTGACAATAACAGTACCACTAACAAGGCACCACAGCTGAATATTTGTCACAGCAGCTGGGGAGTTTCAGAGCTACTGTCTCATCTCACTGTAGTCTCTGAGTAAAGTAGCTTTTTATCTCGATCTTATGACCATAACTGTGTCTTCAAACTCTTACTTTTTTTGCTGAAAGTTGCAGCCTTGTCAGCTTATGTTAAAGATCGACACCTTGCTGTAATATATTTGTCTTATTAAGTATACGTACATTGTTCAAATTGTTTTAATTATAAAATTGCAAAATTCTGTTTATATTAATTTTATATTAAACATGCAATGTCAAATGCCCATAACATTAATCACAAGAAAGATACAGTACAGCAAACTTTGAAGGGAGCCATACAGCTTGAGAAGAGCTATTACATCTAAATTACACAATAGCTAAAATAAAGAAATTAATTTGTAAACCTTTAGTGCTGCTAATCTTGTTACTTACTCAATAATATTAATTCCAAGACCTTTGCCTTAGGCATTGTTTCTTGTTGATTGTGTGTATATATATATATATATATATACAGGCAGCACAGGTATACAATAGTTAACATTTTTGTATCATGGATTTCATGACTGAATCCCACACTGAGTCTGTGTAATGTTTGCATGAAATAGCCATTTATGTGTTGGTTCCCCACTTTTCTTCCTATTTGCCAAAGAAATATTTGTTATGTTAAACATGAATTTAAAATTGATTGTGTGTGCAGGCGTGTGCATGACAAGATCTTGGCTAGAACTAGGGGTTCCACCAGGACACTACATTTATTGTCCTGAATTGAAAAAAGAAAAGAAAATTATTGGTAGACAGGAAGGGGTGGGGTAAACTGGAAAGGGTGGGGTTTAGAGTAGGCCATTCATGATGTCATTCATCTTCCGGGAGCTTCTTGCCCTCTCTAAAGAAAATGAAAATCATGTTAATGATGCTGTTTCACTTTTTTTGTTCTCCCCATGAGTACCTGGACCCAAACCACTGAGCCATTTATATTTATTATAAGTATAATGCATTTTATAAAATCACATCTATGCAGGTTGCTGAAATGTTCAGTTTAAGACTATCTGATAAATACATACTCTAGGTAGATGCCCAGTGTGGCCTGGGTGGTCTTTTGACCTTGGAACCCCTGAAGATTTTGTTTGTTTTTGTTATTTCTGTCTTCTTGGCCATCAAAACTTATCACTGGACTCGTCTTTAGAGACGTATATTACAATACAATACAATTTCTTTTTTAATAGCCCAAAATCACACAAGAAGTGCCACAATGGGCTTTAACAGGTCCTGCCTCTTGACAGCCACCCAGCCTTAATTCTCTAAGAAGACAAGGAAAAACACCCCCCCAAAAAAAAAAACCCAGTAGGGAAAAAAATGGAAGAAACCTTGGGAAAGGCAGTTCAAAGACACCCATTTCCAGGAGATTGGGCATGCAGTGGGTGTCAAAAAGAAGGGGGTCAATACAATTCAACACACAAAACAGAACTCAAGTAATCCTCAATACAGTATAATAATAAAATAAAAATATTACAAGTAAAGAGCAGAATTTTACAGCAGGTGATATTACATAATATGATTTGGATTTGTTTGTTTAGAGTCCTGGAGACCTCAGCCATCAAGCTGCCTCCTCCATTTGGCCATTCCACAGCTGGGCCAGCCAAGTCAATGAAAGGACCCCTTTACCTGATGATTCCTGCGATCCTCCATCAGGGATGACTTTACCTTAGTCAGGCAAAACAACTTGGCAGGTGGGCCATGGCACCAAGTGCCACATTTGAGTACTGAGAAGAGAAACAGAATAGGTGAGGGTTAGTAACAAATTAGAACATAGATCATATTACGTATGTTTTAGTGCTAATGATTAACAACAGAGATGCAGTCTGTACAGTTAATCAGCAGCTCTAGCCAGGATATGCTAAACTGAAGTAGTGAGTCTTCAGTCGGGATTTGAAAGCTGAGACCGAAGGGGCATCTCTTATAGGAGCAATTCTGAATATAAAAACCATATCCTTCTACTAATTATATATCTGTGTTTTATAAAAATCATATGGATTTATTTATTTACCTTTTCTTTTTTACTTATTCATTAATATTCCTACCTAAACCTATTTGTTTTTTCTTTTCTTGTAACTTTGTCTTTGACAACTTGTAAAGCACTTTGAGTTACATTGTTTGTATGAAAGTGTGCTATAGAAATAATTATTGTTGAGTATGCAAATCACACAAGTTTCGCTGCCTCTTTCTAAAACCTTTTTCAGACACAACAGTTCTTATGTCCATGCTATAAGGTTACTCAGTTGCCATTCTTATAGACAAACACATGTTTTTTTATGTACTGTAGGAAATTGCAGCATGAGAGATAAGGAAATTACATTTGTCTTAGAAGTAAACTGCTAAATACTCATAGAAAGGGATAACTGCTTTCATCCACCAAGAACACTTGGCCAAACGTTCTGCTCCTACTTAAATGGATCATCATTCAGTTTTCTGTTTCCATAGATCATTGGGTTTAATGTAAGAATTTCTAGGACATGTGTTATATTTTCATAGGTATGTTTGCTCTTAAATTGATGCTAATGTTATTGTGAATATGTTGTGTTTTTTTTCCTTTCAGAAGGGTATGGTTAATGTTAGAATACTCTCTAAAAGTTTGGCTAAATATTAACAAAACAAAGCCCTGGTGTATTTTCTCAGGGGTAAGGCTGGGATTTATGGCATACAGATAGATTACAGGTTTGCTCCTTTTAATTTGTATTTCCTGACACCAAGTTGCTCCCTCTTTTGAGGTTTCTGGAGCTCACACTTTATTTGATTGGATGAGGTTTGATCTCTGATCCCAAGTGTTGTTTTAGGCTCTCTATGAAATGGATAGATTTCAATGTACTGTATAAGTGGAAGCTCTGTAAACGAGCCTTCTGGAACACATCTTTGTGTTTATAGTCTGTTCATTCATTCTGTCAGTTTCAGATTTTTTTTTTAATTTGTATCGGAGATTCTCAAACCTTTTCTGCAGACAGATTTAAAGTAAGATGCCAAAGCTTGAAAGTCTTGCAAAGCTAAGCAGAAGTAAAGTGTATTTGGGAAAAACTGAAATGCAATGCAGAAGAGTACTTTCCTTAGTTAGAAAGTAAAGCACAACCTTAAAATGTTTTGTATAATTAGCCCGTTTGAAGCTTTGAGTATCATTTTATTCCCATGGGAATCAATCTTGAGCTTGGTGATAATGAATTAGTACCATTTTCTGTGTTTTGAAAAACTGTAAAAATGTTAGCTGCTTTGCTAACAGAAAGAAAGTCAGGTTTGTGCACTTATTTTGAGCCAAGACCCGGACTTTTTCCAGATGTTCAGTCAGTTCAGTTGGTGCTTTGTTGCAAAAATGGAGCTTTCAGTTGTTTTTCAGACACTTTTGTAAAGAGCTCAGGTCAGATTCGAATATGGTCACTTAAATGGAGTTTGCTACGTGTTTTGCTGCTGAACCTTTAGAAAGGGACTCTGTGTGCACAATAAATCTTTCTTTTCATTTTCAATTAAGGATATTTAAACTGTAAATAAGGAACTGGGCTGTCTGGGAACTGTCATCTGGGATAGAATGAAGACTCTATGAGCCCACCCAGGTTGTATAATGTTTTTGCATTGCTTATATTTCCTGCTATTAGTTGTGATCCAAATAAACATAATATTTCAGTAAAGACTTAAAACCAGTGTTTCTCTCTGACTGTTACAAGTGAGCCAAGAGGGTTTGATTATTTATTCCATGTCTAAATGCGGTCACTTAACGACAAAAATGGGGACTTTTGTAAAGTCCTCTATTGGTGGTAAACTGGGTTGAAATAAAGGTTTAAAAGTAAAAGACTCACCACAGTGGTCCTTGGGGTTGTATATTTGGGGTTGAATATGCACAGTGAGATAAATAAAACGTTACAGGTAACAGTTACAGAGCTGGTTTTGACATTTTTTCCAATCGATCTTCCTATCAAAGAAAAGATAATAACAGGTTAGTTGGTACTTTTAGTGATAGTTGTATGTCACCTGTGATCTGAGAATGTGACAAAACACTACTGTATAAAATTTTTTTGTTTGATATTTTAAGGTTTGATTTATTAAAATTAGTGGTGGAATAGCATAGCACTT
Organism: Polypterus bichir lapradei; assembly: GCA_026402145.1. Lineage (NCBI taxonomy): Eukaryota > Metazoa > Chordata > Cladistia > Polypteriformes > Polypteridae > Polypterus > Polypterus bichir. The sequence goes on along the minus strand of JANRMT010062857.1, from coordinate 11,618,258 downwards.
TTCTGTAGACACATGCTGGGATTCAGCTTCACCACTTAAATATTCTTATATGGTGAAAATTCTTTAGTATATGTAGCACATGTTATTTACCTAGCTTCTCAGGTTTTATTTTAAGTAATGTGCAATTAAAAGGGCCTTCACCTGTGAGGCTGTATATGAAATATTGTATCATTACACTAAGTTATTTTCTCAACCTCTAAGGTTCTGTTGTAAAGCACATGTATGATATTGCGACTACTGGCCATAGTCGGATTGTTTTTCAGGTGTCTATAATGTTAAGTATTGTAAATGACAGTAAGTCAAGCTGTGTTATAGTAACTTATAACTAACCTGTTCAATAAAGAGCCTTTTAGACTAAAAGCAGTAATTTGGAGACAGAGTAATTGTCCACATTTCTATTCCATGACTGGTCAGGAGAAGTGAGGCTGTATTGCAGACAGTTCAGTGGTGAAAGTTAACATTTATCTAAAATCATAATTAAGTACAAATACTATATTGTGTGTGTGTGTGCGCAGTAAATAAATGGCATCTCTCCCTCTAGTCCAAGGTCTTTAACAGTGTTGTTTCTGCTATTTTATTATACATACAGTATGTTGCACTCAATGTATAATGTTGGACTTATTTTCTGTCTGTTGTTGCTATTGTACTACTATAACTCATCTGTGGCAGACATGCATGTACAGTAGGAATTTCATTGTTAAACGTGCACTTCACAGTAAATTTGAACTAATTGCTGTTTGTTACTTGAAGCATTTTGAAGGTTAAAAGTGTTCGTAATGTTTATAGCAGGTTTACACAAATCTTAATATTTATCTGCTTACCCGCTGCTCAGGGCACATCAAGTCACTGATCCCATATCAAACACTGACAGATTTCTTGCCATCTGCTGGGCAAAATGCATTCTCCCTATGATATGCTGGCAGACGCTGACCGCACTCTTCTAGAAGATGGTGTGTGTCTTATGAGTCATAAATCCACTAAACTTTTTCACTAAACAATTTTAGACATGAATAACTTTGTCCCATAACCATGCACAGTTGTTACCTTTACTGCACTAAATTAATTATGTGTACATAATTAACAATGCTATCTTTATTTTCTGCTCCTTCTGCAAAGCTTACCTAGTGCACTGTTGACATTCTGTTATTTGTAGGAGAAGGTTACCACACCCTCCCCAATGCTTTAAAAATTTCACATTACTGCAAAATATAAAGTAGTAACACAATATTGAATGTATTGAATTTTATCCTTGTTTGTTTTTTTAAGTGCCTGTTGATGGTGTGCTCTATATAGGGTGCCACAAAAATATGGATTGATTGATCACACTGGCTGGATTTTCAGTACAAAAACTGAAAAGCATCTCTTACATTTTATAGAAGAAAGTATACCATCAATGATTTTCTTTTAAACAGGTTGTTATTGGAGAGGGCCCTTGTTTGAACCCTCCATGCTTAGAAATAAACAAAGGAGGCAAGAAATGAGAAAAAAGATGGTGCCTATATTATCTAAAATAATCTAAAAAAAATACACAAAAGAGAGAGCAGTATAAGTACAAATAAACAAACACTCAGTTATGGGGTAATCCAACATCTGTTCTTCCTCTCTCCTCTAGTGGTTCTTCTCATCTATTTCCCCCAACATACCTCCCTTTTATGTCTCACCCTCTTCAGATCTTCTTGCTAGAAACTTCTTTGCTTGCCCTCCTCCTGACTCTTCACTCAAAGGTCCTCTGGTTAGGAAGTGCCTAAATTTATTCCCTGGGGTCACTTCCTGTCAAGCCTAAGAATAATTTCTGGAGTCCAAGCAACTCAACTGACACAAGGCCAGAAGTGGTGTCCCTTTACGTTATGCTTACAGAACCAGGTCTCCATTGTAGCTCTCCAAGAGTCAATTACATTCCCTTATGAAACCATGAACCTTCTACTGCCTTTTACCACCTGACTTCTGTCTCTGTTAGAGGAGAGTCTCTGAAAATGAAAAGGTTACCTGGGTCCTAGTATCGGTGGGAACACTGAACACTTCTACTTAGACTGCAATTTTCTCTCTTTCTTATGTTGGTGCCCATTAATGATACCTCTCTTGCCTAGATGTTATCTGTAGAACCTAACCCAGGTTTCTGCCATCCTGCTGGTGCTGTTGCACTTGATTATTCTATGCAAGCCTGGCACACACCCCCTCACAAGTCAGACAACATGCCCTCTGCCTCTAAAATAAACTGTTACTCAGCAACAGGGTTGCATTGGGTGTATGTAACTTTTCTGCAGGATGGAGGTGCTGTTTATTAAGATCTTTGGTACATTTTCTTCAGTTAAACACTTTCTCAGTATCAGTATAACTTCATTATCAACTTAAAAAACACAAACAGTTTAACAGCTGATATGCAGCTCAGATTATAACTAATGTGTATACCTGTCTATATTTACAGATGCAGATCAGGGGATAGCAGATATGTTCACCACAGACCTTAAATGAAAGGGTGTACAAAGGGACACTTAAAACATTAACAGGGAGAGTAGCATAGCTCCGTGCCTTAATTACTTGGTCCCCTATGCAATGATCAATGTTGCAAATGGCCCTCCTGGTGATTCTTAATGTAGCTTTTGCAGTGGCATTTTCAGAAATGACATCTAGCATTATCCTAGGGTTTTTTAGGAAACAAATAGGAAATGTTTATTGTACACTGACAGGCCTAGCAAGTTAAGAATCAGGATGAAGCACATTAAATAGATACTTGAGAAATATTATATGGATATAAATTTTAGTAATATGTGCTGTGTGTCCAACAAATTGCTATGCATCCACCTAGCTTTTCAGTTAAGGGTTAGTAGGAAGTCAGTGACCACCTTGGCAGCATTTGGGCTCAATGTGGGAAAATCCTTGGACAGGATGCCAGCCAGTCACAAGAGACATTTACACACATATATACTTATTCATATTGATACAATTTAGAGCAGATGTGGGCAAACTATGCCCCATGGAACAAATCTGGGTCATGGCATGGGTGCTAGCAGCCATTTGGCTGCTCATAGAAATACATAATTTTCTGACCCTCATGAGTTGTTCTTAAATACATGATGCTGCAGTTGTTATTTGTATTATTTGTCCTGTGAATCTGTATCCTTGTTTTTATGTTTCTGTTGCTATATGAATGGGAATTACCACTTGGGATTAATAAAGTTTATCTAATCTAATCTAATCCTGAAAATCTCTCTATATATATAATGCAAAGTTGACTCACTTACTATAAAACAAACACACTATTTCCCATTTAATTAAAAAGCTAATATCTGGCAGAATGGTACATCTAAATCAGTAGGTATCCACTATGAAGGGACATTTTGATGTATCAATATTTAGGGGTGACCACCCCAAGTAGAAAAACTAGACACCCCAAAATCTTAAAAATGCCTTGATAGTTTTGATTAAAAATTTGGTGATGTTGTAGAAAAAAGAAAATTAACCGAGTTGTGTTTTTTATTTTTATTTCTCGATATTTTTCGATAGTAAAGCTTTAGCGAGTGAGGTATTCTTAGGCAGTGCATGGTTTTGTATGGCTGAGTGCTGAGGCTGTAATCCTGAAGAGAAGTGAACAGCACAAGCAGGACAGCGCCACTGTACAAGCCGATGCTGTAACTGCACAGTGAAATGGGGCTGATGGTGAGTATAAATGGGAAGCTGTATTACTCATGAAAAAAAGACAAAGTGGCAAGTTTAATGGAAAAGTAGATGTGAAGTCGACATAGAAAAGTTAGTTAGTGGCCTCCTTAAGCCTCCTCTCAATGTGGTATAAAATACATTCAAATTGAAGCAAGATTGGCTTGTCGTTTGCTCTTATATACAAAGAATAGGGGATTGGGGGGCTTGCTTGGTAGTACAATAATGCAATATTGTGGAAAATTGGGATGTTCTGTTCGGGGTCAGACCATGATGTGCCTCTATGCTGCAGTTCACAAAACAGAAACAGGGAATTGCCACTATGACATACCAGCCCACTTTCAGCCCAATCCTCAGCACAACCCAGGAGTTGCAGCATGCCTTGGTCATTTCAAATGCTTGCACAGCTCAGTAACAGGATTCCTATCAAATGTATGCCAAATATGCATCTCAGATTGCCATCCTTCGTGGTGGATTGGATGAATGCTGCACATTAGTAATGGTTGAAGTGGCTCCCCACTCACTATGTAAAGTTCTTTGAGTAGTGAGAAAAGTGCTAAATAAATTTAAAGAATTATTATTATTATAATTATTATATTGAATCTTGCTTTCAATACTTTAGGAACTGCAAAACAAATTACTCAGGATTTGTTTCCAAGGCTTTCTAAGCCTGCTGTACAAATAGAATGACTGTTTGGTAGTCAGTTATAGTCGCAAGCAGGTCTTTCCACAAATGAAAATTAATAAAAGCAAATAAAGTATAGAATCATGCTAACATATACAAATCTTAGAAATAAATTAATTGTTGCAACGTCAACATCTCAGTTGATTTTAACCATTTGTACAGAAGCAAGCAACTTCATGTTCATAACTCGATCAATGTCATAGTGAAATCATTTTACTTTAAAATTGCTCTCTCATCGGTGTTTGAGTATGGCTTTTACGAAAAAAAAAAGTTTTATAATCAGACCATTTCTTGGAGAAACTGTTTCTAAAGTTTATGTTTATCATTAAAATATGATGATTTCCTAGGTTCACAGTCACACCTGGATTATATACGGCCCACTAGATGAGTCATTATGGACAATATGGCCCACCTTCTACAACAGTTTCTTTGTCTATGATTTAGAGTCACAATTAACCTAGCACAAAATCAACTTTGTTTTAATAATATTAATGGACTGCCCAGGAGCAAATAACTGGAAAGTATGAAGAGCATATGTGAAAAAAAGAATTGTAAATGCATGATGGAAGGGTCAGTTGACTATACAGACCCCTAATAACTGTTGTCACACATGTGCGAGTAGGAGTCAACTAAAAGGCCTGAATAATGGCAATTCTATGTCCAACCAGGGGGCAGCGGGGTGCACTAACTTTCCCTCTCAATCCCTTGCAGATCATTCTTGGGAAATCCCACAGGGTTCCGGTGCCTCTGATGACATCACTTCCTGTTCCAGAGCCTCCGACGATGGCACTTCTGGTCCCGCCTCTGACAACGTCACTTCCCCTTCCAGTCCCGATGATGTAATTTCCTACCCGGGCCTTTACAGCCGCCATCTTGACTTCATATAATCAGTTCTGTTTTGGACTATGTCTTAAAAAAATACCTTTTTGCAGCCAGGATATATTATACAGGTGGCTGCCCCAAACCTTTATATTGTCTTTTCGTCATTTTTGTGATATTATATACAGAGACAACTATTCTTGCTGTACAAACATTATGCATACTTTTGCCCTCAATTTGGAATAAACTTGCAATGGATTTTATCAAGAGAATCATAGAAACTGGTCTATAATTAATCTCTAACAGCTTTAGATTTTATTTTTTTTTTTTGTTATTTTTTTCCAACGAACTTTTAAAAGGCTAAATATTTCTAAAGAACAGATTGAGGTGCAAATGACAAAGAACAAACCTCTCTGCCAGACTTTATATTAGCGCTTAAGACTACCAGAATTGGCAGAGTTGCAGAAGCTGAACATAGTTCTGTGAAATTAAATCATAGATTGCAAGCCAGCTTTATGAAAATCTTAGTAAAGAAAAAATCACATCACAGGATCTTTAATAATATTCAGGATTAGTATAAAAGCCTAGGAAATCAGAATTCTACTTCAACTTTAAGAATAAGAAAAAGCAAAAAGTTAGGTTTTACTTGATATACATATTGGGCATTAAGAACAACCCAATAACACCCTGACTGTGAAATTAACTTTTAGGTCTCTCTCTTCAGAGAGCACTAAAAAAGTGCTAGTATTTGTAAAGATAGAATGGTGCAAAAAACCGATATATGCCTTGTGCTTGATGTTGCTTGGATAGGCTGTGGCACTCCATGAATCTGTAATGGAAGGGAGCAAGTCAACATATGAGGGAATAGAAGGAATTGTTCAATAATTTTAAAAGCTGATGAGTGAAAAAAAATCCAAGTGTATTATTTGGGGATAGAGTCCCGAATGAAGGGCTAGTATCAAGAATAAGAAGCGAGGAAATAAAGGAGGCACTGAAAATAATGAAAAATGAATAGCAACTGGACCAAATGAAACACCAGCAGAAGTGTGGAAGAGTTTAGGAGAAGAGGAGGTGGATATGTTGTGAGATCTAATGCAGACGATCTATGAAATAGAGAGAGTACCAGAGGAGTGGAGGAACAGGGTGATTGATTCTACCCATTTATAATGAGAAGGGTAATATTCAGGATTGTGGAAACTATGAAGGAATAAAGCTGATATCACACACAATGAAAATCTGGTACTCGTTTAAGGAAGAGACCACCATAAGGGAGGTGAAGTTTGGTTTTATGCCAGAAAGAGGAACAACTTATGCAATCTTTGCATCAAGACAGTTCATAGAGAAGCATATAAAAAACACAGAAAGGTTTGCATATGGTGTTTATTGACTTGGAGTAGACTTATGATACAGTGCCAAATTAAGAGGTCTGGAGGTGCATGAGAGAAGGGAGTACCAGAGAAGTATGTGAGGATTGTCCATGATATGTATGGGGAAGTGAGGACTCGTGTTAAAAGCACTGTTGGGGTAATAGACAAGATCCCGGTTAGAGTAGGTCTGCATCAGGGATCTTCTTTAAGTCCTTACCTTTTTGATTATAGTTTGGTTATGGATGTTTTGAGTCATGGATTTAAAGACCAATCCCTCTGGTGCAGGCTTTTTGCTGATGACATTGTATTTTGTAGCACCAGAAAAGAGGAAGTGAAAAGGAAATTGGACAGATGAAGAGAGTTTTGGAAGGTAGATTGTTGAAGATAAATAGGAAGAAGACAGGATATATGAGCTTAAATGATGATCAGGGTTCAGAAGTTGACCAGGAGGGAGAACTATTGAATAGAGTGGATAAATTTAAATGGCTAGGATCAGTGGTAGCCTGAGGTGGAAAGCTAGTTGCAGAAATAACACATAGAGTACAGTGTGGATGGATCAATTAGAAGAAGGTATCCAGAGCATTGTGTGATGTGATTGAAGAATTAAGGTGAAGGTTAAAAATAAGATTTTTAAGACAGTGATAAGACTGGCAATGATGTATGGAGCTGAGACATGGACGGTAAAGCGAGCAAAGGAGAAGAAGTTTGATATGGCAGAAATGAGAACACTGAGATGGATATGCGGAGTTACAAAAAAGGATGGAATAAGAAAGAAAACAATCAGAGGCACAACAAAAGTGGGAGAGACATCTAAGAATGTACAGGAAAGTAGGTTTAAGGACATGTAAAGAAGAGAGACAATGAATATGTGGGCAAAAGAGTGATGGGAGTGGAAATACATGGGAAGAGGAAGCAAGGGAGAAGAAATTTGAGCCAGATGGATAAAATAAAAGAACATCTGAAAGAAAAGGGCTTGACTAACAAAGAGCTGTTTAGAGAAGGTTGATCAAGTACATCAACCCCACATAGAAGAGGAAGAAGAAGAAGGTCAATAAATTGGAGGTTTAGAGGACATAGCAGTGCCTCCTCACAGTCCTATGACATCAATTTAACTCCTGCCAGGAGTGCTTTATGTATGCAATTTGTATGACTTCAAGTTTTTAAGGCCTTTTTTTTGGGACCGTGGTTTAATCACATTGTTTTGGACTTGGTGGCAGGTTGATCAACAATTCTAAACTAGTCCAATATAAATCAGTACATTCTGTGATGGACTACAGTTCTGCCCATTGAGGGAGATTGGAGACTGACATCTTGTCTTTTGAAATTTCTCTAAACATTTTTACTCTTCATGTATCTGCCATGGAGGAAACCTCAAATATGACATATTACACATCAGTCACATTAAGAGCTGAGTGGCAGGTATTCTGTATAATCAATTTCTTTGCATAGCAATTATTTCACTTCACCTTTCAGGATACTTCTGCTTATCTTGGTTTTGGTTTAATTTTGTTAACCCTTTCAACATTTTTTATTTTTGTAGGAGACAGATGCTAGACTATCTTTGTTTTACCCATTTTGTAAATAGTCAAAATTCTTCAGTAAATCTTTCATAAACAAAATTAACAAGCTATGTAAAATTAATGTTTCAAGGAAAACTTCAGTATTCAATATGTCAACAGTTTCAGTCAAATTTCATAAAAACCCATTGTAATGTAAATTACTATTATAGAGTATGTTTTGGTACACATAACAATAATACCAAGTGTTTCAGAAAAATGATGCCAATAAAGTTGACCAAAAGTGAACACTAGCATAGAAAAGGCCAAATAAAATTATAAATCAATTTTATAAATAATTCTTACACATGTTACACATTTTGTAAGTACCCTTTCATTTGATACAGTCTAACAATTTCTGCAATGGGTTTAGCAGGAAATTAATTATAGTAAAATTACAAATAATTTTATTTATATAGCATGCATTATACACTATGTCATCTTTAGGTGCTTTACACTAATATAGAAAATATAAATACACTAAAATATGACTTGTACGTTAAAAAAAAGAATACAAAATAGCCATGGTAGATCACTTTATGTACATTAAAAGAGCTATGTCTTTAATCTCCATTTAAAAGCAGCCAACGATAATAAGGCCCAGACAGATGGTGGCAGTTTTGTTCCTTAGGAATAGACCAATGGAGCACAAAGCTCAATCTTAGACATCTTTGTCCATCGGAAAACCAAAAAGTTGGAGTCTGCAGACCAGAGAGAGACAGCAGAAGTGGATGAAGTAAGTAGGTCCTAAAGATCTGTGGGTGCAGTAGCAGTGAGCCAATTACACTTGAAGGAGCAGAGCATTATATTGAATCCACTCTTTAACAAGCAGTCATTGAAAAGAAAAAAAAAACACAGGGGTTATATGGGTATAGTTTTGTTTGTTAGTAAGTGCATGTGCAATGCTATTTTGGATGTGCTGTAAGCCCCTGGATGGTATTTTGGGAAAGACCAACAAACAGAGAGATGAAGTATCCCAAACAAGTAATATGAAGGCATGGACCAGCTTCTCAGCATCTTCCATCAATATATTTGTTCTGTTTAATTACCATATATACTTGCATTTAAGTTCTTCCCCTGGATAAGCCAGGGCTTGATTTTACCGTATAATTTCCGGGATTTTATAATGTCAGTCGTATAAGTTGAATGCGGAAAACTCACGCTCTTGGTCCAAGAGATTATGATATGCTAACGTGCAGCTGAGAGTGTAACCACGGAGCACACTGCCTTTATTTCTATGTATTGTGCCTACGTGACCACACGGTAATACTTGTACTATTCCGAAGCGACATTTGCACTGTTTTCAGTTTTTTGTATCTCACACCCTCATACACCTTTATTGTAAGAGAATCCCTTATCTATAATGGAGCATTTGATCAGAAGAAAATATGAAGCTGATCTTAAATTAAACATTGTTGAAGTGTTGAAAGAAATTGGTAACTGCGTTGCGGCAACAAAATTCGATCTATCTGAGAATGGAGGAAACAGGAAGATGTAAAAAAACCCATTAAGTGTCATATTTTTGAATGGGCATATAAGTCGGGGTCTGATTTAATTTTTTTTTTTTTTGGAGTTTCAAGACCCTGACTTATACGCGAATATGTACGGTAAATTATAATACATTCCAGAGGTGACAGAAAGATATAAGAGACACAGGTGCAACATGGCTATAGAAAGCAAGAGTGGGCTCAAACAGGTTTGTAAGTAAGGATGACAATGAATAGAAGAATCATGAAATAAAAGTAACAATATTGGATTTATAAATTACAATCTGACACCTAGCATCATGAAATGCTTGTTCTTTTTCATCTATGTTTACTACCGATTTATTTGGTTCAATGTTTTGGTTAAATATTTTTATTTTTTCATCAGTTAATATTATTTTCACTTTGTGTTTGCTACAGATTCCCAACCGTCCCAACTGTTAAACTTGCGATTTTATGGGTGCCGTCATAAACAAGGACTAGGATTTGCACTTGTCTCTGATAATATTTTCTTTGACTTTATATCAAAGAAAAATAAGACTAATTATTCTTTAAAAAATACTGAATTTAATAACTTTAGTTTTTGTTTTTTTACTTTATTTTGTCCCATTAAGGAAAATAGGAAAATACACCTGTTCATGTTGGGCCTAGCTTATTTATAGATAGATAGGTACTTTTTTATTTTTGGTTTAATCTTTCCAAAACATCTTCCAATTATTTTTTTTTTCTTTGAATACATCCTTCTGTTAATGGACAGACTTTTCCTCTGCTCATGGAAACTTTGGATTGAACTCTATCACCTTTTAAAAAAAATCATCATTCCTAAAAGTAGGAGGAGTAATAAATAATACAATTATTCTGCAGGTCTGACACATAACATTGCAACAGTTCCTGAATTTCCTAATGATCTTTGATTGTATAATTTCATAAGGATGACATTCAGAAATAAGGATATCATAAATTCCATCTCTTAATAATCTTCACTGTAAAGAACAGCTGGCTGCTTTGGACCCTCTGGTGTAACGCGCTCTGATAATCAAGTTGCCACATGTGAGCTGGTGCTCTGCTCCTGAACTTTGTCTGACTGTTATATTTCAGTTAGTACTGAAGGACTGCTTAATAACCTACATTTTATTCACTGAGAAAACGAATGTCTTTTTGACATACAGTAATAAAGTAGCCAACTAACTAAAAGAATCAAGGTAGAACATCCATGATACTTAAAAGTCACTGTTTCTGAATTTCCCCAGGGTATTAATAAAGTTTATCTAATCTAATCTAAACAATAATTCAACAGATATTCATTTTTTTCAACAGAATGAGAGTGTAACTTTAAAACTCGACACCACTGCCACTATTGTAATATAGACTAAAATTACCCAATTACTTTATCTAGATTTTTGAAAATATCACTTTCATTGTGTCTTACTGTGTATAAAAGCAGCAATAAAGATTTCTTTTTTCTATTTAGAGTCTAAAACTAATGTTTTGAATATAAAATAAAACATAAAATAGGTCTGATTCTTTGTATTACAAGTAATGTTTTATTCATTGCCATAGATTTCACTTCTAAGTAGGGATGAGCAAAACAGTCAAGTTTTGTTTTGCATGCAGTTTTGTGAAATTATTCCTAAGACTAGTCTCGTGTGTGATTTTTCAATAGCAAAATGCAAAAATCACTAAGTTTTTTTTTTCCAAGCACCTTAGAGCAGGGGTCTCTAACTCCAGTACTGGGGCCTCATGCATAACGCCGTGCGTAGAATTCACACTAAAACATGGTGTACGGACAAAAGCGGAAATGTGTGTACGCACATTAAAATCCAGATGCATAAATCTGTGCAAACACCAACTTCCATGTTCTTCTGCTACATAAATCGCGGTCAGTTTGAAAAGTAACGCATGTGCACACACCTGCTGCCACTCCCCAAACTCTTTCCAGAATTATGCCTCTTTGAATATGCAAATCACTATAAATAGCCCTTAAGCTCTGAATTCTGTGAAAAGGCAATGGCAAAAGCACAGGGGAAAATAGAAGAATACCAAGTGGAGGCAAGAAAAAACTTACTATTTGTTGGTTTAAACAGTGGTATAAACAACAAAAGAAAGTTGATCGAGTGACATAGAGGTCAGAGAAACTCGAAAGCTCAAGTTCACAAAGTCGCACAGTGCCTGAAATAAAAAAGAAGTTGTCAGATATCAAAGTCACCATGAAAAGGCGAGTTGTAGCCCACTGTCTGAGTGTCATATGAAAGCTTATTAGGGTACAGAGAAAAGAAAATAAATAGCATCAAATACCATCGTAACTAAAGTAGCACGTTAAATGCTTTGTATTGTATTTGTTCTTCAATGTGCTCTATGTGTGTGAATCACTACGTGATTCTTAAACTGGCTTTCTCTTCCTCCGACAGGACACAGAATCCATTACATTCGTGATATTACAGCTCTCTGAATAATTTAAATACTGAGATGTATACTTGATATCATTTTCATGATGATAGGAGTTAAAGCATGTTATTAAACATGGGAACACGGTGGCACAGTGATAATGACGAGCTGGCACCCTGTCCAGAGATTGTTCCTGCCTACCACAAGATGCTTGCTGCACCGTGCACTACCTTCAATGAAATAATTTATTGCAGCAGTACTGCCTTTTTCAAACATACTAACTCCCAATTCCTGTCCTTCCTTTCCTTTCTCCAAGTAACCAATCGCCACACAATCAGCTCTGTAATAGATGTTAAGTCATCTGTAAGCTGAGAACGCTGATTCTTCAAAACTTTTAAGGAACATTGAAATATCTTCGTAGTACATGTTTAATTATTCTATCCATCTATCCATCCAGTGTTGTGCCAGCCTCAGCTCCAGCAAGAATACAGCGCAAGGCAGGAACAATCCCTAAACTAGCTGAGCAGATCAACATTACTGAGGCCTTCACCTTTCTTTATTTTCAGTTATTGTGTGATGGATGCAGGTTGTTGTTTATGTGTTGGTTCATTTTGTGTTGTAATATTGTTTGGTTGCTAATTAAGGAAAAAATAAATAATTAAGGGGCCTAAGTCTTAAGTTGTGCATCAATTACAATTAGGCAAAGAGTTAATTAGCAGCAAAATCTGGTCACTAATTAAGAAAAGGGTTAGAATGAAAACCTGCAGCCCCTGGGGCCCTCCAGGACTGGAGCTGGAGACCCCTGCCTTAGAGAAATGTACCGTTTCTGTCTTTGACACATCTTTAGGATTACGATTGACAAGGTTAGCATCATCTCACAGCTCAATAAAATGTCAATACATCTTAGAAATAATAGATATTTGATTTAAGTGTCTATTAATGTGCTTTGTCTGAATTGTTCATTAAATTACAGTATGGTGTAATGTTTGCTTCCTTCAATTTTTCACAACTTTATTTCATTCCACCAAAAAACTAAAAGCATTGTTATAATTTGTTTTTCAGTTGACTTATGATGCTTTTTTGCAACTACAGAGGTATGTTTAACAAAGTAATTTGATGAAAAAAGATTTTAGGTAATGTATAAAAAAGTAGCTTGTATATTAAATACATAAACCATAAAGTTTCTTATTCATATTGTGACCTGAAGGGGGCGCTCCAGCTCCCCAACACCTGACACAGGCAGAAACAAGGCAAGTTCAGAGAAACAAATAGGCTTTTATTATGGGAAATGCTTCCCAGTATCGTTTCCCACTGGGCAGTACAAAGAGCACACCAATAAGCCCAAAGCCAACTCTTTTTTTGGCTTCCCTGTTTTCTGTCCTTCTTTCTCTCCCTCTCTCTCTCTGTGCCTCCTCCTTCCTCCAGCAAGTTTCATCCCTCTTCCTCCCGACTGTTGCTTCTGGAGCTGTGGCAGATGGCTCCTTTTATGCTTTACTCAGGAGTACTACCAGTGTCCTGTAAGCCTGGTCTGGGAGCACTTCTGAGTGAGGCAGGAGCCTGAAAAATAAGGGCTCAGCAATGTCTCCAGCGCATCCTTGCGCCACCCCTGGAACCCAACAGGGCTGAGCCACCAAACTCCAACTCCCAGCATGCCCTATGGGAATCTGTGATTGCCCTCTAGCGATCCAGGGGAGATGATGCCCTGGGCATACTTTCTCCCCCAGTTCTACTATTAAGAAGCTGTCCAAGCTAGGCAATAGCTAAAATTGATCATTTTTGTGAAATGTATTCTAGTGCTATTCTCAATGTTCTCTTTTTATACTAAATATTTAATCATTAGATGCTGATTTAGTACAAAGGATCAAACAAAGGAAAACAGAATTTTATGTTGGTCTAATCATGAAGAAAAAAAAAATTGTAATTTTTTTCTCTCTTTTACAAGGTCAGGAATATACAGTATTTATTCAGGGGAAAAAAGTTTTATAGCAAGACATTGTTTCAGAAATTCATTTCTGAAATATGTTCAGGGGATTCAGAAAGTATTCAGACCCTGTTCAGCTTCCTGCACACTTTATTGTGTTGTAATGTTCATGTTAAATGGATAGATTTGCCTTTTTTGCCCATCAGTCTACATTCAGTAACTCACAATCGCAATGTGTTAGGATGATTTCAGGAAAGCTTCTAAATTTATTAAAAATCAAAAACTGAACTCTCTCATTCATATAACAATTCAGGCCTTTGCTGTGGCACTCCAAATTGTGGTCAGGTGCCTCCTATGTGCCCTGATTATCCTTGAGATGTGATTGGTTTCCACATGTGGTACACTGAATTGATTGATCATCATTTAGAAAGGCCCATGTGTACCTGTGCATATAAGGTCCCACAATTCACACTAGATCAGCTATGAAATCTAGTAACCTCTTTGTAGTTCTCTGTGATAAAACTTGAGTGTGGCATAGATATGGGCAAAGGTATAAAACCATTTTTAAAGTTTTGAGTGTTTCTAGGAGCACAGTGGCCTCAGGAATTATGAAATGAAAGAGGCTTGGAACCACCAAGACTCTTCCTAGAGTTGTCTGACTGGCCTAACTAAGCAACTGGGCAAAATAACTATGCTCCGGCCAGGGAGGTGTCAAAAAACCTAATGGTCACTCTAACACTGCTTCAGAAGTCCTTTGCTGGAATGAGAGAAGCAGTCAAAAGGCATACCATCTCAGCAGCATTCAATCAATCAGGAGCACTCAGCTCCTGCCTATTAAAATCCCTACAGTGAAGCGTGGTGGTAGCAGAATAATACTATGGGGGCATTCTTAATGGCACAAATAGGAAGACTGGTTAGAATTTAGAGAAAGATGAATGCAGCCAAATACAGAGATCTCCTTGAAAAAACCTGCTCCAGAGTTCACATAACCTCAGACTTGCATGATGATTCTACTTGCAGCATGAAAATGACCCAAAGTATGCAGCCAAAGAAACTCTTGAGTGGACAAGTCTTAAATGGCCCAGTAAAAGCCTAAACTTAAACCCCAAAGGTGCGTAGATTACAGACACCTTCCTTTCAATCTAACTGAGCTTGAGAGGATCTGCCTGGAGGAGTGGGATATACTGGCCAAATCCAGGTGTGCAATACTTGTAGAGTCTTGCCTAAGAACACTCAACGCTGTAATTGCTGCTAAAGGAGTTTCTAAAGGAGTGCTGAATTTTGAGAGAGAGATTTCAGTTTTTGATTTCTGATAATTCTGCAAACCTGTCTGAAAATGTTTTCATTTTATTATTATGGGTTATTGAGTGCAGAGTAATGAGCAAAAATAGCAACTGTATCCATTTAAAATTAAATCAACATAATAAAGTGTGCAAAAAATTAAGGGGTCTGAATACTTTTTGAATCCACTGTAAACTGCATATATTGGGGCATCTTATGACTGAACCCTCGTTATTGTGGACGTACAGCAGAAAAGAGATGTGAACTCCTAATATTGATACACAGAGGTTCTTTTTTAAATGCCTGCAATTAGAGATTTATACTGGCAGCAACAGGTGTAGGATATGGTAGGATACAATAAACTACACACGCAAACTTTCTTTCTGCCCAAGTCGCATTAGTAAAACAAAAACTCAAAAGTAGAACTTTGAAGAATTTTTAAACCCACTGAATGCCACTTGAGGTGGTTACAACACAGGACCCAACCCCAGGTGGGACACATGTCAACTGTAGGCCACGGACAAAAATCATACCAGGAAAAATCATTTGGACAGGTGTGAGTGCTGGTATTAAGATGGTTGTATATCTGCCTTCTTTAAAATCCAGGGGCTACAAAGTGTAGGCATTGCTAAAATTAAATATATTGAATATTTGAAATGATTTTTCATCAGAATGTTGCAAGGCTTCTCATTTTGTATTTATATGAATACCAGAGTGATGAAAATGTTCACAATTAATTGCAACATTTTTCTATAATTGTGTCGCTGCTACTTAATGTTTAGAACCACCATCCCCAAAACTGTCTTTTCTCATAAAACTTGCATTGCAGCTAACACCTGGGTAATTGAATCAAGGCAGTTAGCTGTAAACATAACCTTTAAATAAAGCAGATTGCCTTTTTTTCTGATTTGGTTACGTGCATTTTAACCTAGGCTCAATTCCAGGTACGAGTTTTATGTATGATGACCCATGAGAAATAAACTCAAAAGTGTAACACGCAATGAAGACAGTCTGCTATAATAAATAACCATGTTGGATGACATTTCAATAAATGCTCTTAGTTAATGCACAAGTAGAACCTGAGGAAAGCAGGGCACAAGTGTCCTTTGGTTATTAAAGATCTAAGAATTAGGACTGCTTACTCCTACACACAGTCTGAGCAAAGGTCCGAGAAGAAAGCTCAAAACACCAAGATTTGGAAACATTCTAACAGTACATCGAAGCATTCAGAGACAAAATGAAGAGGTCCTTTTTTAAGCTGGTATTCTCATAAAAACGGCATTGCCTCCTTATGGTGCTTTCTAACAGAAACACCTTTGGTGAAGTGTTCTCTTGATACATTGATGTGCCTTCTGGGAGCACTGGCTCCATTTCAGAGGCATGATGTAAGGATTATAATTTATTAATACCTTAGCGTGCTTGCATATATGTGTGTTCATATAGTGACAGATGGCACCCCATCAACCCTGTCTTTATTTTATATAGTGTCATTAACAGCATGCATCATCACACAGCTCTTTTTAGGGCTAGCAAGACTACAGAGTTCTAACTATTGAGTAGTACATGCATTACTGTGGCAAAGGCAGGATGCCAATATAATACCCATCCATCTTCTTAACCCACTAATCCAGGACAGGGTTGCGTGGCAGCTGAAGCCTATCCCAGCAGGCACAAGGCAGGAATAACATCTGGAAAGGGCACCAGACTCTCATTAGGGCCAATTTAGCCATAACAGTTCCCCTAACCTGCATGCCTGGACTGTAGAAGGAAACTGGAACAACCAGTAGAAAACCACTCAGAGTCAGGGAGAACATGCAAACTCCACACATGAACAATCACAATCTCCTTGTCGTGCCACCACCAATATAATATACAGCTTAAGAGAAATTTTACCAGATGTATTCATTTGTAAAGTAGTTCCAATAGATTATTATGGTGGTGAGAAGTTAAGTAAAATGACACCTTTTCTTGGCTAATTAAAAAGATTACAATATGCAAGCTTTCGCGGCAACTCAGACCTCTTCTTCATTTTGCTTAACTTCTCACCACATCCATAATGGCTAACACAGTACAACACCACTATAATTATTAAGTGAATTCATTTTTTTTTTTTTAGATTAGGGACAACTGAAAACTTGAAGAGCTCCATGAATGTCAGTGCAACCAAAACAGTTAACAGTACCCTGCCAGTTGGATTACAAAACTACACCTACAGCACCTTTAAACAGCAATTAGCTAGTCGCTTTCAATGAACTGGCAAAGTCAACAAAGCTGAGACAGTTAACAACGTGCTGCTGAGAAAATGGGACACTTTGTTACTGCTCTAGCAGCTTAAAAAAGAATGTCCTTCAGCAGTCAAAGCTGTTTTGAAAAGCAAGTAGCATTTGAAAGGTTTGGTTTCAAAGTGTGAACTTTGCAAGTGCTGTGCTCAAATCATAATAAATAAGTGTGGCACTGGCAGAATATACTTTACTGTTCTACATGGGAGACAAATCCCTCATTTTATCAGCTTTGGCAGTGAGTTCACTTGCCTATTATTTCTGTCACATAATCATTAATATGTTACTTTAATTTGGCTTTTCCAGCTCACCCTTCTTTGCAATATATATTGCTTTTTTATTTTTCCTTCTTTATTGTAATTATGCAGATTAAGCTTGGAAACCTCTAAAATATACTTATAAAATGGTAATTCAAAAAATAAGAAAATCTGTTTGAATATCCACATGAGAAGCTGTGTCTGCTGTATCATATAGGTACATAAGTCATTTTAGCAACACCCTCCACCTCAAAACCAAAGCCATATGCAAATGTATTTAATTTCACACTGAATACTAAATATCCGTATATACTCAAGTGCTTTTATTTTATCTCACTTCATCAGTGCTTTTTTTTGTGCTGCTGGTATACAATATAGCTAAAACACAGCCGTCATGTCAAGGGTGCTGATTCAGTGCAGAATGGAAACTGCTTTCATGTTTGCCACATTTTGACTGAGTTTTATCTTCACTGCAAACTTTGAAGATCTTATAAGAATGTGTTTGCGTAGATGTACAGTATGTTTTTAGTTACCTTTTGATGTAGCGCTCCAAAATGCATGAGTCAGATATTAGAAGGGTGGGTCGCATTACATTTTACTGCAGTAGAGCCTTTGAAAACTCAGAAATCACCATCAAAGTGCAAAGCCATAGTGGTGGGAAAGTTGGTGCTAGGTCTTCAGCAGAGATCATATCAAGTTGATGGTTTTTCATCATTTCACTGTTAACCAATATATTTACTAATACCACAGGACACAATTATAGTACTTGTATCAGCTACGAGCATCATTATCATCAGCATCACTGGTTTAACATCTATGTTATGGATTAGTGTGGTGTCTCTAAGTCTGTTACTGCCACTGTCTGCAGTCCAGGGCATCCTTTAGGGTAAGGCCCACACTTTTCATATTGTAGTGACTAAGAAGTGTGAGATACAAAACAAGGGCTTGAAACATGGTCTTCCAAAGATGCTGAGTTTACTAAAGAACAAGGACTGAACAGAACAGCAAACAAACTTCCCCTGCCCGCTGTTTAGGGTCGTTAGGCACACCTATAAAACAACAAAATGTCACTATTTCTTGTCTTTACCCATTTTTCATTCATTGTTGACTTTTGAGGTCCATCCATACACATATGTTCCCACACGCCCTCCCTTCCTGTCAATGCTCACGCACCTTCTGTCTTTCTATGTAGTTGTAAAAACGCAGAGCCTCTCCTAAATAGAGTAAACAGAAAACATTTTAAACATTAATTACAGGATGTCACAATATTATCTGAACCAGCTTTAATGAAGACTTCTTTGGCCTCCATGCTGGAGTGAGGTCCTCAGTGGAGTCCCTCATGGTTTTGTCCTTGGACTATTACTTTTTCTGATTTATATTAATGATATTGCTTTTGCTATAGTTAGTAGACTGACTACACTAAGATTGGAGGAATGACAGACACTGTGGTGGCAGCAAAAAGAATTCAAAAAGACCTGGACAAGCTTCAGAACTGGGTGAACACTTGAAAAATGGGCAAAAGGAGCATCATTTACAAATACAAGATGGGAGACACTGTCCTACAGGAACCAACCTGTGAGAAGGATTTAGATTGAATTTTGTTGACACAAGATTTTCGTCATCTAATCAATGTGCTGAAGCATTTAAAATGACAATCCAAATATTAATCCTTAAACTGCCACATACTTGGGGGTTAATGCACCCCTGGACACCAAATACTTTTTTGCTGTATTTTGTAAGGAAACGTCACAATTCACCAAGAAAAAGTGAAATTTTTTTCAGATTTTTTTAATGCAAAGAGCATCACAATTACTGTGAAACTGATCATTTTACACACTGCCAATGAACTGTAAAAACTATTAAAAAAATTACGGCAACAATCTATTATTATAGTTGTACAAGGTGCAACTGATGCCTTTGATGAAAATCAGTAAATCATTGAGCCAACTGCACTTGAAATGCCTGCACACAAGCACACAGAGGCCAACGCTGATGCTTGCAGGATAGTCTAGTGCAACAGCTGAATCCCAGGGACAGTGATGCTGCAGGGGGTGACAGTCATCATGAGCTGGTTGCTCAACAAATGTACGGCACTGACAGATCAGCTCCAGCGTGCTGGCAAATTGAACTGGGAGCCGAATATAGCCAGTTGTGGCGTTCAATGAATGTACATCACCAGATATATTTGGCTGCGGCAACATGCAAATTGCGCAAAAGAGAAGTCGCAAAATCAACCGGAATGTTCAAGCAAATTCAAGAAAAAAGCCCGATCTAAATCTGTTAAGTAGTTCTCTCGTTTGCTAGCTAAGTGGATGTAAGATACGCCCCGAGGCTGCCGCATGAGTGAGGAGGGCCCACCCCCTCCCCTCACCCCGCTGTGTGTCTGTCTGATTCGCACAAATAAATCGGTACCGCAAGAGAACTATGAAACTTAGCACGATGAGAGAGGTCACAAAATCAACCAGAATGTTTAAGCAAATTATAGAAAAAAACCCGATCTAAATCCGTTAAGTAGTTCTCTTGTAAAAAGCGGACAGATATACAGACAGACAGTTGGATTTTATATATATAGAGATAATGCACAAGTCAGACTGCACTTAGAGTATCATTTGCAGTTCTGGTGCCAAAACTACAAGACAGACATAGCAGCACTTGAAGCTGTGCAGAGAAGAAATGTTTCCCAGGACTTAAGATCATGTTGTACTCTGACAAGTTCAGAGAATTAAATCTTTTTAGTCTCTATTTTGTGATTAGTCATGCAAAAATAAGGTATCATCTACAAGTAAACCTAAACATTGCATTTTCAAGAGACAGGATATCACTATGAAAGGTTTGGTGGATTGGTAGATAGAGGATACATTTAATAAATTCTAAGGCATCATTCCTGGTATCTGCTGTGACCTTATTTATCGCTCTATAAAAGAAAAATCAAACATGGCAACTCTTTTAAGATGAATTCCAAACATTTTATGCAGGATGGTCTGAATCACAACAGGGAGGCACACTAAGGCCAGGAAATTAGATTAAATTAGATTAGATACACTTTATTAATTTCATTAGGAAATTCAGAAGTATACAGCAGCAGAAACATAAAAAACAAGAATACAGATTCACAGAACAAATAATAAAGCCAATCAATCAATCAACTGATAAATAAATATAAGTAAATAAATGTATATTGTGTAGATATTTCAAAATGAACTTAATGAGTACATCAGGAGGAAGCATTGAATTGCATGATAGCAGTGGGCAGAAAATACCCCCAGAGGTGCATCTTAGCACACTGTGGTAGAATGAAATTGTGGCTAAGAGAGGATGGAGGGGATTTTTTCATGACATCCAAATTTGCCACCATCCTTTTTTTCACAACAGCTTCCAGTGTGTCCAGGGTTCACACCGTGACGAAACAGGCTTTTCTGATACGTTTGTTAAGACATTCTGCTTTTTTTGAGCTCAGGTTGCTTCCGCAGGAGACTATGGTGTAGACCAACAGACTGGCTACTACGGACCGGTAGAACATTTCCAGCAGCTTTCACACATCAAAAGACCTGAGTCTCCTTATGATGTTCAGTCTGCTCTGGCCCTTCTTGTAAATCATAAAATCTTCTTATATAATACGCTACCATGGCTGTTCATTTGTCTGTCCAGGATTTTAAATCACCTGTAGCTCGCAAACTGTTTCACCTATTGACTTGAAATTTGGTACACATATACTACGTGACATCTACTATCCGCTTTTGGGGTGAAGATTTTTATTACTCTTTTTATTTTTATTTTATTGTAGAATCAACTCTCAGCAGCGCGCAGCAGGGCGGCCGTGCGGTGCATGCGTATGGGTGCCGTTCTCATTCCCTACCAACTTTGCTAATCATTCTTGAGGCAGATTGAACACTTAAGTGCCAGCTTAAGTGAAAAATTAAAGAAAACGTACTAAGTAATTGCAACACAAAAACTAACTTAATTAGTTTTAACGCGAAAAGATGTTGATGAAAGAAGAGAAGCAGCGGGCCACTAGGGTGGAGAAAAGAAGAGCTGCTCAGGAAGCAGCAAGCGCATCAACCTCTGAGCAAACAAATGCTAAACAGAGACAGAGAAAGAGTATGAAAACTAGGAATGCTCAAGTCAAGTGTATTCACTGCATGTTATCGTGCAGTACACCATTACTGGTATATAATATATATAATTATAAAATATAGATATATAAAGTTTTAGAGATTGCCAAAACAGAAAGGTGGAAAACAAAACTGAAAGTTGTTCATTGTTCTAAACCCACTTGCTCCAGATAAGCTTTACATTCAAAGCTTGCCTTTTTTTATAAAGTAGCCATGGTGAAATCAACAAGCTGATATTGTCTGCATACACACTTGGCAACAGAGACCTAGATCATAACAACAACAACATTATTTAAATAGTATGTTTTCATACAGCCAATTTAGTTCAAAGTGTTTTAAAAAATGAAATAAAAGGAAGTTAATATAAACCATAAACAAACAAGATTAGGCAATAATATTATTGTTACTATAGGTTATGTTATTGTTATATTATTATAAATATAACAAAAAAAAAGGTAAGGTGAAATGGTCAGGGGGACAGAAAAATAAACAAAAAAAAATCCTGCCCAGTCCGCACTGGGCATTCTACCTAGCACAGATGTTCTAAATCAGTCCTTATGGTTTTCAGGCTACACGTGGAAGAAATTGATGATGGTAGTCATGTGGACATCTGGGACACCCATCATTCAATCCATAAAAACAGGGGGTAGCATGTGTAGTCGCTGAAAGCCAGGAACAACAGGAGACGAACACCAATGTAAAGTAAAAAGCAATTTCTTTAATCTTGGTGAGCAGAAAGGCTGCAGCGGCTGTTAGCACAGTTCCACTGACAGCTCAAGTCATACAGCAGCAGCAGTATCCCGTCAGCAGGAAGTCTTTCCTTTTTTATACTCAGCTTGCTTACGAGAATAAAAAGAGGAAGTATGGCAGTTCATTTTAAGGTCACGCAGAGTTTGCAAGACAGTTACAGAGACAGCACTTTGGAAAACATGTACTTCCCTATTCTTCTGCACCATCAGGGTTACAACACTTCAACGGCTATGTGGCAGTTACAATTTAAGAATCTTTTTTCAGCTTATAAAAGGATTAATGTTATACTGTCGGTTAATGCACAGCACATTATTATTATAGTTTACTTTCGCACGTAATGATCATCACACATTATAATTGATTATACAATATCAAAAGCTACTTTAAAAGTTAGTTTAGTACATGCACGGCGGAGATAAGTTTTAGTAATGGAGGTATCAATAAGCCTCTGTAGGAGGCCTCAAATACAAGGGATAAGACAGCAACCAAAAAAAAAAAAAAATTAGGTGTATAACAGCAAAAGGCCACCTCACCACTTCTTTTCAGGTTGGTTCTTGGAATTATAAGCAGACCTTCATTTGAAGATCTGAGATTATAGATGGGGTGAGATTATTTAACACAAGAATTCCTGAAGACTATGACAATATTCATAACACCGGGCCACCTTAAATTCCCTTGCCACCTCCTCATCAGTGCCTTTGTTTTGCAAATGTGTCAATCAGCACTGGCAGAAGATGGCCTGCTCACTCATCCTCCACCGAGGCAATTGAAGTCGGACACAAAATTCTTACAGCTGAAATCTCTTAATCTGGGAGTTAGGTGTTTGTAGTTGTATAGGGTATATAATATAGCGTTATTTGGAATACATACATTTCATGTGTGTTCTGTGTCTACAACAATCTGGGTAAATGTAGGATGAGAGGAAGTGCGAGGCAAGAAATGCTGAACACATAACTAGAACAGAAACTTTTTCCATTTTATAGTAATAATGACATGAATTGTATAATGTGTTAAGACTTTAATCCAAATATCAAATAAACAGTTTCACAAAAGCTATAACAAAACAAGTGTGCTTGTATTCAAGAATATAACCAAAGAAAAAGAAGTTGTTCAATTTACATGTTGCTGTCAATGTGTAAAAACCAACGCCCAAATATCAATTGATACGAAGTAGACTTGGCCGCATGGCTGGTGCAGAGATAAGAATTACTGTCTCATAAACAAGAGGTCCTCTCTGCCTTTAGCATTTTAAGTAGTGAGATGCTATTATTATTACTATAATTTAATAAAAACATACATCTGATTTGAGTCTGTAACAGCAGGTGCAAATATATGGTACTTGTAAAAGTTAGCTTTTTATTTATTTTTTTATTCAGTTGTTGTCATGTTCTTGGAAATCCGCTAAAATGTGTCCCCCCCCCACCCCAACCCCAAAAGGATCTGACACTATTAGTTTTCAAATATATTTGGGATTCAGTTTTTACACAATGACAGAAACTTGTAAATTGAACAATTTTGTTTTCTTCTGTTATAGTCTTGAATAAAAATAAGGTGGCCTGGTATTATGAATATTTTATTAGGTTTCAGGGAACCTTGCGTTAAATAATCTCACAACATCCTAGTGTTAAGGCGTTGTAAACAATTAGTAATATTTTAAAGTCAATTCTAAATGACATGGGTAACCAATGTAACAATACTAAAACTGGTGAATAGTGCTCAGATTTTCTTTTTCTAGTTAAGGTCCTTGTTGCAACTGTAACCGATTGATGTCTTTTTTAGGTAGTCATGAGAGGAATGCATTACAGTAATCTAGTCGACGGAAAACAAAAGCTTGAACTAATTTTTTAGCATCTTGCAAAGTTATGAGACATCTAACTTTAGCTGTATTACTTAAGTGAAAAAATGCAGTTCTAGAAATCTGATTAATATCTGATTTAGGTCAGAGTCAATAGTTGCCCCTAAATTCTTTACCCCACCTTGACTTTTAATCCTATGAGATTAAGTTTATTTAAGAAAGACCATATCATCAGAGATGTACAAAAGTACTGAATCGGCTCTGGTGAAGGTAACAAATGATATTCTATTAACTTTGGACTCCGGCTCTTTTGCAGTCTTGGTTTTGCTGGATCTCAGTGCAGCATTTGACACCGTGGACCATGCAGTCCTGTTAAAACGGCTTGAGGATGAAGTAGGCATTCAAGGCTGTGCACTGAAATGGTTTGTGTCCTACCTGAAAGGCAGATCTATGTCTTTTAACATAAATGTGAATTTCTCTCAGCCAGCTCCTCTCACACAAGGCGTCCCTCAAGGTTCTATCCTGGCTCCCCTTCTATTTTCCCTTTATCTGCTCCCCCTGAGGGCCATCTTTTACAAACATGATGTTGTGTATCATTGTTATGCTGATGATACACAGCTGTACCTCAAAGTTAGTTCTGACATCACTTCATCTGTAAAAAAGCTGTTGAAATGCTTTGAGGATATTAAATATTGGATGGCACAAAATTTCTTGCAATTAAACAAAAATAAAACAGAAGTCATTATTTTTGGTCCTACCACATTTGCAGTTGAAATCGGCATGTACTTAGGACCCTTGGCAGCAATGATTCATAATAATGTCAGAAACTTAGGTATCATCTTTGAGTCATCACTAAGTTTTGAAAAACAAATCTCCATGGTAGTAAAGTCCAGTTTTTACCAACTGAGGCAAATTTTTAAACTAAAATCCTTTCTATCACAGAAGGACTTGGAAATAGTCATTCATGCCTTTTTTACATCTCGACTAGATTATTGTAATTCCTTATATGTGTGTCTGCCAAACTCTGCTCTGTCGCACCTTCAGCTGGTTCAGAACGTGGCAGCTAGATTTTTGATTGGGTTGAGAAAAAAGGATTCCATCTCCCTCATTTTAGCCTCTCTCCACTGGCTACCGGTGAGGTGCTGCATGGATTTTAAAATCTTGTTGTTTGTTTTTAAAGCCTTGCATGGTCTCGCTCCAAAATATATCTGTGACCTCCTTCACACCTATGTGGCTCCAAGAGCACTGAGGTCATCTGGACAACTTCTTCTTGTATTGCCAAGATCTCGGCTGAAGTCAAGGGGAGACCGAGCTTTTTCAGTTGTTGCTCCTAGGTTTTAGAATGACTTGCCTATGCACATCAGGTCTTCATCCTCTATCGAGATTTTTAAAAGTCGGCTTAAGACCTACTTGTTTTCTTCTGTCTTTCATTGTGTATGATGGGATTGTGGTGGATGTTACAATTGGTTGTTTTATTAAGCTGCTTTTGCATGATTGTTTGTGTTGTGTTTATTTTAATGGTTTTTTATACAGCACTTTAGCGCAACCCCTGTTGTTTTAATTGTGCTTTTAAAAATAAATAATCTAATCTAATCTAAGCAAAAAAAATGTAAAAGTGAATATCTTCACAAATGCTACAGTGAAATTAAGAATACCAATGTGAAACTTATGATACATACAGTATTCATAGCATGTGACATTACTTTTATAGGCTTGCCTTGATTGCAGCTTCATGCTCCTTCTTGACGCTTTTATAATTTCATATTCTTTGATTACTTTCTTTCTACTTATGTAATTCTTGTGTTTTAGACTCTTACTGTGTTGGTTGACAGTGATTTATCTCTGTACTTGTCTGAGTTTTCTATGTGCTGTGATTTGATCTGTTAATCTAGTGCATCAGCAAGCTTGTTCTTTTAGACCCTTATTGTGTTTTTGACAGTGACTTACCCGTATACTTGTCTGTTTGTTATGATTTGATCTGCTAATTGACTGCATCAGTAAGCTTGTTGTATTTCAGTAGGCCCTGATGGTAGTCATGCTCTTGGAGGTGAAAAGTGTTCTGCTTAATAGGAGAAATTACAGCAGGACTAAACCATTGCTATGTGATCCACAGAACCACTTATAGCAGGGATGGCGTTTTTCTAGGAACACAGCTGGAAGAAATGGCTATCGCAATTCGGCTTTCTGAGAAATTCAGGCCACTTTATCCAAACAAAAAGTGCTGACTCCCGTTCCATTTTTCCCTGCAAGGTAAAGTACTTGAGTGGATTTCAAGCTAGAAACTAACCAGTAGAAGCTTATCCACAACTGTGAACACCAGTAAATGTATATTTTGTATGGTGATGCAATTAAGAAAACACCACAACCATAAAGCAAGCTATAGGAGAGTAGAAAATGGAGCAATTTAATGAGAAGTAAAGAAACCAACAGAGAACAAGAGGGCAATGGTAAAATATACTCAGAAAAGTCTTCATGGTTGCTTGTAAAAAGAGATGTAATAGCATTGTGTTTATAATTCATGAGGTTAATGTATGGTGTGTGTAGAATCTAAAATTAGATTTAAAGATTACTAGGACTTTTAGTGGAGCAAAAATTGTGTTTCAGAACAGAAACACAAATCAACTCAAATTGTTTTTGTCACATACAGTTATACACGCAGCACAATATTGAAATGTTTAGTTGTGAAACTCCAAGACTGTGCATTAAGGAGAGTATGAGAGGACAGTAAACAATAATACACAACTTTAAAAATATCAATGTAAATCATTATGTTAAATGATTGTGTGGTTGTATGAGGTGTAAAAGGCACTATATAGCGCCTGACCTGACACAGATTGGACACAGGAGGCACGTGTAAAATAAAAGGATTTTTATTACTCTTCAGCTGGAGGGCACGTCTTCCCCGTACTCCCCCCAGCCACAACACAGTCCCAAACACCAGTACAGCACAAGCACAAACACTCTTCTCTTCCTTGGCACCACCACTCCTCCCTTGCAACCTTGTCCTCCTCCACCCAACTCTGGCTAATGAGTGGTGGTTACTGGCTACCTTTTATAGGTCACCTGGAAGTGCTCCAGGTGTTTGATCACCAAGATCCGGTGGCACTTCTAGGTGTGATGAAGCTGTTGCCCACACGGGCTCAGGAGTCCCAAACACAGCACCCCCTGGCGGTACCTGTGGGACCCAACAGGGCTGCCCCCAACTCCAATTCCCAGGGAACCCTGTGGGAAACCGAGGCACTACGCCAGCCCAGGGGGGCGGCCATCTAGCGTCCAGGGGGAGGTATTGCACTATCCAGGGCTACTCCCCCTGAATACAGTGTGCAGGGGCGTCCTGGCTGGGCATGGACGCCAGGCGCCTGTCACAGAGGGAATAACAGGCTAATACTCTGACATATTTTTGGGGCATCAACCCCACTTGTTAAAGGCTTTAACAAAAATAATGCATGATGGCATTCAAAAAGAAACAACACTGCTGCCACTGTAACACTCTGGCTAGGATAGTGTGAATGACTTTATTGATTAAAGTCACCTTCTGGGTGGCCTAACTTTTATGGCCCAGGGACTGGAAGGGGCGGGGTCAGTTGCCCTCACTGGGCGGTTTCTCTGCACTGTGGAGGAAGAAAAAGACAAGATAGTTAGCAGCAGCTCTCTCTGTCGGCTTGGTGGTAGCACATACCTGGGAGGAACATGGTGGGTGACCTTCTGATGTGCATGCATAACAACAACAATAGTTTGCATTATTTTAAAATTATAAAAATAAGTGAAAATAATAAATATAGGAGAATCAGCAGTAGGACATCATGTAGCTCTAGACCACAGGTGTGAAACTCCAGGCCTGGAGGGCCGCAGTGGGTGCTGGTTTTCATTCTAACCCTTTTCCTAATCAGTTTTCAGGTTTCACTGCTAATTAACTTCTTTTCTCTCTATTTTAATAGCCCTGTTTTTAAGGATTAAGTCTTCTGAATTGATTATTTTCTTCATTAAATGACAGCCAAACAGAAATGAGACATGAAACGAGCCAACAGATGACCAGCTAAATTGGGGCTTCAAACTCCAACCAGTTCCTTAACACTAGAATTACCATAGCCTACGAAAAAACTCGTAGGTCCGTCCCACCTTAAATCGCTTCTTAAAACCATTCTCACCTCTCCGCCAGCGTCTTTTGTTAATCTAAATGTGCTGATAAAAGAAAAGCTGCAAGTAGCCGGCTATTCCATCCCCCCAACGACTTAGAAC
>JANRMT010062857.1:11558858-11579674 GCA_026402145.1 Polypterus bichir lapradei | reverse complement strand
GCTCGCTTCTTATTGTTTCGCTGCCTTCTCAATTATATAATGCATGTTTTCTAAAGCGCTTTTTGGGCCTCTTCCTGGTTTTCTACGTACTGCGTGATTACGTAGGAGGCGTGATGATGTCAGACGAAACTCCGCCCCACGGGTTTCAAGCTCATCTCCATTACAGTAAATGGAGAAAAACAGCTTCCAGTTATGACCATTACGCGTAGAATTTCGAAATGAAACCTGCCCAACTTTTGTAAGGAAGCTGTAAGGAATAAGCCTGCCAAATTTCAGCCTTCTACCTACACGGGAAGTTGGAGAATTAGTGATGAGTCAGTCAGTCAGTCAGTCAGTCAGTCAGTCAGTCAGTCAGTCAGTGAGTGAGTGAGGACTTTGCCGTTTATTAGTATAGATATATATATATATATATAGTTTTGAACTTTTGAAGCCAAGCCCATTTAGGTCAAAACTAGCCACCTGAGCAGGCAGTCATGCTGCCTGGGAGAGAGTCTTATTTGGGAAGGCTAGTAGGAAGTCTGAGCTGCTTTATGGCTCTGTTTTGGGGACCTCACACCTTCACAATTTCTGAGTGCACTGAGTCATATCAATATTCTTTCTGCCTTATTTCACCATGGTAGATCTGTATCGCTTCTCCCTGTTAGAAAGCTTTTGATGCTTCCCTAGCAGCTTTGCAGATGAGTGCAGACCACCTGCTAGTTCTTTCCACTATCCACATTAAGCTGGCAACCTATTCCCACCTTCCTCAACTTTAAGCCAAGTCTTTCCACCTCTCAGGTACAAAGAAGTTGTGGCTTTTTGAAAAACCTCCATGTCTCTCCTGCCTTCTTTTTAACTACAAGCTCTTAATTTGTTGCTAACTCGCTGTCTTCATGAGAGGCATGTCTCCTGTCCTTCCAGTGCACCACTCTGGCACTCATGCCCTGTTTCTCACTGTCTCCTCTCTCTGCTCTGGTGCTCATGTTGATTTGACTGATGCAGTCACTCATTATATAGTCCACTGCCCCCTTGTGGCTGATCCCCTACTTTGTCTTGTACTAAGGCTTCCTGCTAAATGACCTTCCTCCCTTTTCCACCATGGTGAATCCATTGCCTCCATTAACCCCTTATCAGCCAAAATTCCATTGAAAATATACATATGTGTGTTTAAATTTGTTTTTTACTATGTTATTGAAAATTGGAATAGTAATAAAATCATGTGAAATTATTATTTTAATATTGATATATTATTGAAAAATGATTACATCAGAGGTTCTCAATGTTGGTCCTGGGGACCCCCTGTCGCTGCAGGTTTTTGTTCCAACCAGCTTCTGTTTTTAATTGAACTCCTGGGCTAATTAAGTGAACTGATATTTCCCAAGTTCTGTGTTTAAGGAACAATATATTAATTAGAAAACTAAGTTTGCTAAAAAAAAAAATATTACCAAGCAGTTATATAGGAATAATGTTTTTTTTTTTTCCTTTTTAACAGTATTTTCATCTTGCTTTTCATTCTACTTTTCAAGGTGTTCTAATTGTTGAATTAATCCATTATTTACTAATTAGTGGGTCTGACTCTAAAGTAGCTGCAGTCTTTGATTATTCAGTGTTGTTTGCCTGGGTGTTTGCTCTGCTCGTTTTAAGTTGTCATAATTAAGATATAATGAAGGGGGAAAACTGCACAGAGAAAGAGCAAAGTATAATGAAATCAAAAAAAGAGAGTTAAGCATTTAAATCAATAGCAAAAGCAGAAATATTTATAAATGTCTTATAAATGTAAAAATCATGCTGCTCTGCTTTTCTGAATGTCAAATAAAAGAAAAAAAATACCAGCTAATTAAATGAGATCAGTGTTACCAGGTGTTGTCAGTGATTAGGAATCTGGTTGGAACAAAAACCTGCCGCCACAGGGGGTCCCCAGGACTGACGTTGAGAACCCCTGGATTACACTATACAACCTGAATTAAATTGTACATGTCCTTAGTATTGCTGCACTGTTATTGCTGGGAAAATAAAGCTCAGCGGTTCAACTAGATGCCGCAATCTTTCTAAATGTTTCCTTCAAACCTTCGGTTCTGCCTCTTGACTCTTCTATTTCAGTGTTCTTTTTCTCATTTCACATCTGTGTTATTTTCGCATGCCAAAAGATCGAGTTCAAATTTGAAGCTGTCAGCAGGAAATAAAAACTTATAAATCATCAGGTGAATTGGCTGTCATACTAATTGTGTTTATTTATGCAGAATATAGCTACTTAAACAATGCAAAACAAAGAACATTCACTATAAAGGATAACCTGTTAAAAAGCACACTTTTTTTTGTAGTTTCCTAGCAACAATGTAATAGTTTACAAATTTAGATTCAGTAAAACCTGCAGTATGACCCACTCAAGGTTAAGTAGAGGTTCTGTTTAGCTCTCATTCCAAGAGGCCCTTAGTGTTTAAGTTTCTTTCTGTTTTCAATCTTTTGTGAAAACCTTGGTTTAATTAAACTTAGAGGAAGTTCAAGCAACACTTTTATTCGTGGCTAATTATTGCTGATTAAAGTGACATTTTGCCACCGTGTATCTGTTCACATCAGAGGCTTAGAATTAGCAAATAAGATTTTCCATTTCTGAAAGTTAAAAAGGTTTGCAGTAATCCCCTGCAGACCCTCTGGTGACCCTTCATTCTGTGTAGTTAAAGTTGACACAAATTGCACTCCTCACAGCAGCATAACAGAAAGAGCAATATTATCATATAGCCCACTGCACAGAAGTAATTTTCACAATGTGCTATTTTTCAGCTCTAATTCAGCATATGCCTAGTCCCTGGTGTGAAAGAAAATATACCATCCTGCTGTTAGGCAGTGTGTGCCAGATATATTTATTTGCAGTTTTTACCTTGCTGCATAACTATGTAATCTATATTGCCACCATGAAAAAGCTCCTTAAGCCAAAATCTATATTATATGCAGGTACTGAGGTGCATTTGTAATAGAATATGCTCTGAGTTATCAGAGAAATTCATTTTAATTCTAAGAAATGAAAGAGATTGCTGCTGCATCCCACTTTAATAAAGCATGTTGATTATACCCATAATCTACAAATTATACACAAGACAAAGCTTTCCAAACCACACATCCAATCACTCCTCATATAACTGTTTGTATGCTCTTCATTTCTTTTTAGTTTTAATTGAATGTGGTAAATAACACCATATGGAAGCTG
Organism: Polypterus bichir lapradei; assembly: GCA_026402145.1. Classification (NCBI taxonomy): domain Eukaryota; kingdom Metazoa; phylum Chordata; class Cladistia; order Polypteriformes; family Polypteridae; genus Polypterus; species Polypterus bichir. Next base: position 11,576,490 of record JANRMT010062857.1, on the reverse strand, counting down.
TTTGGTATATCACTGCGCTAAAACGCTGTTTATATGGTATACCATGAGTATCTTACCCGATATCAAGACCCCCAAATGTAGCCTCAACCTTGTCCAATAAATTAATGAAATGTTCAAGTCGTCATAATCATTTCTTAATCACAAGCTATATGTTGTTCTGCCTGAAGAAAGTGATCAACAAGAACTGAAGAAAAACCAGGAGAGGAGAGAAAGTTGGAAGTCAAAATCAAGCAAAAGTCTAACGTAAAATATTAACCCAACTGAAAATACACAAACTAAACTTAAAAACATGGAAAGTCCTGACTCCCTGAAATAATATTTCACTAACCAAATGCCACAAAAGCATTTACTTCACAAATCCAAAATCTTGGACACTAGAACTAGTATGACACTACCTCATAACTGCAATAGTATTTAAAGATAGAAACAGAGCACATTAATAACAACAGAAATGGCAGCTTTGGTGATTGAAAACCGAAATGCCAAAACTATGATGATAAAAAAATAATAGCATACTAAAAATGAACAAATTGAATGCAAAAATAGGCATATTCTAAAACATCTTATTCAAAACACATATTTCATGCATTGGCTTTCATACAAATGTCTTGTGTCACGTAAGGAGTTGGAAATTATTATGAGCCTAAGGACCTGCAGATGACATGAAAAACAAGAAAATAAAAGGCATGCATCAAAAATATTGTGAAGCAAAAATTAAACCCTGCTTATAAAATTCAAAGGGGTAAGACAAAGACTGAGAGTCAAAGAGCGAATGTTATAATGAGCTATTTTATTTTAATTTTTCCACGAGATGTCTTGCACATGAATATGGGGTTTTGGACCTCTAGGAATATTATTTTTGCATCAATTTCCCGCTTTGCTGCTTTATGCAATATTTAAAAATGTTAACTATAATAACATCTTATCACAATGAAATTTTGTTTATCAGTTGGGTGGCTGCTAATTTTTAGTGATTGCTACTACAGTCCTTCCCTATGTCACCTAGGAGTGCATGACATGTGACATCATCTGTAGCACCTGCGTAAACGTTGACACATTCTGTTCTGGGGCATCCAACATTAGGATATGTGTGTGGCGTGTGTTTCTTTATTCTAATCTCTCATTACTTTTGGTAATGAACAAACATTTTCTATTTATTGGTATGAGAGAAAAAGATGAATTTCCATAGAAATGCACTCTGCCCAGAATGGTGTCTGTAATGCAGCAAAGGATTCATAGGTGAGAATACATTCATCTTAATTTATAAAATACCACAGAGACACTGCTGGTTGATTTTATTAGCTGTACAAGCTATATCATTAACCTGGGATGGTTAAAAGGGTTTAACTATTGCAAGCAACAGCCAACACTTAAAATAATTAAGTGCTAAGAAACTGTGACATCCAAGATGGGGATCCTATTAAAATGCATTAGAACTCCTCTTTAGCCAGTTAATTGCTCTACATTGTGATCTACCACGACATCAATAGCCAGCGACGAAGCCAAAAGTAGAAATGTATAATCTGAGCTAAATGGGTTGTTTATGTTGTATATGCCCTAACAAAATGTTACTTTATGGCTTGAGTATGCATTTTTACCTATTATTATTCTGCTAAAACAATGAATATATCAATTCATCTCAGTATATTTTGTATCCTGCTCTTCATGGAGTATAGATTACGAAAGTTTACACATATCTTCTTTTATAATATGCTACAGTGGCTGTTCGTTTGTCTGTCCAGGATTTTAAATAACCTGTAGTTTGCAAACCATTTGACCTATTGACCTGAAATTTGGTACGCATATACTACGTGATATCTACAACCTTTTTCAGGGTGATGATTGACCTCCAAGGTTATTCCTGTTTTTATTTTTATTTTATTTTACTGTAGAATCAACTCTCAGCAGCAGCCAGCAGGGTGGCCGTGCGGTGCATGTGTACGGGCGCCGTTCTCATCCCTACCACCTTCACCGTCACTTCCCCTACCTCTTCATATCTTAAATCATTCTTGACGTAGATTGAAGACTTAAGTGCCAGTTTAAGTGAAAAATTAAAGAAATCGTTCTAAGTAATTGCAACACAAAAACTGGCTTAATCAGTTTTAACGCACATAACACACAGACAGACAGAGCACTGCATAATAGAGAGACAGACAGCGCAAGTACATACGCTAAACCAAGTTTATGTGTGTACTGTATAATATTAACAAAAAGAGCAGCTTACTACTGAAAACGGCAAAAATAGTAGTGAGTGGGGATCGAACCGGGGACTCTTGATTACACTTGGTTTGCGTCTGTACTTGCGCTGTTACTTAGAGTCAGATGGGGGGGTTGGGTTGAGCTCCCCCAGCTCACCTACGTCATCATTAGTCGCCGAAGTGCACAGTGTGGGAGCAGCTGGGAGGGCCCCTTGACCCTCCACAATCAGACCTAAGCTCGGAGTAGGAGAAGTAACAGTCCTACCGCGTTTATTTTGTGACCAGGCTTGTCCCAAGATAACTGGAAAGGGGGGCTCTGGCAGGATGGCGACCAACAATTGTTTAGGAGTCCCTTGCCAGGTTATAAAACACCTCATGGACATATATGACCTGGTCTCCCCATGTATACACTTCACATTCGTTCGTTGAATGACCCACTGTCGCAGTAGGACATAACAGCGAGCAACAATGGTAATGTTACTCCCGGAATCAAAAAGCGACATCACCACTCCCACATTTGTGACTGCCAGGAGGTTCGACAGAGCATAATACCTCTCTCCTCTGGCCCAACTGCAGTCCATGGGTTCATCGTTGAGTAGACAGGTTGGAAGCAGATGTCCCACCTTGCCACACTTAAAACAGCACGGCGAGGTGTGCAACCAGTCTTTCAGTTTGGCCGGAGCCTCCACGATGCAACCGTTGGGTCCCGTGAGCCGGCTTCTCAGCCCCTGTCCCCCCCGATTTGGGTTAGTGCCAGTTGTCGTTCAAGGACCTCCAGAAGGCAGTTCATGTCTGTGAAGGGGTGTCTCCAAACCTGCTGGGTGAGATAATCAGGCATTGCGTGCACCAGCCCCTCACAGATGACCTGCTCTACCACTTTGCAGGCCTGGTTTATATCTGGCCACAGCCAGCGCCCGAGCTTGCCCCAGTACTAAAAAGCCTGGACTCTAGCTGGGAGTTTGGAGTCGAATTTCCAGTGCCACCAAGCCCTCGACTGCTGGCCGGAAGTCATGCCATAGCGTTTATAAATCTCAGCCCTCAGGAGGTCGTATTGGGCGGCTTCCTCCTCGGGGAGGTCGTGATAGGCCCGCTGCGCGGGCCCCTTCAGGTAGGGAGCCAAGATGAACACCCACTTCGTCCGTGGCCACTGGTTACGGGTTGCCATACTCTCGAATATGGAGAGGTATGACTCGATATCGTCCGCCTCAGTAAGAGGGACGATTGGAGGTGGAGGTGGCCTTGCAGGCTCCAGCCTTACCGTTTCTGCTGCTGCGAGCCGCCTCTTCAACTCTTTGAGCTCCGCTTTGGTAGCTGCCTGCTCTACTTTGACAGTCTGGGGCTCGTTCGCCAGGATGTTGAGGACTGTACTCAGGTCCTGTCCTTCACTCATCCTTCGGACTTTCTATCCTGCCAACTACGCCACTGTGAAGAAAAGACAAAATACTTATAAAGTTTTGGGATTTTGAGTCCCGTATACTGAATTCCAAAATGTAAAACAAGGTCGATAGTTTCCAAAACATAAAGACTTTGAAGGGTAGGCAGACGGACAGTTAGTTTATAGGGATGGACCGGAAATTATAAAGTGGAATGCTGGGTAAACCGTGGTGGTGGATGGGAGTCTGACGTCATCATTGGGGAAGCAGAGGGAATAAGGGAACCCGGAAATGGTGCAGCTCTGTGATATGTCCGGGTGAAGTTATGGTTGCGGCGTCTCTGTCTTTCTAAGGAAACAAAGAGAGAGAGGTTAGTATGCTGCCTATGTCCCCTGGCATGGCTTTCCATGGTGCAAATCGGGTCTTTAAGCTGCTCCCCAAGTACTTATGCGTGACAATGTATAATACGATACCAGCTAAAGGACAACAACTTAACTTACACAGATAAGCACATCAAGTTAAATTAACAAACCACATTTCACTTTTGCTCAGTTTTACAGTATGAGAGTAGCAGTGACAATATCTTTAACAGACTTGGTATGTCAGATATAGGAAAAGAAGTCACCTGTTCCAAAAGGCACCCCAATAAGACTACCCCTCTATCCTCCACCAAAATCTGAACCAAATGTTACACCTTTTAATCTCCTCAATCTTATCTGGACTGGAGCATGACAGTGGCAGAATTTAGAAAAGACCACCTTGTCAGTTTGGCTCCTTATCACTTAACTGTTTAAATTTGTACTGAAGAAGTGGCTACTGACCCTTAACTATGTCAGTTATTCCAACCTCGAAAATGACCACTAGATCCATTCCCACCCAGAAGCCTATCCACCCATCTAATGAGGACTCTCACCTGGGCACAAAGAAGGCAGCACACTATACCAGAATCCTTGTCTCTGGAGCAAACCTGAGCCTCAATCTACCTGATACCTAAGTCTCCTACTATCACTATATCCCTCTTCTTGGGAACTGGGAGTTTTGAGATGAACCACAAGGATTTCTAATCTCTGTTTACCAGCACTTCAAAGATATTGTCTACCTACCCAGCGTTCTTTCCTTATTTCTGAGGTTCATGCATATATATGGTGTGTACCTCTCACTTCATTCTTACATGCAACAATGACCCGCCTATCTCTACTGTTCTGAGCTAAAGCCTCTTCCCATGGGTCTCTTTTGAGCAGGTTCCTCCAGTTCTTTAGTAGAATGCAGGACCACTGTGTACTTCTTCTCCACATGTTTAGCAATCCTGTGCTTGAAGTGCTGGATTAGATGCCATCTTCCACAGATTGAAACCTCCTGCAAGCAGACCTTCTGAAAATAAACATCATAAAAGTCTGACACTGTATAGGACTGACACAGCATTGGCTTCCATGTACACATTTGTTTTGGTGACTGTTTATCCCATAAAAATTAAAGAATTTAATATAATTGTAAAGAAACAACAACAACAGCAATATTTATTTATATAGCACATTTTCATACAAATTATGTAGCTCAAAGTGCTCAACTACAGTAGTTGTTCAATACCTAGTCATCTCCTCATCTACTGTTTAATTACTATCACAATGCCTGGTAAAAACACTCATGCACTTTGGCTGCCTGCTGTTTGCATCTTAATATTTAGTGAACCCTACCATCCTGACAGGCCCATTACCAGGGGATCATCTAAGATGCCTCTATACCATTTTGGTCTGGGGTCGCCACCAGGGGGCATAAGTAGAACTGCTGAGGCCTTATGTCGAGGCTGCTTCCTGATGTTTGGTTCCATAGTTGATTAACTTTTCACACTTTTTTTTCCTTTACTTTCTATCCCAAAGCCTACACTGTTAGATGATTAAATGCCACCCCTTACTCACTTCTCTCCTAACATTCACTTTCTATATCCTAAATATTTCTTTCCAGTATTAATTTATTATTTGCAGCTACAATTACTTAATTATTGTAAAAGTACAGACAAGATGAGGCAAATTTGTAATGAAAAAGGATCAGGCGGTGATATAAAGTTTAAAGCCTTTAAGTCGTAACCAGAAAGTCTTATACATCTTATAAACAAAATGCTTATACCAAGCTTAAAGTCTGGACCTTTACTGATCTCTGACGTCATTTGCTAACCATTTACTGTTGTCTGAGCCCATTAACTTTGTACTTACAGATATAAAAACTACAGCACTTATAACAAAACAAAATGTTGCCACAGGAAGGTGTTAAAATATAATGTGGCCATTAGGGGTCACTTCAGCTCCCCAAACACACAAACTCAACAGACACAGGCACAAGTCCAGCAACACACAAGGCTTTACTTCAGTGGTAAACGCTTTTCCTTCGTTCCCACCAGCACCAACCACAGTACAATAAGTACAGCAATGAGAACAACACTTTCTTTTCTTCTTTCTCTCTGTCTCTGTTGCCACTTCCGCCTCCACTCCTCCTCTGGCAAGCGTCGTCCTCCTCCCAATTCTGGCTCCCTGAATGGAGTGAGGCAGTTCCTTTTTATAGAACACCCATAAATCCCTTCCAGTCGCACTTCCGGGTGGGGTGAAGTCCTGCATTAAAGGCCTCAGCAGTTCTCCTTAAGCCCCCTCGCAGTGATGTCAACAGGGCTGAGCAAGCTGGGTGGGGGGGATGCTCTCTGCTGTTCTGGGAGATGGAAGCTCTTTCTCTTGGTCCTTCCATCACAGTGGAAACCCGGCCGGTAAAGAGCCCCAGCTGTCCGTCACAATATTTATATCTTTAAAAAATTAATATGCATCATTGTTATGACTGGCATTTTATTACATTTTTCCTGGGTTTCCCTTTAGGCCAAAATATCATCTTTGCACCTTTTTTTTCACTGACAGAATCCATTCCTTACACTTCATTTTTGTTTACAGCCTTAGTTTAAATGTTTTTTTTTTTTTTTTTATGGTATTTTGTTTGTTAACGAGTGGCACAATTTTATGGGGTGTAAATTGCTTGTTGCTATAGTAATGCTCCCCATGATGCACCACAATTGTGCAACAGTGATGTAATCAGCACAACAGTATTTAAAAGGTCATCTTGTGCAGCTCATATTAGTTTTGTGGAAAACTGTTTGTGATTCCTATCGTTTGCGATTTAGCTCTGAATTTTTGACTTTGGGTCAGCGTTCTGGTTTTGACAGTTCTTCCAGTTTCAAGCTTTGCTTAGATTTTTGAGTACATTCTTTCTTCTGGTCCTCGCTGATAATTTTTTTCTGCTTGCCCTTTTTCTGCCAGTACACTTATCAAGGTAAGGTTCTACTTAAGTTCAAATTCACAACATGGAAAAGAAAACTGAAGAAAAAAATATGAAGTAAAGCTGTAAAATTTTAAAACAAACTAAATCATAACAATTACAGTAAATCCTTGTTAACCACCAATTCTGGGCTGTTGAGGTGGTGACAGATATCGGGGTTATATAAGTAGCCATGTGTAGCCTGCCGTGCATGAGCAACTGTTGAGTTTGAGCAATAACAGGTCTGTGGTGACCTTAGATGTCCTGGGCTGTACTCATGGTACAATAACTGAATCAATATACAGTATATCTACCCAGGACTGAGAGGCACAGTTAAGTTGTTGAACCCCATTCATGATGGGGACTGAGCTTGCAATTGTTCCCCATGAATGAAGAATTCCCAGTAAGTGCGGGTCAGAAGTTTGCACTGATTAAGTCCCTACCTTTGTACACACTGCATGTTGAATAGTTTAGTGAGATCCTCAGTTAGGCCCCCAAGACAGCTGCTCATGGACTCTGGTGCAGCACAAAGATATCGATCAAACTTGACTACCTACAGGAAGTAAAACTCAGAACTAGGTGTCTGTAGGTGAAACAGTGAAAGGATCATTACTGAGCTTTGATGATCGAGAGCAGAGGGCCAAAGTGTCATTCTGACTCCATCTCCCCTCTCCAGGTTCCCCCCATTCTGGTGTCCTGCAGGAACCTAACCTCATTTTTCCCATAGGAGCAATGTTTTAATATTTGTGTTTTCTGTATCCACAGGGTTTTTCAGGAATGTAACTCCTGTGGATAATGAGACTGTATTTCTTTTTTGTTCCACCAGACACTACCTCTGTGCTGCTAAACAGTACAGACACAAAAGCCCTTTACACAAGCAACAATGTTGTTCCTGCACTGCTTTAAAAAAGTGAACAAAAAACACTGTAAAAAGTACATCAGAGCCCCTTAGTGGCAAACAACTTGCATACAGTCCACCAAAGCAGGATGACGTCAGCAGTCCATATATGATTCGAGCAATGCAAAGCTTCCAAGGACTTTGTTAAATGGTGCGACTCAAACCACCTACAGATGAACACCAGCAAAACCAAGGAGCTGGTGGTGGATTTTAGGAGACCCAGGCTCCTCATGGACCCCGTGATCATCAGAGGTGACTGCGTGCAGAGAGTGCAGACCTATAAATACCTGGGACTGCAGCTGGATGATAAATTGGACCGGACTGCCAATACTGATGCTCTGTGCAAGAGAGGACAGTGCCGACTATAATTCTTTAGAAGGCTGGTGTCTTTCAACATCTGCAATAAGATGCTGCAGATGTTTCATCAGACAGTTGTGGCGAGTGCCCTCTTCTATGCGGTGCTGTGCTGGGGAGGCAACATAAAGAAGAGGGACGCCTCACACCTGGACAAACTGGTGAGAAAGGCAGGCTCTATTGTAGGCATGGAGCTGGACAGTTTGACATCCGTGGCAGAGCGATTGGTTGCTGAGCAGGCTCCTGTCAATCATGGAGAATCCACTGCATCCACTGAACAGGATCATCTCCAGACAGAGGAGCAGCTTCAGCGACAGACTGCTGTCACTGTCCTGCTCCACTGACAGACTGAGGAGATCGTTCCTCCCCCAGACTATGTGACTCTTCAGTTCCACCCAGGGGGTGTAAATGTTAACATTATACAAAGTTATTTTCTGTTTTACCTGCATTTTTATCACTCTTTAATTTAATATTGTTTTTTATTAGTATGGTGCTGCTGGAGTATTTGAATTTCCCCTTGGGGATTAATAGGTATCTATCTATCTATCTATCTATCTATCTATCTATCTATCTATCTATCTATCTATCTATCTATCTATCTATCCTCATCCTCTGCTTCTTCACTTATTTAATATCTAGCTTTTACCTTTGTTACAATATTTTATATGTAATGTAAATATGCAGGTACTGTGGACAGCACCTTTTGGCTGTGGTTAGAATAATGTCACAAACCCTCTTGCATGTCATCAAATGTAATTAAAGGAAGTTGGCGTCAGCAGAAAACCCAATTATACACATTCCTCTTTCAGTGCCTCACTGATTTTGGGGACAGCTGGCCAACTTGGGTGAACCTGGCAGAGAGAAAGAGTATGGATTACATGATAAAGCATTGATCTAATACAACCAGGTTTCACAGCCTGGTTAATATTTTTATTTATTTTAGAGCTGTGGATGTTTATTTGTGCACATTAGGTGCTACAGTAAATACTCGATGGATGTTGATGTCTGGCCAAACAAGGCCAGATGAGTGAAGTAAGCACCTGTAGGTTCATCCTAAACACCTCTTTTTGTCAGGGTCAGTGACATGTTCTGTGTAAATATTATTTTCTATTTCGTTCCATCTTGACCAAATCTGAAGGGCTGTGGGGTTAAGTCTCAATATTCACTTACAGTGTGATTCAACCTATGATTGTATGTTAAAAACTACTGTAGTATAATATGTTATAATGTAATCATGAAGTGCATTACAATGATGCTTGCTATGACAAGTGGCAGAAAAAATAAGGATTTACAATTTTTTTTACAGTTTTAACAAATGAAACTGAATCACATGATGTAAGCATTCTATTCAAGTAATATTGGCTCTTTTCATGGGCAGCATAATGGCGCAGTTGTTAGCACTGATACCCCTCAACCCAGTTATATGTTCTAATTCCAGCCTAGTTACTGTCTGTGTGGACAGTGTACCTTCTCGTTTTGCTCTAGGTACTCTAGACGTCCTCCAACATGCATTATTAATATTATATTTATTACTAGCAAAATACCCGCGCTTCGCAGCGGAAAAGTAGTGTGTTAAAGAAGTTATGAAAAAGAAAACATTTTAAAAATAACGTAACATGATTGTCAATGTAATTGTTTTGTCACTGTTATGAGTGTTGCTGTAATATATATATATATATATATATATACACACACACACACACACATATAAACATATATACATATATACATATCTACATATACACACATCCACACACACACATATCTATATATATATATACATCTGCATATATATACATATATATACACACATACATACACACACACATATACATATATACATATACACATACATACATACAGATAAATATACATATATATACACACATACACATACATATATATACATATCTACATATATACACACATATATATACACATATATATACATATCTACATATATATATACACATACATACATATATATATATATCTACATATATATATACTGTATATAGCAAAATCCCCACACTTCGCAGCGACGAAGAACTGCTTTTAAATTTTTATTAAGAAGAAAAGAAAACCTTTTTGGAACTGAGGGAAAATATACCAATAACTGTCTGTTAAGGATCTCTTTGTATACCACGTTGTCAGTTCAGCACTCCGGTTGTAATATGACCAAGCTGTGCACTGAGATTACTTTTGAGAATGCAACGTATAGTTGTCCAGGAGAAGAGCAATGTTGCCTCAAATCAATGGCAACCTTTTGTAGGGTCTGTCCCTGAGACTTATTAATTGTCATCGCGAAGCACAGCCTTACTGGAAATCTGAGGCATTTGAATTGAAATGGGAGATCAGAGGGTATAACGGTGATGCGAGGAATACATTCAGAGTGTGGCGCTCAGCTGTTTTTTTGTGTAGCTGCCTTCACACAGCTTCTCCGCTGCTTTATAAACGAACGCCATATAAGGCCGTCATTTCTCCTTGTTTCGCGGTTCTGTACTGTTTTATTGTTCGTTCATTACGATTGTTATAGTTATTGTGTAGCTATTCGAGACTTACTTTACTGTTCAGGTACCCATTTCGTTTATTTAATCCGCGGCTTGTACGCTATTTTTTGTTCATTTATTACGATTATAGATATTTATTGATTCCCTTCTTTAGCTGACTGCCTGCTCATATAAGGCGCTCCGCTGGTTTTTTGTGAAGCAGCCTTTACATAGCTTCTCCGCTGTTTTATAAACGAACGACATATAAGGCCATCCTTTGTCCTTGCTTTGCCAAGGAAGCTGCCTTTTTATTTAATCCACGGGTTTTCCACTGTTTTATTGTTCGTTTATTACGATTGTTATAGTTCTCTTTATACAGCACGTTATCAGTTCAGCACTCTGGTTTTAATATGACAAAGCTGCGTGAGCTCACTCTTGAGAATGCAATGTATAGTTGTCCAGGAGAAAAGCAATCTTGCCTGAAATCAAGATTGTAGGGTCTGTCCCTGAGACTTATTACTTGTCATCGCGCAGCAGAGCCTTACTGGAAATTGGAGGCATCCGAATTGAAATGGGAGATCAGAGGGTATAACGGGGATGTGAGGAATACATTGAGTGTGGAGAAACTCTAGAGACAGTGTGTGTATTAACTTGTGGATTTTTCTGTGAGTATTTGGTGGCAGCGTGATGAAGTTGCTTCCGCAAGACCACGTTAGCTGTGGAGCTCAGCTCAGAGCATATTCTTTTCCTACCTTGTCAATTGTGTAATGCGTTTTTTGAACAGGTTTGATGCATGGAAGTGATCACTCGTACTGCGTTCAGTCAGTTCACGTGAGCTGCTCTCTTGTGTGATGTTGCGATGTCCACGGCTTTATTTAATGTTAGCTAAGACCCGGCACTTAAAAGTTTCTTGCTACAGCAATTTTAACTCCGTTACAAAGTGATCCAAAATCTCGTTTATACCTCGTGTGTTCTCATTAAACTTGTATCTCGCGAATAAAGTATTCAACAAAGGCATGACAAACGGCAGCGGGAGCATGTCCATAAACTTCATTTAAACTTACGGTTTACACCGTGCTTTGTTTCCGCAGTAGCTGCACTTATGAATAAGCTTGTATGCGTTTATCTTCAGCGATCTTTGGGAGCTCTTCCTTCTTTTCTACGTACTGCGTTCACAGTCAGTTCACATGATTACGTGGGAGGCGTGATGATGTGACACGCAGCTCCGCCCCCCACGGCCATCGAGCTAAAGTCCATTATGGTATATGGAGAAGAATAGGTTCCAGTTATGACCATTATGCGTAGAATTTCGAAATGAAACCTGCCCAACTTTTGTAAGTAAGCTGTAAGGAATGAGCCTGCCAAATTTCAGCCTTCTACCTACACGGGAAGTTGGAGAATTAGTGATGAGTGAGTGAGTCAGTCAGTCAGTCAGTGAGGGCTTTGCCTTTTATTAGTATAGATATACTAGGGGGTTTTGTCCCCTACTCGCTTCGCTCACCCACCCCCCAATCCCCCAAGGGGGGCTCACTACACGCTCACCACTTCGAGTCTCTGCAGCTCACATTGTGAAGGGGGGGGGGCTAAACGCGGGCTACGGAGATGCGGACGGATCAGCTGCTGCTACCGAGCTGCGCGTTCTGCATGTCGCGCTGCACATCGTTCATTTAAAAGCCTGTACAGAAGCTGCTGCTGCCATGCTGCGTGATCTGCATGTCGTGCTGCGCAACAATCATCTAAAAGCCTGAAAAGCAGCTTTCCTTTTGTCTCACTTCCTTGTCTCGTATGATGTTAAAATGTCTTCTAGAAATTGTTTGTAAGTAGGGCGTGATGTGCAAGTAGTCTTGTGGGACTTCAAAGTGTCTCTCTGAGATGATCGCGTCTTGACCCAAAAATTTTTTATATAATAGATAGATTTTTTTTTTTTGCTGCTCAGTTTGTGCTGGTAGCCTTTTAACAGGACTCCACCCAGGTCTTATTGCCAGATTGTCAGGACTTTGCAATGTATATTATCAGTTCCAAGGGGGGCAACCTTCATCACCTGGGCAGCGCTCACTTTACCTGGCAAATATTTTTGGGAATCTAGTCATGTAGTTCCAATAGCTCCAACTATGACCGGAATCACACAATACTTTGTGTTCCAAATGCACAAAATCTCAGTCTTGAAGCCTTTGTATTTAATTAGTTTTTCTACCTCTTTGAATGGGATGTTCACGTAATCCTGAAAGGTTGTATCTATCTATTGTTTCTATCACGGAGAATGATGTCCACACAGTTAACTGTGTGGACATCATTCTCCGTGATAGAAACAATAGCTTGACTATAGCTAACTAGCTTGAATGATAAAATTGGTATTCACAGCCATATTGTACATAATGTTGGTGTTCTCCAGCTTAATTTTTTAGGCTGGTGATCATACCAATGCCCAGAGGACTGACCAGTGAGGTGCAGCGATCCAATTGTGTCAATGAGTGTATTCTTTTGGTTCCAGCACTGAGCATCCAACAACAATATAAATAATTAGCTGTGTAAGCTCGTACTGTAAAAAGCATGAGGTCCTAGAAACTATTGAAATTGTCAGAAAAAAAAATGTAATGTAATTGAAAGGAACTACTCTGGACGTCTCTCCCCTAGGAGGTTTTGTGTTGCCAATATGCTTGCATCGCTTGTGCATTAGTGGCTAAGCGACTGTCTTTCTTCTGAGGTTTCGTTTTGACGACGTGCTCAACTCACTTGTGTATTAGCGGTGGGAGGAAAAGTAAAAGGGATACCGTTTTGCTGATGTGCTTGCTATACTTCTTTAATAGTGGATAAGTGAGCGACTCTCCCTTCGGAAGTTTCGCTTTGCCAACATGCTGGGCTCACTTGTGTATCTTCGGAGGTGGAGCTCTTAGTCTGACTCCACCTCTCACTTCCGGACAGACGGACAGACACACTTCCATGCATAGACGTTTATATATAAGATGTGCTCTGTTTTTTGCTGGGATATTCTGCACTTGCTATTAACATCCATGTTGAGAATGTTTTTCTGATAATAGTGTGTCTTAATTACCTGATTCTGAACTGTGATAAGAAGACTCTGTCTGGCCCTTCATCTCAGAGCCTCACAACCATCTAAAAGTCCGTTTCTTCTCAACAACATTTTTGAATGTCTATCTGTAGAACTGGCCATGGAGTGCTTTTGAAGAGAGGTTGTTGATTTATTCGTCTGTTACTGAAGTTTTCACTGTGTACTTTGTAGCTTTGAGACTAGATGTTTTATGGGGACAAGTATGGGATTTGAAGTATCAGCATTTGATTTCTTCACAGATTTGACAAGATAGTACTTCCTTTTTTTGTTTTTCATGTCTAATTATAAGTCTGGTATATTTGTTAGTTACAAGCTTGTGTTTGCTAAGGCTGACAGCCAAGGTCCTCTCCAGCTCAACACAATCTGCATGTCTTTGGGATGTAAGGTTAAATTAGAGGTCACGTAGAATATCCTTGCATACCTGAGGGAAATGTGCAGACTCCACACAGACACTGAGCAGGGTGGGATTTGAACCCACTGTTCAGGAGCTGTGAGGCAACAGTACTAAACACTGCATCACTGCAAAACATTATTTTAAAATGTCTGGGTCAAGCTTAACATAATAACACATACACTATTTGTTCTTCTCCCATTTCCTTTCTTCAGAGATGTGGCATCATTGCTGTTTGATTCTTAAAAAACTGTACAACAGAGCAACGCTGCTTCAGAGATTAAGGACCTAAAAGAGTGTTACACTTAAAAGCCTGAAATGAACTAAATTAGCCCAGAGGCAGTCTCAATTACATACACCCACTAGAGGTTTTATTATTCTGAATTCATTTCAGCCTCCAAGTTATTTGCTATAAGAATGTCTAACCATTCAGCCTTCCTTTTGTGTGCCAGACACTGGGTTATCCTCAGTTTACAGTACTCAAGTGATGTAACTGGAAAGCCGTGATCATCTTCATGGAGGATTTAAAATTCTTTAGAGCCTGTTATATAATTTATAGAAGAAAAAAATTGTTATGAGATTTATTTTTCATTTCGATTAGAGAATGATAAAGAAGGATAACGAGATTTTTTTTTTCTAAGCTGCTTCACACTCCATAAATGCTAAGTGCTTATTTCATTTTATTTGAGTCCCATTTATCCCTTCATTCACTTTTCTGTGTGTATGTCTAAACCAGAAAGGGGGCACAAGGCAGGGACATCCATTAGCTGGGATGCCAGAGTGCACACAAATACTGCCAAGCTGGTGGAAAAGAGTGCAGGCAAGAAACCATTCTTTCATTTATTTTCTCAACCTGCTTATTTCAATAGAGAGTTATAGTGTGGGGAGTATAGAAACTAGCCATAGACAGAAGGCTAATACAAAAACAGAGGTTGCAGTTTAACAATGCTATTAAACTAAACATAGACTTATCTTACTCAACTGGAAGAATCCTAGCCCACCTCTTTTAAGTCAGTGGGTAACTGGTGTCATATACTATTTGAAATTGGAAAAAATCAAATTTTCACTTAGAGGATCTGTACAAAACTTTTTCATAACCTAGCAGGATCTAATCAATAACATTTTAGAATAAGCATTTAAATTGAGGAAGCAGATTCTCTCCCCTCTTTTTTAATCTACTCTTATTCATTTATTAATTTATCTATTTATTTATTTTTACTAGCTTAAATTTTTACTCTGTTGGCCTAGCACTCCTTTTCATAGGTGGGGGTTGATTTGTTTTGAACCAAGTCTTGTAAAACTTGAGTTATTTCTATGGAATGTTATTTGCTACAGTATTAAAATGAAGAAAATAACCCCCCCCTTTGAAAAGGAGTGCAAGGCAAACAGAGTAAAAATTTAAGATAGAAAAAATAAATAAATAAAAGAAAAATAAAAAATAGAATGCTACTTAACTTTGTTTAGTTAAAGAAATTTACAAAATACAAAATAATTTAAAAGAGAACATGGTACTAAAATACCGAACATATTCACACGCCTTCAGTGTGTACACATTATGTTGCAGTCTTAGCCTAAACCATTCAAATTAATTTTTTCCCCACATCAAGCAATAACTAATACCTCAGAATGATAAAGTGAAAACAGGACTTTTTGTAAAATCATTAAAAACTAAAAAACTGAATCAACACAATGACACAAGTATTTAGACCCTTTGCTCAGTAATTTATTTAAAAAAAATTTGGCAGAAATTACAGCCTAGTGTCTTCTTGGCTTTGACATGAAAACCTTTACACATTCTTCTCCTCAGATCCTCTCAAGCTGTCAGTGGACGGCTATTTTCAGGTTTCGATTGGGTTCAAGTTCAAGTTCTGGCTGGGCAACTCCAGAATTCAGGAACATTTCTAGAATTTTTAACATTACTGCACGTTTGCCTATATAACTGTGTGTGTGTGTGACGAATAAAACTTTTGAATTTTGAAGCCAATCCTGTGTTCCCTTTCTTTTGCCCTAAGGGCCATTGTCCAGTTAGAAGGTGAATCTTTTACCCAGTCTGAGTTCTATAGCGCTCTGGATCTGGAAGAGGTTTTTATTAAGGATGTCTCTCTACTTTGTTCTGCTTATTTCGACTGTGGTCGCTGAAAGTCAGGAACGACAGGAGATGGACACCAATGTAAAGTAAAAAGCAATTTCTTTATTTTTGGTGAGCAGGAGGCCACAGCAGCTGTCAGCTCAGTTTGCTACAGACAGCCCCCCATCAGCAGGGAGTTTCCTTCTTTTTATACCCAGCTTGTTTACTCAACAAAAAGAGGAAGTATGGCAGTTCATTTGAGGGTTACGCAGAGTTTGCATGTAGCGTAAGATAACACATTAGATCAGTACGTGCAGAAGTACACAGTAGTCTTTAGATAAGGGGAACTGTCAGCACACCCACAGTCCTAGGCTCCCCACCTAGCTTAGGCTATGCAATTCAGCTATGGCTAGTTTTGCAAGACAGTTACAGAGACAGCACTTTGCAAAACATGTATTTCCCTATTCTTCTGCACTATCAGGGTTACAACACTTCAATGGCTACATGGCAGGTACAATTTAAGAATCTTATTTCAGCTTATAAAAGTATTAATGTTATACTGTCGGTTAATGCACAGCACATTCTTATTATAGCTTACATTTTGCACACAATGATCATCACACATAGTAATTGGTTATACAATATCAAAAGCTACCTTAAAAGTTAGTTTAGTACATTTGTCTTACAAGAATACACTCTTAGAGCTTAGCGTCTGTATTAGGTTACATTTGTTCGATTGGCTTAATTCAAATTATTCTTTCTCACAACCTAGTCTAATCTTCCAGTCTCCACCACTGACAAACAATACCACAACATGATGCTGCAACCACCATGCTTCACTGCTGGCTTGGTATTGTACAGGGGATGAGTAGTGCCTGCTTTTCTCCAAACATGACACTTATCTTGGTTTCATCAAACCAGAGTATCTTGTTCCTCGCAGTCTGAGAGTCCTTTAGGTGCCTTTTTTCAAAATCCAAGTGGGCTTCCATGTGTCTTTTACTGTCTGGTCTTTCTCCCATAAAGCCCAGATTTATGACCATTGGCTTCTTGGTCACATATGTTAAAATATCTCATCTTCAAGGAAGAGTGTGATTATTCCAGTCCTCTTCCAATTACAAATTATGAAGAGAGTTGTCTTCTTGGGAACCTTTGATGATGTAGGATTTTTTTTTTGGAGTCTTCTCAAAATCTATGCCTCAAAACAATCTTGTCTCTAAGCTCTGCAGGAAATTTCTTCAACCTCATGGCTTGTTTTTTGCTCTGATACACACTGTCATTACGGAATCTTCTATAGGCAGATGTGTGATTTTCCTAATCATGTCCAATCAATTGAATTGACCACAACTGGACTCCAAATAAGGTGAAGAAACATGTAGCATGGAATGAAAAATCATAACTGATTACCTTTGTAGAAATCTTAAATCTGTCAGTTTTAAAGGCATCATATTCTTTAGATAGATAGATAGATAGATAGATAGATAGATAGATAGATAGATAGAT
>JANRMT010062857.1:11543826-11554175 GCA_026402145.1 Polypterus bichir lapradei | reverse complement strand
CTAATCTAATCTAATCTAATCTAATCTAATCTAATCTAATCTAATCTTATGTCTGTGTAGCCCTAGATATGACTTCTTGAGCCCTCTTTCCTGATGACAGAACGCAGGTCCTTGAACTGGGTAATGGTATTCAACTCATACCCATTAGCTGTGATCTTCATGTTGGGTGATCTGAAAACATGATAAAACATCTTTTATTTGTTTCTGACTTTCCATGCCTCTTTAAACACTATGATTAAACAGATTCCTTAGTTTTAACTGGTCCAAATTTTGGTTAGCCGATTTATCAAACCTGTGCCACTCAAATTATTAAGCAGTGATAATAGTGAGTAAAAGGTTATTTATTTTTTGTTTTTCTAGTCTGTTACATCTGAAAGGTTGACAGTTCAAATCTCGTTACTGGCAGAAGGGATCCTACTCCATTGGGCAACTGAGCAAACCCCTTAAACTGAAAATTGCTCTAGAGGTGTTGTGCAATGGTTGACCTTGTGCTCTGACCCCCCAAAACAACAAGTTCCCCTCAGGGATTAACAAAGTATATCCAAACAATATATAAAATATGTATCAGAACCAATTTTAAAGGCTTAATAAAGTGTAGAATTTACCCTTAGGGCATGTTGTTGAACCTGATGCACTGGACATTTTTAAGAAAGACTGAAATAATTAGAAGTTCATAGTAAATTAAAAAAAGAGATGATCTTAAAGTCATGGGTAAAATTTTCCTTTCAGGTACAGTACTGCAGGGTTGCAGTGTTTCACTTCTAGAAGACAGACATGTAATGTGGACAACACCTGCCTAGCATGCAGTTAATTGGACATCTCTAATAAATTTATCATGTCCTTTGTCACACACAGTGTTTAGTTCAGTTGTTTTCACATATAGTAATTCACAGAGTAAGCCATAAGCTGTGTGTGAAGCTAATCTCCTGAGTTAATTAGTTTCCTTTTTACCAAATAGTGTTATTCTTATATTGTAATAGCAAAATACTGATGATATCAATTGATTTGTTAGATTTGTCTGATTTCCTGTTGTGGGAAAAGAATACAGTTTAGTAGCGTATATCCATTACATTGCCTGTTTAAATATTCATGTCATGCACTGGGACCAATTATTCATCTCTAACTGGAAAATGATGCTGGAATTCAAAGAAGTATCCCTATTTCTCCTGTGGTTTAACAAAGACAAAATACAAAAACATTACTATAATTTAAAATATTTGAAAATAACTAAAAATATTAATAAGGGCGTTTTTATTTTCTTTAAATGGTTGTTTTAGCCTCACAATAAAGAAAGGAAAAACACAAAAATTGATGGCCTAAGGTCATGGTTGTTGCATGTAATTACCATTGTGGTTAACGGTGAAGAGTTTATTTATTTTATAAGCTTGCAGTGGTGAGCACGGCCTTCACCCTTCCCAACATAAACCTGGTGTATGGTACATTAACTTATAGCTAAATATTTTTGTTAAGTCTCTTCTTTTTCAACAGAGATAATGTACTTTTTCATAATAAATAGCAGACTTTTTGTATAGAAAACAGTGGTCATTCATTTATTTAAAAAAAGGAAGGCAAAACAAAAATGAAAAGCATACTGTATTGATGTAAAATAGAAATATGAGTAAATCCGGAAGTACCTGCATTTTTCATATTGACCAGTAATATTAACTTATTAACTTAATGATCAAAATGGTCTATGAGGCATTGCAATTTAGTATCAACCAGTACAAATTTCAAAAAGTAGATAAAACAATATTTAATAGCTATTTTTTTTCCTACAGATTTTGCGATTTACTTTTGAGCATGGATGTCTAGGTGATGTTAAACAGGATATTATTATTCATATGAATTCTAACATTCAATCTGCCTTACAATGTCCTGGCCTGTCTTGTGTCGGATACTTAAGGAAATGGCTTTAATACCCCACAACTCCCTCTTCTTGTTCTTTTCCCACTTCTGTGTGGGGTCAATGTGCTTGATCGGCCTTCTTCAAACAGCTTGGTCCTGCACCTTCTACTCAGTCAAACCCTTATCTTTAACATCTTTTTTGACTTTATCTGTTCACCTCTGCTTTGTTTTTCCTTGTGTTCTCTTCCCCTGTCCCGTTACTCTTTTGTCCGTCTACTCATTGTTTCTCCCAATCACACATCCATACCACATCACACTACTTTCCTGTACTTTCTTAGATATCTCTTCCACTTTTGTTGTTCCTCTGATTGCCTCATTTCTTACACATCTATCTCAACATTCTCATTTCTGCCACATCTAACTACTTTTGTGCTCCCTTTACTGCCCATTTCTCAGCTCCATACATCATTACTGGTCTTACCACTGCCTTAAAAACATTACCTTTAACCTTTGCCTTAAACTGAAAGCCCACAACTGTACAAAGGAATAGAGCAAGGTTGGAAAATGAAGAGTGTAAATGAACAGACAAGAAGCATGAAAAAAGAGTTGGGACACCCAGCTGGGAGAGTCTTTTTAATCGATAATTTTTTGACTGAAAAGCAAGTGCTTTTTCTCTTTTAGCTTTCTGGCTCCCTTTAGTGTCAGATTGGGGAATAGAGTAGCAGGAGCATTGCCCTGTCATTGTCCTGGCATTATCTTAGTTGTCGTGCAGGCTTTTATCCTTCAGAACTAGAAGGAACTGTGCCAGCGAAAGATACACCAGGCTTCATCCTCTTGGAGGTCCTCCATTATTTTGCAAAAAAAGGAAACTGTGTGAACAACTGTTCCTCTCCACTACTTTGGCCGCAGTGTACCCTTAAAACAGTTCTTCTAACAGATTTACCAGATGTGTGACAATTGATGGATAGCTCAGAGACTGGATAGATGGATGACTTCATGTGCTTACAGAAACATATTTCATCTGTCTAAGAATATTCAAAGGTTTTCCACAGTAGTCTTAAAATCGTATCGAGCAGAAATCAAAACTGTACTGTAAGAGAGGCAACTTGCTAAATCTGATGATGGATGTGCAGCTTAGTCTAATGGTAAATCACTGGAATGCGCACATCTTTTAGTTTCAGTTTAGGATCCAAAAGAAATAAAGTTAACAAAATCAATTAGGCCAACAGTTTTTGGGAATTAGCTGTGTAAAAATGTTATTTTTCTCAAAGGGCGTTTTAGTTTCAGAACATTTAGAACACTTGCAGTACGTAAAATCATTTCACCTTTAAAATCTATGTACATGTATTATTTCTGTGATTTCCTGAAACAATGGTATTGACAGGGAGGATGTGACTAGGAAAGGGGAGTCTTCTCTTAGTGGCCCCTTCCTTCTTTGTGCACATGTGTGAGGTACAGTGTACAATAAGCAGACTTTAAATATGAGAAAACAAGTGAATGAGACAACTGACTTGACACAAGTATCCAACAATGAGCTGTTCTTAGCCATGCGGTGGATTCAAAAGGTATTCTTTTTTCACATTTCACTTTCTTTCACATTTTGTTGTGTTTTAGCCTCATTCTAAAATCATTAAAATATATTTTCACCACATCAATTAACACTCAGTTCCCCAGATTGACAAAATAAATACAGGATTTTAGAATCTGTTGCAAATTTAGTAAAAAGGAAAAACTGAAATATCACATTGATGTAAGTCTTTAAAGGGTTTCTTATGACACTTCGCCCAGGTGCATCCCATTCTATTGAGAGGCTTCTACACCTTGTTTGATGTCCAACTGTGTCCAGTTCAACTGACTGGACATGATTAGGAAAGGCATACAGTTATCTATAGAAGGTCCCACAGTCGGAAATGTGTACCAAAACACGTGTGAGCAAAAACCAAGCCATGAGGTCAAAGGAATTGCCTGCAGAGATTAAAGACAGGATGGTGTTGAGGTTCAGATCTGCAAAAGTCTACAAAAAGTTCCTGCAGCCCTGAAGGTTCCCAAGAGCATAGCTGCCTACATAATTCTTAAATGGAAGAAGTTCAGAAGAACCATAACTCTTCCTAGAGCTGGCCACACAGCCAAACGGAGTATTCATTGGAGTCATGGTAACAGAGGTGACCAAGAACTAGATGGTCACTCTGCGTGAACTCCAGAGAACCTGTGTGGAGATAGGAGAAACTTCCAGAAGGATAACTATCATTGCAACACTTCTGGGCTTTATGACAAAATGACAAAGCAGAAACTTCTCCTCAATAAAAGACACATGGAATCCCACTTAGAGTTTGAAAATAGACACCTAAAGGACACTCAGATTGTGAGGAACAAGATTCGCTGCTGTGATGAAATCAAGATTAGCACCATGTCTGGAGGAATCCAGGCACTGCTCATCACCTGTGCAATAGCATTCCAACAGTGAAACAAAGGTGTGGCAACATCATGCTCTGAGGATGTTTTTCAGCAGCAGGGACTGGGAGACTAGACAGGGTTGAGAAAAAGTTGAACAGAGCAAAGTACAGAGATATCTTTAATGGAAACCTGCTCCAGAGTGCTCTGGACCTAAGTCTATGCAGAATGTTAACCTTCCAAAAGGAAAATGATCCTAAGCAAAAAGCAAAGGCAACACAATAGTAGCTTAGGGAATGTGGGAATGTCCTTGACTGGCCCAGCCAGAGTTTAGACCTGAACCCAGTTGAACATTTCCTGAAACACCTGAAAATAGTTGTCCACTGACGGTTTCCATCCAACCTAACAGAGCTTCAGTGGATCTGTGGAGGTGAATGGCAGAAAATCCCCAAATCTAGCTGTGTGAAGTTTGCTGCATCTGACCCAAGAAGACTTTGGGGCTGTAGTCACTGCCCAAGGGGCTTCAACGAAGTCCTGAGTGAAGGGTCTGAATACTTAAATCAGATTTCTGTCTGGCAATGGACACATACATGAACCAAACAATCTACCAGCACATCTTTGTACTGAGGAAATAAACTAAAACCACAGAAAGAATACTAGTGGAACATTGACTGTATAAAGGTGCCACATGAGGGGTTGGGCATCAAACTAAAAGAAATGTGAGTTTAGGGTGTAGTGTGTAGATTGGTGCAGAATTGGCATAGACACAGGAAGTAAAGGATTATGTTAATAATGATGTCTCCCCTGCTGTTCTTAACATATATAAATGATTTGGATAGGAATATAAATAATAAGTTGGTGAAGTATGCAGAAGATACCTAGCTAGGTGGATTTCCAAATAATCATTTCAGAAGGATTTAGACTGCATAAAGGGCTTGGGCAGATTTGTTGCAGATGAAATTAAATGTAAGTAAATGTTATGTATTACACATAGGAAGTAAAAATGTTAGGTCTGAATGCACAATGGGAGGTCTGAATATCGGAAATACACCTTATGGTAAGTATTTAGGAGTCACAGTGGACATTATTGACTGCCAGACAATGTTCAGAAGCAATTAAGAAGGCTAAAAAAATGTTCAATTATATAGCACAATGTGTGGAGTACAAGTTCAAGGAGGTTATGCTGAAGCTTTATAGCACACTGGTGAGTCCTCATCTGGAGCAATGCTAGAAAAAGTCCAGATAAGAGCAAATGGACTGATTCCAGGGCCACAGGGGATGAATGGTCAGGAATGAACAAAAGAGCTGAGTCTTTACAGTTTAAGGAAAAGCAGATTAAGAGGAGACATAATTCCATCCATCCATTATCCAACCCACTGAATCCGAACACAGGGTCACGGGGGTTTGCTGGAGCCAATCCCAGCCAACACAGGGCACAAGACAGGACCTAATCCTGGGTAGGGTGCCAACCCACCGCAGAGGAGACATAATTGATGTGTTTAAATCTATGTAAGGAATTAGTCCAGTGGATCAAGACTCTTACTTAAAAATTAACTCATCGAGAACACTGGAACACAGTTGGAAACTTGTTAAGGGTAAATTTCACACAAACATTAGGATTTTTTCTTTACACAGAGAACCACAGACACGTGGAATAAGCTGCCAAGTAGGCTGGTAGACAGTAGGACTTTAGGGACTTTTAAAACTCGACTTGATATTTTTTCAGAATAATTTAGTGGATAGGACTGGCAAGCTTTGTTGGGCTGAATGGAATTTTTTTATCCTGATTGTTTTAATTTCCTAATTTTGGTCCATGAGACTTAATGGAGGTTATGGATTTTTAATATTTTGTTTCAAATCAAATTTGTGTTTTGATCCAAGTTCTTAGCTTATATAGATTGTTTATTACCTTGTGCATCAGTATATTTTATTAAACCACACTCTGCAAATGTAAGTGGGTTGGGCTGTTTCCTGTTGTTTTTCCAGCATGTTTTCTCAGTATTTTTGATTCTTCTCCCAAATCACAATGTTTATTTAATCTAGTGGTATTTCATTTGAAACGCCATGATTCTCCAGTACATTCAGCTGAAATGTTAAATAGCTGTGGAATGTTTCTCCCTTAAATTATGCTACAGGGTAAGTGTTGGTGGTTTTACAAAATGGCTAGAATTCCTGCTGTGCATTACTGGATGATTCTTACTTTGCATTTATCGTTACATTTTACATATTTAAATGATCTTGTAATACCTCCATGCTTTGAACTTCTGCATAGCTTTCTGTGCCTTAAGAAACTTTAGACTTTTGTAAAGCCTTCACCATACGTTTACTTTGCTTTTGAAGTTTCTTTGAAGGTTGTCTGATGCCAACATTCTGTCACATTCCAGATGTTAAAATAACTTTAGTGACTTGATTTTTTTTCTTTTACTTTTAAAACTAAGGTTGCAATCAATGACCAAACCATTTTAAACGATCAGGGAAGCTCTAAACGCTCTTGTAGCAATGCCGTACAGTCACAGGAAGGGAAGTGACCCTTAAAGGTTGAGGAACATGTAACCTCTGCAAATGTCTGTTCTGCTTGTCGGAATCTGGGTGGGAAATCAATGCTGAGTGCATTATTTCTTGTCCAAATCAATGCTGGGTTATTTCATTTAAGCACCTCTTCTTTGTAGCTGTTACATAAACTGCACTAAAAGTAAACCAAAGCAGGGCAGTGATGCTGCATCATTGTATGCAGTGTTTCTGCTGTGTACATTTATTAGCAGAGAGTTTTAACACCTGCAGTGACAAACAGCATTAGCTGTGTTTGGTCTTTGGCTATTCAAAGCCTCACAAGCCCCTAAACACTCACCCAAATTCCATTAAAGGTGGTGAACGCATTTGTATTCTTTAATGCAGATAGAAAGTTTCAGACCCTCTATTAATAATTCAAAAAGCAAGCAAACAATGTTCACATTTTATGCAGAGTGCATTCCCACTCTATAAGAAGCACTTGGTATTTACAGATGAAAAACTATAGGCCTTTTGCATTAACATGGCATTCTGAATTGAACTTACAATTACATATTTTTTTCATGGTTTCCAGTTTCTTCCTCCTGAGACATTTTTGCAAGCTTTATTTCAGCAGTCCTTGAACTGCATCATCAGCATTTTTATTTTGAGCAATGAATGGACAGGGTTGCATTTTTTCTGTTATTCTCTAAATTGTACCTGTAACAGTACCTGAGCTCTTTGATATATTTCCTTCTTTTTATCTATACAATGATATGATTGAAAAAGCACATTTCTAAAGTGTTTTCAAGAAAATAAACTGCATAGTTCATTGTTTAAAAATAATCCAAAGAGTATACACTGTCCAAAGCAGGAAACAGATCCCAAGATTGTGTTTTTCAGCACTTAATGAATTTCTTTGGCTGGGATGATGAGCATCTCTAAAGTGGATTTCTTGTAACCCTTTAAAAATAATACAATTTTTGATAAATAATTATTTTTAGGTTTTGTCCCTTTACTGGTCATGTGGGTTCAGAATATGGATGGATCAATGGATGCTAGTATACAGTATTCAATTGAATGAACAGATTTTAGAATTATCTACTTGGTGTAACATTAATATTGTATAGCTCTGACGGTGAATGTCCACATACTGTATGAGTAGCCAGTTAACCAAAATATATAAACTATGGAAAAAAGGTTAAAAAACACACTAGTTGCACTCTAGCAGAGGCGAAACATCATCCAGGGAAATTTACATTGAAGTCATACAGTTGCAAGAAAAAGTATGTAAACCCTTTGGAATGGCCTGGTTTCCTGTATTATTGGTGTCAAATTGTGAAATGATCTTCATCTAAGTCACAAATATAGAAAAACACAATATGCTTAAGCTAATAACGTGCAAACGATTATAATTTTTGATGTCTTTATTGAAGCAGTAAGCTGCCATAAAAATAAGAGAACCCTTGGATTTAATAACTGGTTGAACCTCCTTTGGTAGCAATAACATCAAGCAAGTGCTTCCAGTAGCTGAGGATCAGACCAGCATAACGTTCAGGAGGAATTCTGGACCATTCTGCTTCAGCTCAGCCATATTCTTAAAATGCCTATGTGAATGGCTCTCCTGAGGTTAATCCACAGCATCCCTACTAAGTTAAGGTCTGGGCTCTGACTTGGTCACTCCAAAATTTGGAATTTCTTTTGTAAATTTTCTTCTTTTAGAAGCCATTCAGTAGTGGATTTACTTTGATGTTTAGGGTCATTGTTCTACTGCATCGCATAACTTTACTGAGATTTAGCTGGTGAGCAGCCACCCCAACATTATCCAGTAGGATACCTTAATTAACTTGGGTATTCTTTTTCCACTCGATTATGGCAAGCTGTCAAGGACCTGAGTCAGCCAAACAGCCTCAAATTGTAACATTCCCTCTGCTGTACTTCATCATTGGGAAGAGCTTTTCATGTTATTATGCTGAGGCCTTTTTACCCTACATGATGCTGGACTTTTTTCCTGAACAATTCAGCCTTAGCTTCACCAGTTTATAAAACATTGGAATTATGAAGTGTGAAGATCATCTTTAGAATATTTCAGGGGCGCAGTGATTTCTTTTTTTTTGGAGAACAGAGGCTTCCTCCTCACTGTTCTGTCATGAACACCATGCCTGTTCCATGTTTTGTGCATGGTTGACTCATGAACAGAGATGTTAACCTGTACCAATCATTTCTTCAAGCCTGTTCCTATTACTCTGGGATTCTTTATTTACCTCATTGAGCTTTCTGTATTGTGTCTTATGAATAATCTTGTGTGGAACCCATTCCTAGGTAGAGCAGCCACAGTTCAAAATCATTTCCCTTTAAATACAGCTTTTCAAACTGTGGACTGACCAAATGTCTAAATTCTTTGAAATCACTTTGTATCACTTTTTAACGTCATAAAAATTCTTGATCATAGATCTTCTGGGGCCTCTTTTTTGTGAGGCAAGCTTCACATTAGCAGATGCTTCTTGTGAATAGCAAACTCTAAATGTTTGATTCATTTTTGGTAAGTCAAAGTATCTCTAAAACACTCTTGTTTCATGGACTGGACTCAATGTTTGTTAACTCTTGACGCCAGTTAGATTTTGTTGAAGTCGTCAGCCTAGAGGTTCATAAACTTTTTACAACCTACACTTTAAATATTTAAATGACGTATTCAATAGTAAGAAGAACAATACAAGAATTTGTGTGTTAATAGTTAAAAATGTTCATCATTGTAATTTGTATATAGATGAGGCCATATTTTAAGATAAATGTTTACATAAATGTGGTTATTTCCCAAGGGTTCACATACTTTTTGTTCCCACTATAAGTCAGTCAGTCATTATCCATCCATTATCCAACCCGCTATATCCTAACACAGGGTCACAGGGGTCCACTTGAGCCAATCCCAGCCATCACAGGGAGCAAGGCAGGAACAAACCCCGGGCAGGGCGCCAGCCCACCGCAGGACACACACACACACACCAAGCACAATGCACCTAACCTGCATGTCTTTGGACTGTGGGATGAAACTGGAGCACCCGGAGGAAACTCACGCAGACACACACATGCAAACTCTACGCAGGGAGGACCCGGGAAGCGAACTCCAGGTCTCCTTACTATGAGTCAGCAGCGCTGCCACTGTGCCACCATGCCACCCTCCCACTATAAGTGTCCACAGTAATTATGGTACATCTTGTAATGAACAGGCTGTGATCTGGTGCACACAGGACATTGGTAGAGTGTCCTATAGCCGGTAAATCAAAAAACACATTAGCCTGTTATTTGAAAGGAACCAGAGTGAAACATCTAGGAACGTGTGGAACTACAGTGGACTATGCTGTAAAAGGCTCTGTTAAGTGTTCATTGTGTTAGAATAGTTTAAAGTGAAAATCAAAACATAGTAGGCACTGCCTAAGAACAAGTCTGTTTATCATCATTTGCAAAACATCAGCCAGCATGAAGTTCTTTATCAAACTCCAGGAACTAACCATCTGACTGTTGATAAAATAAGAGCTGCAAAATTGTGTGCCAGGGATTAATGGCAAGGCGATATATATATACAGTATATAAATATATATAATATATATATATATATATATAAATAT
>JANRMT010062857.1:11502474-11543426 GCA_026402145.1 Polypterus bichir lapradei | reverse complement strand
ATATATATATATATATATATATATTTGTTATTAAAGCATATTAGCAGTTAAATTATAGAATTGTATATTACAAGTTCAAGCCTGTTATTTAGTCTTTAATGTAGTAACATCATTAGTGTTTTTATTTATGTATGTATGTATTGAATTGGTGTGGGACAACTACGAGCACACACTTATCACAAGGAGAGAAAATGAGTTTGGTTTAACTGCAGCTCGCAATAGGTGTCATGGAACTTATGTTGACATATGTCAAGATAACTTTCCCACAATCCTAATCTTAACCATAGTGTAAATGGGCATTCAAAATTCATTTTGTGACTGACATTGTGGGTGTTACATGACTGGCCTCATAGTTATTGTGGGCTGCATTTACACTCAGTTGGCAAAAACAGGTTCTAAAAGCATGGGCTCCCATTTGAGCTAAAGGAAAATTCCTTGTTGTAGAGCCACCGACTCCTAATTGATGACAACATGTGTATGTTGCATTAACAAGTTTTACTTTAAAGTCTTTGGCGTCTCACACATCGTCTTCAGATGCAAATCGCTCATGATGATATGTCAGCGTTGATTTGTTGAATCCAGATTATGGCACTAGTGACAGAGGATTTTCCTGACAGGAATGTTTCTTCAAAAGCATGTTTGCCTTTGAGGATGTGAACACTGATAGCAGTGATGGTTGTGCTGTCCATGTTGGGTAACAAAGAGCCAAGAATTCGTGGTATACTTGCTTTTCATGTTAATGTTGAATAGTGATGTCACCCATGCACTCATATATTTATATGGTCTTGCTTACATGTGAAAGCTGTTTTTAGGCATAAGCTAATGTGCAAACACACACGTGCTTTTGAAATTGGTGACTTTTATATTTCTTTACAGTAAAAATTAACCTTTATCGAATATTGGGCATGAATGTGAGTGTTTACATTTAGAGACTGCAGATTTTTTCCCCTTAATACAACATTACATGTATCATTACCGATGCTCTGATAGGTGAGTATGTGTTTGATTTTGCCTTTTGATGGGCTGGCATCCTTGTCTTTCATGTGTTGCTGCTGGCATAGTTAGCTCTACTGATGATACACAATATAGTAGGCAGTACTTTTTTTAGTAATTTTACTAGAAGAATCCTTAGTAAGCTGCATGCAAGCTTCTTTAAAACATAGGTGTCAGTTAACAGTAAGTGTGATAACATTATAATACAGCAAAATTATTTCATACAATGAACAAAAAATGTGGTGAAGTTTTAAAGACCACAGAACTTAAACTTATATATAACATATAAATAATCATGGAGAGGGCTACTTCCTGTCTTGCTGGGATTGGCTCCAGCTGCCTGTAAACCTTTAATAGAATAAGCACTCTTATAAACTGAACTGATGGTTGGCTGAATAAAGGCACATATGAATATACAGATGTTTTTAAGTTTAAGATAAAGCAAGCTAAAGCCAGATTATAAAAGATGACAAGAGCACTAAACCTCACATTATATACAGCATATTAGATTATACAAAGCTTTGGGGGTGTGATGATGCGGGTTCTGGCTCCACGCTCCCATCTGATTTTTGGAAGCCCTTGAACCCAACACCGTCGGTAATGTCACCGATGAGCTAGTCAGTGGAGGCAATACTTGAGCAAGGGGAAGGTAAAAAGTGCAAAAGTGCTTTTATTAAAAAACAGTCCATCAAAACAACAGTGGTCCAGGTAAAGTGCAGTGCTCCAAATTCTTCATTAAATAAATAAATAATCCTTAAGACAAAGTGGAGGTAAAAACCAATAAATAGAAAAAAACACAATCCTTAAAAACCAAAGGTTAAAATCTTCTCATGGAAGCAGTCTTTAAAACAACAACAAGTCTGGTGCATCTTTTCTGTTTGCGTCTCACCTGCTTATCCCATTTGGGTTTAGCAGCAGGCAAGACGCTCTCTGCAGCTGCCCTCCTCTCTCACACACACACACACACGAGACTGGAGACCTCCCGATCCCTGGCTCCGGTCTGGCACTCATCCCAGTCCCCGAGACTTGATGTCCACCAACGGCCAGGTCGCCCACGTTGGGGACTCCACCACCAAGCCTCCCGACTTCCGCTGCCTTTCTGCTGCCTTCTACAGCTCGTCGCTTTTCTCTGGTCACTCCCGCTACCTGGTCGCTCAGCGGGAGCAACATCAACTCAAACGCCTGGGTGTCAGCCTAACACCCAGCTTCCTCGCAGCTGCCCTCGAGCGCTCGTTCGCACGCTCACCACACGCTCCGCGTGTCTGTCTCTCTCCTGCACCGCCTGCTTCCTCGCTCCCTGTAACCTCCGTCCTCTCTTTTCCTTTCTCGTTCTTTCCTTTTTCCTTCCTGATCTCTCCTTAACCGACACGCGCTTCTTTTATCTAGTGAGGGGCCATAGCAAATTAGCCACGGGAGCAATCACGAATGTGGGCAGTCCCTCACCTGTGCACTCGGTGAGAAACGCCCACACTGCGGATTGTCCCGCGGCCTGCTACGGCCCAACGCCCCCTTGCTAAACCACCGCGAGATCGGTGATTATTTATTTTACAAAATGGCCTTTACTCAATGAACTGTGGACCCGCTATACCACAGGGGGTAAAAGATCAATGAAAAGAGTCAATGGCTCGCTCCTCTAAGTCCACTTTCTGGCCCCTTCTTTGACATTTGACAACTTCCTATGGTGTGGGATATTGCATACTGTATAATGTCAGTGAAATAACAGGGTGGTCTATCCCAGGGGCTCTCACCAATGATGCCACTGTTTCTATCCAAAGGCAGGTGGGATAACTTGGTCAGTATAATAGTGATGCCAAATACCAGGCTACTGGAAAGCAAAAGAAAATCAGAAGGAGTTAATAAAAGCCTGTTAAGAAATAATACTAATCGTTAAGGGTTATCTGCTTTAGATTATTTTTTACAGAGATTGCACCCTTTGACTATGTTATTGCTGTCTCATAGTCAATCAGTCAATCATTATCCAACCCGCTATATACTAACACAGGGTCACGGGGGTCTACTGGAGCCAATCCCAGGGCACAAGGCAGGAACAAATCCCGGGCAGTGCACCAGCCCAGCGCAGGGCACACACACACACACACCAAGGACAATTTAGGAACGCTAATGCACCTAACCTGCATGTTTTTGGACTGTGGGAGGAAACCGGAGCACCCGGAGGAAACCCAGGCAGACATGGGGAGAACATGCAAACTCCACGCAAACTCCGGGAAGCGAACCCTGGTCTCCTTACTGCTACCACTGCGCCACCATGCTGTGCTGTCTCATAGTTTAAAAACAAATTTTCAGTGAACAATAGGAGAAATACTTTCCTATTGGTTGATAAGTCAAGTTAATTTTATTTATAGAGCACATGTATAAAAACAGGAGTTGAGCAAAGTGCTGTACAGTTTCTATAAATACACCAATAAATAAATAAATGCACCAAAACATATAACCAAATTAAAAAACAGTATCCTCATGTAAGTTTTAAAAGTTATGCCAAAAAAGTTTAAAAGTGGCCGAACTGGGTGCTGACCCTAATATAAAAGGGTAGATTATTCCAAAGTTTAGGGGCAGCTCCTGCAAAGGCATAGACCCCTGTGAGATAAGTCTAGAGGACCAAAGTGATTGTGAGGGAGAGTAAGTACGTGAGAGGACAGTAAGAAAAGAAGGAGCTAAACAATTTAGAGACTTAAAAACAAACAGTAAAATTATAAACTCAATCCTGTAGAGAACAGGAAGCCAGAAAAAAGAAGCCAAAATTGGTGTGATGCGATTATGTTTTCGAGTGCCTATTGGCAGCCTAACTGCAGTGTTCTGGACCAGTTGAAGATGAGCAAGGGATGACTGATTAACTCCAGTGTACAGTGAGTTGCAATAGTCAAGCTGAGAAGAGACAAACGCATGAATTAGTTTTTGAAAATCATTTGCCGAGAGAAAAGACTTGACTTTAACTAATACCCTGAGCGGACAGAAACAGAAAATGTAATTTTGTGTAGCATAAGAGTTGCCGTACCTTGAAGGAGTGGTTGACCAGTAATTGTGTAAAAGAAGTGCTTTCAGTCATTAACCAGCAAGACAGCATGGGGTAAATAGAATGAACGCAATTGTCCGGCCTGTAAAAAATATGTGAATAATAATAGTGCTGGGAGCCATAATAAAAATAGCAAAACTGAAGCCAAATACAGGCAGAAATAAAATGTCAACTGGGCCGAGAAGTCACTAAGTAAACCAAGAGTCCCCACTTTTTTAATATCAGGTGTACTGGTCAGTTACTAATGGTCTTAGTTTTGTCACAGGGAGGCATCTCTCTTTGTATATATTTTTGCCCATCTGGCAGAACCAGCTTCCCCCAGGTTGCCCAGGTGGAGTGTCAGCTTCTTGAAACAAGTGAAGTAACTTGCCCTCTTTCTCAGGCGTCTTGTCTCTACATATACTGTACAGCCAAAAGTAATATGACTTGGGTTAATAAGAACTGAATAAAATGATGTAGCATCTGTGTTATAAATCATAATGAAACTTGAAGTTAGCAAATTAGATAAATAGCCGCATGACTGGAATTAAATTCTCTCCACAATTTCCTTGAATAGTCTTACATTCCGTCAAATTACCTCTGCCTGGCATGAGGTTGTCCTGAAGTTCACACTTGCACAGGATTGGCCCTCTTCTCATTGCATTCCTGTGATGAGAAGCAGAACAATCCTGAGGCATCAGGAGTTCAAAAACACCAATTTTTGTGATCTCCTTGTGCCTCTAAAGAATCTGAGTGAGCTGTGCAATCTGAGGAATAGGTAAGAGATCAATAATCATTAGTGAAAGTAACAAAATCTGAAATGTAAGGCAGAAGCAAAAATCCACAACATTAATAAAGGTTAAACATGATTAAATACTAGAAATAATATAAAATTTTGAACTACAAAGGTGTAACTTTCATTCATAAATAATTTTATTTGTTTTATATGTTGCTTCAGTGCTGATGTCATCACGGCTTCATGTTGTGGTTGATTTTTATTACAGATTCTACCATTTGGTCTGTTGTTTTGTTTGAGTAACCATGTTATATCTAGGATTGACTGTGTCATATGATCCCTGAACTACTCAAATCAGAAATTCAAGAAGATTTGCAGATGGGTACAGAACTAGTGAGGACTGTACTTCCCACATGTCTGCTCATATATGATTTCTGTCTGGTTTCACTCTGAAGTGTTCCAGCATCTCTGTCTTTGAACAAACCTCAATATATTGTGTGCTTTTGGCTTTCATTTTGGGAAACTTGGAAATTTCAATTAGTAGGTAGCCACTTGATGGAAATAATTGTTTTATTTAAGCAGAGATGGCTCAGTTCCTTAGGTCTTTTGTCCTCTTTGAATTAAATATCTTTTTAAATAATTTAAAAATCCTGATAGGCAGCAATTCCAGCCCTACTGTAGAATCCTGTGATTAAAAAAGAATTTGGTTTCTGTGTATAAAATCCAAGATCATAAAGTGAATACACAGGGAACCACAGTAGGATGTGAATCTTCAGTTTCAAGGTAAAACCGCTTAATTGACTATAAACCATAAACTATATGACTTTAAAAGAGAAACATAACACTTTAATGTTGCATAGTCTGTACTCTAAGTCAGTGGTATCCAACTCCGGGCCTGGTGGGCCGCAGTGGCTGCAGGTTTTCTTTCTAACCCTTTTCCTAATCAGCTAGAACTTTTCACTGCTAATTAACTCCTATTCCCTTCATTTTAATTGCCCTGTTTTTAAGGATTCAGTCCTCTGAATTGATTTGTTTCCTCACTAAATGGCAGCCAAACTGAAATGAGATGTGAAACAAGCCAACATATGACCAGCTAAATATGAACGACAAACTCCAGCCAATTTCATTCCAAGCAGTTTCTTAATGAGAAGCAAATTCTTGCTGTTAATTAAAGCTGTTATTGATTATCATGACTTGTTGCTGCTCTCGTTCTTCCACAGTAGACGTTTGATTATCTGTTTGTTCTAAGACCACCATCAAGATGTTTTGATAACCTGAGCACACCAGCATAACCGAGACCTTCACCTTTCTTTATTTTCAGGTTAGCTGGTCCATGTGGCAGCTTGTTTTGTGTCTCATTATTGTTTGGCTGCTCATTAAGGAAAAAGAAACAACTAAGAGGCCTGAGTCACATCAATTAAAACAAAGGTAAACAAATTAATCAGCAGGAAAAATGGCTCAGTAATTAAGAAGATGGTTAGAATGAACCATGAACCAGGCAATAGTACAATGGGCAACTCATAATTCACCACATCACAATTATTAATTTCTAAATTCCTTAAAATACCACAACTTAAGGATCATTCAGTTGTCATACTATGGCACATTATTCAATCTCCACATTTTTCCTCTCCCAAAATTAAAATCCAATCCAAAACCTAAAAGTGCAAAGAAAAAAATGATATTCCATACTATTTAAAATTTTTGAAGGTGATTCACTTCATCTATTCTTTAAGATATACAAGTATGTCAGCCACTTACTAATTTTATCTTCTGCTTAAACTCTATTGTAATCAATCTCTGGTTCTGTCAATGATGAATTTTAAAACAATGCATTTAGCTAAAGGGTTCAGTGACACCTTTAATATCTTGCTGAGATACTACTTTAAACAAAACAAATTAAATTATGTGCCACTAACTCCAGTTGCTCTAAGAGACTGGTGCTGGGATACATTGAATGGAATATTCTAGGTAGTTGGGACTATGCCCAGTTTACCATTATGCTACATTCCATTTACCTCTGCAGTTGGATGTCGTCTCACCTAAGTTGACCTCTTTCCCGTAAAACATCTATAAAAACAATTTGGATGTCTTCAGGAAAACTTTTGTTGTGCTTCCTCTTTCGGAATACAGACAATTACTGAACACTACTGAATGCATTATGCAATATTTTGTGCATCCAAACACTGTAGCAGCATATCCAGTTGGACAATACTGTGTGTGCAACTAATTTGATGAGACACAAATAAGCAGAAGTGTTAATAAACATTATAATACCACAGCTTCCACTAACGTTTGTGGTGTACAGCACCTTTATGGATTAATGTCATAATCTGAAGTCAAACAAACTCTGTTTTGACATTCCAGCACTGAGTTTCTAAGTAGAAAATCCAACTTGTGGTGGTGTTCTAGTAGAAAATTCTGACCAGGAATTCTGAAATTCCAACTTCCCAGTTCAAACAGAACACAGCACATTTCAACAGAGGATGACTTATCCTGGGTACTTCATATGTTTCTGGTGAAGAATATTGGTCATAGACTACAGATCAGCATTTAACACAGTTATATCTTGAAAGCTCATCGCCAGCCTCTGAGACTTTGTACTACCATCTGCAGCTGGACTTTGGACTACCTACTCAATCTGGAAGACCCAGCAAATATGGATATGTAGCACAGTTTCCTCCACAATGATTCTCAGCACAAGCACATAACAGAATAGTGTGCTGAGGCCCCCTGCTGAACTGACAATAATACTAATTATAGAACAGGCATGGGGCACCAGTCTACTAAAGTCCACAGCTGTATGATACATCACAAAAAAAATGATTGCAGCATACCATCATGTACCTTACATTAAAAGATGAAAAATGATAAATAAAGTAACACATTATGGCACAATAAAAATTGTACTTATTACTGATTTGGAGATGTTAAAGCAACTACATTATTCTCAAAGCCAAAATCATGTTGATCATGGTCTGTTTATGGTATGGATAAACTGCAAAAGTCAAGGATACCTAAGGAAAGAGAGTCCTAGCTTCAGAAGAGAAGCAGCTTAAAATTCAGTAAAAATATTTAAAATACTGTTATGCCAAAATCAAAGCACTCATCTGTGACCTTATTATCACTTTCTCAAATTTTTTTTCGTCTGGTACAAATCCCCAGCTACATAGTTTCATGCCAAAGTTTATTAAGGCCATAAACTGATTAGAAGCCTTAGCCCCTGGCACTCATGTGGTACACTGAATTTTAATAATGAAGTATAATTTTTATTCCTAACAACTGATAATCAGGTTTCTTGTAGTCACATCTCAGGAAATGCAAACACAATTAAGCTGAATTAAGGTGTAATTTCTTCATTTATCAAATGCAAGAAAGAGATAAGTAGCTATCGCAAAAGTAGAAGTGGCAATGGTAGGAATGGAAAAAAAACTGTGAATAAATTAATTCTTCAAGATTTCCTCATTATAGTACATGTATAATGTTAAACAGGATCTGACAGGTTTCAGAATGTTATGTTACATGTTATGTTCATGTTTTAACATGAAAAAGCATATATTTACTTTTAATCATGTGATCATTAAAAACATCACAAAAATGTATGCTGATTTTGTTATATGAAATATAATAAAATATTTCAGTATTCAAAAGTAATCTACTCTATGTATATAAAATCCTAAGCTTAAAAGTGCAACAATTTTATATCACATTTTTTGTCATGCTTTAAATCAGGCATATTTTAAAACCTACATATATATGTTTGGTATCATTCTTTTCAGAATTTATTGAACTTCAATGTGATGTTGTTAGATTTTCAGATTCTTATTCTGTTTTTAAATTATAAACTAAAATATCAAGAAAGTCATGCTTTTTGTCAGTTAAAACGAATGGATTGTTTATTTAGTCATTTATAAATACTCATCGAGCAAAATGGACCTCAGTTTAACAGGAATACTCCAATCGGTAAGAGTAAATATTTTATTCTCATTTCATGATTTTTACTCTGTTAAATAATAATTAATTTTTCTTTTACATATTTATAGAATTTTGTGATTTTGACTCCAATAAATAATCATTTTTCTTTTGTACATTTACAGATTTTACTAATATTTTGGCTGCAACTGGGGGTTGGGTGCCAAAGGCGCCAGGGGGACTTGCCCCCCTAGTATTAAATAAAGTATAAAAATATGAGGTGTTGGAACAAACAGGAGCCACAACATGCCTAGTTTATAAACTTGTCAAAAGTTGTCAAATTCTAGAGGTCAGTATTATAAATTATTACAAAACTGTCAAAGAAACTGTTTAAAAGTTATTTTTAATTAAGCTATTCCAGAAAATTCCTACCTTTGTGCAGCTCGGTTATGTACTGTTATTAGACTACTATGATGCGTCAAATACACTCATGCATGTGGGATTTCCTGGGTCCCTAAGATTTCTACAGTGGAACAATTAGGTATAGAAAATCAACCTATGGATGTAACATTCTTAACAAATTAAAATATGATCAGGGAAGCAAACGAGTACTAAATAAAACAGTGGCAGTCAAAGAGCATAAGAAAGAATTTGTTCCATTTTTGGAATCTTTTTACATTTAGTTTGTGTATTTATCTATACTAATAAAAGGCAAAGCCCTCACTGACTGACTGACTCACTGACTCATCACTAATTCTCCAACTTCCCGTGTAGGTAGACTGCTGAAATTTGGCAGGCTTATTTCTTACAGCTTACTTACAAAAGTTAGGCAGGTTTCATTTAGAAATTCTACGCGTAATGGTCATAACTGGAACCTACTTACGTACATATATACGGCCATAGCCTGCAGCTCGGTCGCCGTGTGAGACAGAGTTGCGTCCCTCATCGTCATGCCTCCCACGTAATTGAGTGCCTGCCCATATAAGGCAAATCCACAACTTAATACCAGGAATGCCTGTTAAACATCTTAGATTCACGAGTACCGATTTGGGTAGTGAACACTTCGATGAATGAAACCTGTTATCTTTACAACGGTTGACAAACACGGAATATAACTTGAACACAACACATCCTCCAAATACGGACCTGATTGAAAGAAATAATGATAATCAAATCCTTGATGACAGCAACACTCATAACAGTCACAAAACAATTGCATTGACAATCATGTTACGTTATTTTTAAAATGTTTCCTTTTCTTTTTCATAACTTCTTTAACACACTACTTCTCCGCTGCGAAGCACGGGTATTTTGCTAGTATTTTATAAATTTATTTTGACAAAGCTATTTTATGTTTTATGTATAGTCACAGCCTTACTGTTTATACTTGCTATGCCTATTACCAGTCATGTGGCACAAACATCACATAATGCGTCTTCATGCCCTACCAGAACAAGAGGCAGTGTCTAGCAGTATGCATCTGAGGATTGGATCTCTAAATAAAAAAACTTCAGACTCTTTTCTTTAGTGTTAGTGGAAGCTTAAAGGCATTTCCATGATGATTTTAGTGCTACGATCTTTGTAACGGTTATTTTGAATGCATTCTTTCCTACTGACACACGGTTCTGATAACTATTTTTGTTTACTTGAACTCCTGACTATGTTACAATCTGCTGCCACAAACATTTAATCCATCTTTTTTGGAGTTCAGTCACTATCTTGAATACACATTTTATCCTGGTGTTCAGTACAGACGTTATCCGAAATCTGAAAACCCCTCTAGGGTGAGAAGAATGAGGAGAAAATATTAGGGATTTAAAATGCAGTGTAAAACTAATGTTATGAAAACTCTTTTTAACCCTCCACTATCTGAAATGGGGTCACATTTGACCCCAACATATAAAATGATGTGTTTTCGTCAAAAAAAAATTGTAACTTTTACAAGAAAATCCTGCTACCCTCCTTTAAATGAGTTATTTACAAAATGGCTTACCTAAATACTAATAATTTCCAAACTTAAATTATGAAAATATTCATGGGTTCAAATCTGACTTAATTTCAGATAAATGAGGGTTGATCACATAGTGTTTAAATATTTAAAATTTTATATGGAAATCATACACTATAATATGATTATATTTAGTATGATCATTTTTTAATATGCAGTTTTGACATGACAAAAACTCATAGGTGTTTTCAAGAGGAAGTTAATATTGGTATGTATGCAAATAGATTGAAGGGTATTGGAAGAGAAGCAAATGTTAAAACAAATACTAATATAGTTTTATGACTATTAAATTATATAAGATCTAAACTTAGCTCTTTGTAAGAAGGTAGGAAATACGTTTTTGGAATCTTTCAGACAACATGTTATTGTATTTAGTTAAACAAATTCAGTGAAAATTAATAAATTGTCAGTTGTCCATTTTCATAATCAGTCACAAAGGCATGTTACAATAGAGAGGAGGATATGGAAACAATAGCATCCCAGTGTTCACAAGTATCACAGTAGTATAAGAAGACAAAAGACTAACAGTTAAAAGCTCATCAACCACCTGACACAAAGCTTGTTGTGTGACTTTAAGATGAATCGATTAGGTTGTATGGTTTCCATCCATTTTATTGACTGTTTGGTATATGCCTGGTTTCTCTGAAAATAAACATAAGTTCAGACTGAAATGAAGTTTGCTATTATCTCACTGAAACTACCTGGTGTTCACTGTGGGGACTCTGTGGAATGAATGATTAAGATTCTTATCTGGGGTCTGATCCAATAACTCACGTCAAATAGGTCCAGCGTCCATTGAATCAAACTGTGATCTGCTCACTCAGCTTCAGTTCTTAAAGTGTTGGTAAACTGGGAGCAGGTTAGGTTTGGTTCCAGCAACAGGGTAGACAGCCTTTGTTATTACGTATTTGGAGGATGAAGTGCTAAAACCTTTCAGATGTAGACAGCCATTGTCAGAATATTTGAAGGTCAAGCATTAAATTGTTATGGATTCCAGAGGTAAGTATTGTGAGGTGTATGAATAAAACAAGGTTAATAATCTTAGGAAAATTACTTAGGGATTTCTTCTTGTTCACCAAAATAATAACCTTTGGAAGCCAAAGACTTTCCGGGAAATTAGTATTTTAATGAAAGAAAAGTCAAGATTGCCATTAAAAATAGCTCTACCTGCTGGATGTTTGCAATGTAAACAGCCTAGTTCTCTACCACAAGACTGAGAAATATAACAAAGCAATGATCTTAAGCAAGTTAGGTTAATTACAGTGGAGAAGCATGTTAGTTTGCACCAATCAGAATACAAATAAATGGTAAAATCTTTTAACACACCTATACCTATATCTTAATGTTATCTAATGGTCCCAAAATATTTTCACACATTAAAAGTCTTAGGCACATAACTACATTTAAAAAGGAACTTCTGATAAATAAATTCTTTTTGATAACAAAATAAAAAGCATAAATTGCCATTATCTAATTGTCCCTTAGACCAGCGTTATCAGCATGCTACAAAGGTACAGAATATCAAAGTAAAAAAGTAGTCATAGTTAGAAGCACTTTACAAATCCATTTTACCCTAACAAATACCTTTTGTGGACACTTTCATGATAAAACAGTCAGTCAGTCATTTTCTAAGTGCTTAGTCCGGAGAGTTGCAGGGTAACTGGAGCCTATCCCAGCTACCATAGGGTGTAAGGCAGGAAGAAACCCTGAACATGGCACCAGAACACAAACACACAA
Source organism: Polypterus bichir lapradei (assembly GCA_026402145.1). NCBI lineage: Eukaryota > Metazoa > Chordata > Cladistia > Polypteriformes > Polypteridae > Polypterus > Polypterus bichir. Next base: position 11,531,030 of record JANRMT010062857.1, on the reverse strand, counting down.
ATGTACACACAAATGCACACACACCCGGACCACACACTAGGGCCAATTTAGTATTGCCAACACATCTAACTTGCATTTCTTTGGACTGTGGCAGGAACCCAAAGCACCTGAGGGAAACTCACACAGACACAGGAAGAAGCATGCAAACTTCAAATTGGGATTACCTGGGACACAAACCCTGGTCTCCCTACTGTGAGGCAGCAGCAGTGCTATCACCGTGCCACAGTGACACCCATAAAACAGTATGGTTGCTTTTGAATCTATTTTATGTCTGAGGTCTGAACTTTTCTTTAAGAGCCAGGCTTTCAAGTCAACTTCAAGGCTGCCTTTTTAATTTTTTGAGCATCTTTCTCCCACCTGTTCAAGGCAGAATAATTGTAGGTTTAGAGTGCTATGATCTAAGTGAAGCATCAACAAAGAGAAGCCGATTGTTAATAACACTGTTCATTTAATTATTGCAGTGCCAGAAAGAGTGAATATCTTATATGTATATGATCTAATTTGGATCTCACAATTTTTTTGTTTTTCCCGGGTCTTCCATTTCCTTGTCCTGCTATTTTCAAATGTCTGCCTTTGTTCACAACTGCAGTACAAAACCCTTTAAAATGCCTTATGTGCTTAAAAACTTAAAAAATACACAAAATAAATTTGCAAACATAAAAAATGACCTAATGAAAATGTAAAGTGAACTGAAATGACAGATTCAGCACCCCTTCTCAACCTGCTAATAATAATGCACTGGTGCCCCTTTCCAGTGTTAGTTCGTGCCTTGTATCTAACTTTGCCAGAATAGCCTTCTACAACCCTCAGTGGTTTAAGCAGGTTTAAAAATAGTTGGATTGATGGATGGATGAATAGAAAAAGCACTGAAGAACATAAAAATATATAACGCATAAGTCATTTAGTCACTGGGCAAATTATTGTACTGTGTAGGGCTTCCTTTTGCTATCAAAAACAGCCTCACAGCTTAATGGCATGGATTCCAAAAGATGTGGAAATATTCCTTTAAGATTAGGTCCATGTTGACACGACTGCATCACGCAATATCTGCAGATTGTTCAGCTGCACATTCATGCTGCAAATCTTTTGTTTTACCACTCCTAAAGGAAGTAGCCATTATAAGATGGGTAAATCATAGCTGTGAGGTAATGTGCATGGTCACCAACAATGCTCAGATAAGCCATGGAACTCCAGTGGTGATTGATTTGTATTAATAGGATCAAGAAAACAGTGTGCCAAGAAAACATTCCACACAGCATTACATTGCCACCATCAGCCAAGACTGTTGACATAAAGCAGGTTGGGTGATTGGATTCATGTTGCTTTCACCAAGTTCTGAACATACCATCAGCAGAAGTTGAGATTCATCAGTCAAGGGGCTACATTTCAGTTTTGGTGAGCCTGTGCCCACTGAAGCCTCAGCTTTCTGTTCTTGGCCGACAGAAGTCAAACTAACGTGGTCTTTTTGCTGCTGTAGCCCATCTGCCTCAAAGTTCAACATGTTTTGCTTTCTGAGATGCTTTTCTGCTCTCCATATTTATACAGAATGGTTGTCTAAATTTCTGTAGCCTTTCTTGCAGCTTGTACCAGTCTGGCCATTCTCCTCTTATCTCCCTCATCAACAAGGTGTTTCTATCTATAGAACTACTGCTCTCTGAATGCTTTTTTGTTTTTTGCACCAGTCTGAGCAAATTTCAAAAAAACTGTTATGCATGAAAATCCCAGGGGATCAGCAGTTATACAGAAACTAGCCATGTGCGGCCAACTACGTTGCACGTGTTAAAGTTGTCTGTGAAGGGCTCCCTGTTTAAACGCGGCTGCCAGTCGTGAATTGGGCCCTTCGTCGCACAGCATTATGATTTTTTATAAGGGAAACAAAATCACAAAAGAATACCCTTGGACATTCATTCGATAGGAACGGCCTACTTGGAATCACTGTCCGAATCGTAATTATGTGGTGGTGTAGGAGCATTTCTGCTTCTGTCCGTTCACAGTCCGTCTTGTTTTCACGCCGCTGTCGTTTCCACTCACGATCTCTTCTCAATCTTTCTCCAATCTCGCAGGTTGCTTTGTGGCAATCCAAAGAGTAAGGCAATATACACGGAGCAATGGTTACAAAAGGGGGACACATAGGTATCCAGGCTCTTTAAAGCATAAATAGGGATCACTTCACTGACATGTGAGCAAGCCATGGTACAACTGTGAGACGTGCAGCACTCGCCAGCTACAACGTAACAATAATAATTTCAGGAATGTGCTGTTACGTTGTCATTCATTTTACCCACTGTCTTTCTTTCATTCATATGTTACGTAGGCACGTACCTTTTATCTTCGGCAATCTCATTCTCTAACCAGGCCTCAGGAGCTAACCAGCGTAACACTGTCCGCCACCCCTTTCGTTATTCCAGCACATTGTTGACATCCGTGAGTAACAACAACGTACTAAACTGGAAGGTGGTCTATGCATGCGTGGAATTCACGGACAAACAAAGATCAAGATCTAAATGAAGATCTATTTAGTTAATTTAAAGTACAACAATTTGTTTAGTTTGAATATCTGTGTTTTGAGGTGTGACTGGTGTACTACAGTCTTCAGTAGTATAAGCCTGGAGGAGATTCTTAATGCAATGCCTATGTTTTAGCTGTCTCTCTACTGCCATCTAGTGCTTCTTCTTCTAATTCATTCGCGGACAAACAAAGATCAAGATCCAAATGAAGATTATATATCGAGATTCTCAGATCTTCCCATCTGGCACCAACATTCATACCATGCTCAAAATCACTAAGATCACTCTTTTTGTCCATTTTGTTGATTGATGTGAACATTAACTGAAGCTCCTGTCCTGAATGTCATGCATTGTGTGAATAAGCAGGTGTGCAGCTGTTCTTAATAATTTGCCCAATGAGAGTATATTTGAATTTTATATTTAAAAGTTATCTTTCATTGAAGTAGATTCGATTATTTATTTATAAAAGCACATTTAAAACAACACAGGTTGCGCCAAAGTGCTGTACAAAAAAGCATTAAAATAAACACAATACAAACAATCATGCAAAAGCAGATTAATAAAACAACCAATTGTAACATCCACCACAATCCCATCATACACAATGAAAGACAGAAGAAAACAAGTAGGTCTTAAGCCGACTTTTAAAAACCTTGATCGAGGATGAAGACCTGATGTGCAGAGGTAAGTCATTCCAAAGCCTAGGAGCAACAACTGAGAAAGCACTGTCTCCCCTAGTACATTAGAGAATGAAAATATTTTAAACTTAGATTCTGAAAAATGTAATTTTTGTTGTCACAGTTTTATATTATTTTTTCTGAATGAAATGAGAACAGTACCTGAAATGAAAAATTACAAAATAAAACATAGACAAATCTATAAAAACTATACTAAAATTAATAATCATGTAAAAAGGTCTATTTTAGTCAGTCAGTCATTGAGTCATCATTCAACCCACTATATCTTAACTACAGGGTCACGGGGGTATGCTGGAGCCAATTCCAGCCAGCACAGGGTGCAAGGCAGGAACAAAGCCTGGGCAGGGCACCAGCCCACCACAGGGCACATACATATACCCACACACTAGGGACAATTTAGGATCGCCAATGCACCTAACCTGCATGTCTTTGGACTGTGGGTGGAAACCCACACATACACGGGGAGAACATGCAAAATCCATGCAGGGAGGAACCGGGAAGCAAACCCAGGTCTCCTCACTGCAAGGCAGCAGCGTTACCACTGCGCCACCGTGTCGCCCTATGTCTATTTTAAATATGCATAAATATAGTATAGTGGCAGATTGTATTACAGAGGTACATATATGCAAAACATAATTAAAGAAAGTATGCCTGTATGTACTCATATGCTACATGTAAAGACAGTGCAATCCAAGAGACTCAGAAAGTAACCTGTTTAATTAGTATGTCATTATGCTCCATAAATGTTTAAGACATTCTATTAATTCAGCGCTTAAGAAATAAAGAATCAGTTTTGCCTTATAATGCTCATTAAGGTCTCATAAACACAGTGTCTATTGTAATTAGTGTGATGAAATCCAACAGCCAGATACTTATTTTTATTGGCACAGTTACTGTTATAAATATGTAAACAAGAAAGCTCCAGAGCATATTTCCAGCTGTTTTCTATCAGTTTCATGTGACTATAGCTTGAGGTGTCTAGAGACATCAATGTATATTGTATTGCAAATACAGAGTGAGGACTACGGCTAAATATGATACCGAGCCAATCAAAACATTGGATCCATGCACTAATTAGGCTGCCACTCATAATCAGTCACTGATGCTTGGCTACCTGTTATTATGAACTCAAAATCTTCTTGCATTCTTTAACAGAGCAGCTGGACTTAATCTGTGTTCAATATTACTTAAAAGGGTATGTTTGCATACTTATCCTAATATGTGAACTGCATTATAATTAGCTTCATATTGCATACGTTTTCTACCCCAATGTCAAACAAACTGTTTTATATGTGCTCCTTGGTTACAAATTATGAGTAGATGAACAGGTTATGTCTAAGAGATTGGAAATGTTATGCCAGTTTTCATAAGGGTGGTGGGGAGACACATTTGCTTAAATGCATTGTGTCTGTTTATATTATCACCAGCTTATTAAATCTTGGTAAGATGTTGATTGATTTATTCACTTGTAGCTTTTTACATCTTAGTAGTGCCACAAGCTCAATATCATTTAATGTTTCTTCAACCTTACCTGTAGATTCAGTGGTGCCAGTATGCAGCAGTCAATCTGAATGAATGTCAATTATCTGAAGTATTTCAATTTACAGATTTTATTTATCTGTGCCATGTTGATCTAAAGATTTTGTGTTTTTGTTTCAGCTTAAGTAGATTTTTTTTTCTGTCCAAACTGACCAAATGACCTTATCATTAGACTGTTAGAGACTTAAAAAAGCTATTCTATATTTCTCCTAATGTAAGTGTGCATTATTTATTCTTTGTATACTATTTATGCATTATTTTTATCTAATTTTAATTTGTTTTTCTTTGTAACCACTATTTTAACATCTTGTAAAGCACTCTGATCTAGATTCTTTGTATGAAAATATGCAGTAGAAATAAATGTTTTTGTTGTTGTTGTTGTTGTTAAAGAAAGTGTTGTCTTGTAGTAATTGTAATTTTCTAACATGTCTGCATGAACTGAAAAATACACTTCAACATATTTTCCTTAGCATTATAATACGGCGAATTACAATGAAACTATGCCAGCTACTGTATGCAGCTAATTTGTAACTTGGCCTTTCATTACAAACTTAGTTACAATAAACATTCCATTCATCTATAGTTCTGTGTAATGCAATGTAGAAAGTTCTTGTTATCTGAAGAGGTTATGTTGTTGAAAACCCCCGTGGAAATGGGTTCTGAAGCATTAATTCTATGGGGAAAATGGGGTTAGGCTCAGGTGGACTAGACTGACTAGAGCTGCTGATTAACTGTACAGACTGCATCTCTGTTGTTAGTCATTAGCACTAAAACATAAGTAACATGATAGTTATAATTTGTTACTAACTCTCACCTATTCTGTTTATCTTCTCGGTACTGAAATGTGGCACTTGGTGCCATGGCCCACCTGCCAAGTTGTTTTGCCTGCCTATGGTAAAGTCATCCCTGATGGACGATCACAGGAATTGTGGGAAAGAGGGGTCCATTCATCGGATTGGCTGGCCCAGCACTGTTTCAGCCGTGGAATGGCCAAATGGGGGAGGCAGCTTGATGGATGAGGTCTCCAGGACTCTAAACAAATCCAAATCATATTATGTCATATCATCTACTGTTAAATTCTGCTCCGTACTTCTAAAATTTTTATTTGTACACTGTATTGAGGATTTGTTCTGTTCTGTGTATTGTACTGTATTGTATTGACCCCCTTCTTTTTGACACCCACTCCACGCCCAACCTACCTGGAAAGGGGTCTCTCTTTAAACTGCCTTTCCTGAGGTTTCTTCCATTTTTTTCTTGTCTTCTTAGAGAGTCAAGGCTGGGGGACTGTCAAGAAGCAGGGCCTGTTAAAGCCCATTGTAGCACTTCTTGTGTGATTTTGGGCTATATAAAAATAAATTCTATTTACTCCACACTTTTGCTACCTGTTGCCATAAACACATATTATCATGTACAGGCACTCCCCGGCTTAAGATCGAGATCTGTTTTTTTGCTGTCCTTAAGTTGAATTTGTATGTAAGTCAGAACACTCAGAATACTCAGTCTAGTATTTATTTTACCTTAATGTGCATATAAAATACTTAATAAACTCTTCCAAATAAAAAAACAAACTTAAAACATAGCATACAGAACTGTACATAATACAGTAGTAATAATAACAATAACAAAAGTAGCCATGTACATACAGTACTGTACTGTAAAAAAACATTAAAGTAACAGTTCTTAAAACAGTTTAGAAATAAAAGAAAAAGGATAGTGATTAAAGGGTAACACTCATTTGTGAGTTAACTATATTAATTAGATGATACAGAAAATGATAAACTTATTGGAGAGAATGGGCCTTGTGCTGCAGAGTCAGGGTTTGATTCTGCTGCTGTAGAGAGGGGGTTAACTACATGAAGTAGGCATCAAGATCGGTTTGTACAGATTCTTTCTCATCATAAATGACTTTGTAGCTGAAGCCCTCAGTAACTGTACTGTAAACTTGAATGAACCTCTCTGTATTAGGAACTTGCTCCTCCAACTTTACCATCCCTGCTTCAATGAGACATAAGGCTTCAGCTAACTCTTTTGTTGAGAAATTTTTTGGTTCTGGAGTTTCTAGGTCCTTGGTAATTGTTTCCTTTTTTCTGATGTATCACTAGCACTTGTATTGGATTTACACTTTGGCTGCATCATTCAAGGGTACTGTAAAAGAAAAAGGAGATTGTGATCAGACTGTGAGTGATACCTGCGCATTCAAAATCGATCATTCTAAACTGCATTCTAAACGCGATAATTCATGCTAGAAAGGAAAGAGCGGAAAATGGGCTGGTGACGCCTGCACTCTGAAGTGAAGGTTAATAATACATAAGCTTAACATATAATTTTTATGCAACATTTTCTTGTAATCGATTGCATTTTTATCCACTACCTCTTGATTTTCAGGTTCTCTAGATGCAAATAGTGCAGGTCAGTGGGCAGGGCTTTGTACCTCAATTTCCTACAATTCTTTGTTCTTCATAGCTGTAGAGCCAATTCAATCGATAGACTACTTCTCACTTCAACTGTTTTTATTTCACATGATTTTGATCTTTTCACCCCTGTGCTGTGAGCTTCACAGCGCTACGATCTCAGAAAATCCAAAGACCATGCATAATTGCAGTTCTGAAGTAATTAACGTGCACTTTAATTATAATATTCAAAATAACAGAAATTAGTCTTTAATATATCATAATTTAGATTTATTTACACTGAAGTAGAAACTGAATGTTTTGTATTATTGTAGTATTATAGTGTAGTGTCAGCACCGAATATCAAGTCAAGTCAAGTTGGGGAGCATACACTGGTACAGCTTGTTGCCGCACCCACCACACGACAAAACAACTCGGGATCCCAGTTGGCAACCCCCAGGCAGACACGTGGTCCTGTCCCACCCTCTGGAGATGACCCTCTCTCTGCTGCAGCCAGGTGTTACATGGGCGACCCCTTGGCCTGGTCCAGCCACTCGGGTCACCAACAATGAGGATCCTACAGGCTGGATCACCTTCGGGGAAACTTACCACGTGGGCGCAGTGCCGTAACTGATGCTCCCTCACAATGCAGGTAATGTGCCTCATCCGAATATCGCAATGGCTGAATTCCCTGCTCTTTACATGGTTCTTTTGGGAGGGCTTGCCATCCTTAAAGGGACTGCTTGCCTTTTGCTGCATTAGTTTGAAAAGTCTGTGCGACTATGTAGAGTTTATAGGCGCTCTTGCTGTTGATGATACAATGCCAGCTCAGTCTTTTTTTGTGACTCATCCCTTGTTCATGTAACTTGTTCTGCCATTGCATAGCATAGCATTGTGCCATTGTATAGCATTCCCTTCAAAGTCACTGTCCCCAGCAGCCATTTCCAACTCTTTGCAACAGTGCACAAACTCATCGAAAGGCCTGGGTGGTCTTCCCTCCCACTTCTGTCAAGCAGCCGGTGTTAAGGACACATCAACAAGGTTTGGGAGTGTTGTGTTGTCAGATGGCACAGCAGGGATGTTGTGTTCTGCACTGGCAGATGGCACAATTGGGATGTTAAGTGCTGTGCTGTTGCTCGGTGCAGCAGTTGTGTGGAGTGGCGATGCAGATGTACTGAATTCTTTGCTGTTTTTATTTAATAAACTGGTGCTGAAAACTGCATTCCAGGTCTAGATCTCAGCTTTCTGGCTCTCATCTCTACAATTTGCCTTGACCTTTGCATGCACATTTTTACCACTGGCCCACTTCTCACAGTTCACTTGGGGTCAGTGGCAACTCTATCTACCACATTTTTCCCCAGCTCAATGAGCCTGTGTCCACACATCCAGAAAAATGGAATTTAACAGATGGAGAGGCAGTGGTGCAGCTGCCCAGGTGTCAGTCTCTCAGCTGTCTCCATCCCTTTACTTCTGCTACAATCAGCACACCAGGTTACAGATCTGAGCCTCACGGCTGTCCAGCACCTCCAACGAAGAGCCATTACGGTGCTTGGCGCTATAAAAATACAAATCATCCTGTTTCCACTTCAGTGTAAATAAATGTAAACTGTGATGTAATAAAGGCTAATTTCTGTCATGTTAAATATTGTATTTAAATAGCATATCAGTTTCTTCAGAACTATTTTATGCGTGGTCTTCGCATTTTGTGAGGCAGTTTTGCTGTGAAGTTTGCAGTACAGGGGTGAAAAGATCAAAATCACGTGAATTAAACACAGTCAAAGTGAGAAGTATTCTATTGATCAAAGTGGCTCTACAGCTGCAAAGGACAAAGAATTGAGGGAAATAGCCAAGTCCCAGCCATTGACCCTCACTATTTGCATGTTGAGAACCTGAAAATGAAACTGCAAATGGGGGTATTTCATTTTAATTTTAATGTTTGCAACATTCTTGCATGTAGACTTTGAAAATGAAATTGCAAAAGGAGGTTGCATATTCATTTTATCATTTTCATTTTTGTTTTTGCAAAAAATACCTCCCATATTATCAGTGCATCCTACAATTAAAAATGTATCTGCATAAAAGCATTAGGTAGGTATTTTGGTGGCATGCAGCTTAAAATTAAGAATGAAAACTCTAGTTATTTCAGACTGATGTCATACATAACAGTAAATAGGGTGGATGGCTATGGCAAACTGGATGGAGTACCTTCCTTATTTTCACTGTAAAATATCCAAAGGAGTACTGCATCTTCATTCATGATTCTGAATGTGCAAGACCCCCTGAAGTTGGCTCTCCCCATGCTACAGTTTTTCTTGATTGCTTACACACTATTACCAGGCTTATGAGCTAAAAATTCAAAACCATAATGCCATCTACCAAAAAACACACCAATTTCCATAAACTATAAACCTTATTCTCCTGTTTTGACGGATGAGTCAGATGTGCAAAACTCTACACTCAAATCCCTTCATATGCAGTCGAATCCATAAGTATTTGGACAGTGACACAATTTTCATAATATTTGGCTCTACACACCACCACAATGGATTTGAAACAAAGCAATCATAGCCAGGTGGGAGCAGTTCCCTCATTATTTCATTAACTATTAAACACATTTAGCACACAATTCCAAGATGCAAGCACTACTGGTCAAAATTGTTCACACACCAGTTATAGCCTTAGGAGAGATAAAAGGGCCATGAGTCAGTCCAGTTGTTTTTGGAGCCACTACAGGAAGAAAGAGGAAGCGAAAGAGAACATAGAGGGGAGGTGGAAGAGGGTGTGAAAGAATAAGTGCAAGAGCAAGACGACAAATGGTTTAAAACAAGATTCGTACCACTTTTCTTCAACTTGTCTTTGTGCATGAGATGACAATGATAGAATCTGGTCAAAGAGTGCAACCAAACCTGAGCCTCTTCACAGTAGTTTCTATTAAGTGAAACTTCAGAGAGGAAAATAGCTAGGTCATTTACATACTGCTCTGTAATTTAAAGGAACTGAACGCATTAAAGGGTAAAACCTTTCAGAAAATATCTACATTTGTTGTTTACAGTCATTGCCAAAGGTTTTGAGAATGACACAAATATTAATTTTCACAAAGTTTGCTGCTTCAGTGTTTTTAAATCATTTTGTCAGATGTTTCTATGGTATACTGAAGTATAATTACAAGCATTTCATAAGTTTCAAAGGCTTTTATCAACAATTGCATTACGTTTATGCAAAGAGTCAATATTTGCAAAGAAGAGTGCTGCCTCTTCTTTTTCAAGACCTCTGCAATTCGCCCTGGCAGGCTGTCATTCAACTTCTTGGCCAAATCCTGACTGATGGCAGCCCATTCTTGCATAATCAATGCTTGGAATTTGTCATTAGTTGTGGGTTTTTGTTTGTCCACCTGCTTTTTTAGGATTGACCACATGATTAAAATCTGGGGAGTTTCCTGGCCATGGACCCAAAATTTCGATGTCTTGTTCCTTGAGCCACTTAATTATCACTTTTATCTTATGGCCATCATGCTGGAAAAGGCATTGTTCGTCACCAAACTGCTCTTGGATGGTTGGGAGAAGTTGCTCTCGGAGGATGTTTTGGTACTGTTCTTTATTCATGGCTGTGTTCTTAAGCAAAATTGTGAGTGAGCCCACTCCCTTGGCTGAGAAGCAACCCCACACATGAATGGTCTCAGGATGCTTTACTGTTGGCATGACCCAGGACTGATGGCAATGCTCAACTTTTCTTCTCCAGGCAGTCTTTTTTCCGAATGCCCCAAACAATCGGAAAGGGGATTCATCAGAGAAAATGACTTTCTCCCAGTCCTTAGCAGTCCAATCTCTCTCTGTACCTTTTGCAGAATATCAGTCTGTCCCTGATGTTTTTCTTGGAGAGAAGTGGCTTCTTTGCTGCCCTTCTTGATGCCAGGCCATCCTCCAAAAGTCTTTGCCTCACTGTGTGTGCAGATGAACTCATGCCTGCCTGCTGCCAATCCTGAGCAAGCTTTGCACTGTTGTTGATTGAGCTGCAGGATCAGGGCTCCTTTAGGAGACAGTCCTGGCACTTGCTGGACTTTCTTGGGTGCCCTGAAGCCTTCTTCACAACAATTGAACCTCTCTATTCTAACTCAATCAGCATGACAGAGTGATGTTCAGCCTTGTCCTCGTTAAACTCTCCCCTGTGTTAGAGAGGATCACTGAAATGATGTCAGCAGGTCCTTTGGTGGTAGGGCTGAAATGCAGTGGAAATGGTTTTTTGGGATGAAGTTCATTTTCATGACAAAGAGTAACTTTGCAATTAATTGCAATTCATCTGATCACTCTTCAGAATATTCTGCAGTATATGCAAATTGCCATTATAAAAACTGAGGCAGCAAACTTTGTGAAAATTAATATTTGTGTCATTCTCAAAACTTTTGGCCACGACTGTATATAGTGTTCATTATGTAAAGAGGTAGAGGTATTGGGGATAAGTAACATTACTTATCACAGTAACAGATTTTTACAGTAGCGTTTTAAATTGATCTCACCAGTGTGTAAGATGGTGTTGTAGTGTATGTGTTTTTCAGGGCTTTTGTGTTATGTCTGAAGGCAAAGTTTGGGTTTTCAGCAAGATTGCTCGGTTTTGAGTGGTTTTGGTCTGTAAGCTGGAAGTTTTTAGAGTTGAGAGTGTATATATGGATTTGAGTTGAGAGTTTTGGGAAATGGAGGCAATAATTTCAAGAAATGCTTTTTAGCAATCGAGAAAAACTGTAATAAGGTTGGACAATACCTAATTTGTATAGCATTTTTCATAGTGAACACCATCCCTCAGGGATTTAGAGCCAGAATATGTTTGCTTGCAGCAGTATATAATGTTAACAGAGACAAATACATTGAATGCTTCAGTGACAGGAGAAATATGTCAATAAAATGATATTTATATTAAGAAGAAAGCACTGCTATTCAATTGTTTATCTAAATAGTCCTCTGTTTCAGAATTAGAGGTGAAATATCCGTTCAGATTTTGTGGAATGTCTTGCACAATGATTATTTTTATTTTTTTTTATTTTTTTAGTTTGCCTATTACATTTATATTCACTTAGCTGACAGATTTAGTCAGTGACTTACAAATCACAATTGCTACTTTTTTTACTGTAATGCAACTTTTCCTGCTGTAATGACAAGACTATGCTAAATGGGCACCCCAAAGGTGAACCCCATATATTGAAAAGCAGAAAAGGCTCAAAAAACAAAATGCGTGTTAAGCACAAATGGTTGAGACTTCATGATAAGTTCACAGAGTCTGTCCAAGATGGCTACGCTTCTGGTTTTGACGGTTTCTCGGAGGAAGAGGTGGGTCCAGGTGGAGAGACCCTGGAAGTGACATCATGGTTGGAGGCACGTCAATCTTCCTTTCTGCAGAGGGGAAAGGAAAAGAGAGATCTTTATTGCTTAGCGCCCTCGTGTGTTCCAGGGGAGTAATATAATTAACCAAGCCCTGTGATTGCATGGGTCAACTCCTTGCTCCCTTTTCCATAATAGGAGCCTCTTGAACCCGACACTGTCAATTATGTAACCGAATGAGATAAGCTGATGACAAAACACATTAAGCAAGGGATTGGTGAAAAGTGCAAGTGCTTTTATTAAAAAAATATATATTTATATATAAATAATGTCCAAAACGTGCAGTGCTCAAAAAAGTTCAATAAATAAATAATTTGTAAAAAATTGAACAGTGGAGATTAAAGTCAATAAATAGAAAAAAAAATCAGTTAAAAACTAGATTAAAATTCAGACAGGAGTCTTCTCTAAAATGCTCAACCTACGGTGCTTCCCTTTAAAAACCCAACACCTCTTGGGCTTATCCTTCTAGGACCTCACAGCATGGAGAAACGTCTACCAACATGCACAGACCCATCAATCTTAGCCCATGTCCTCGCCGCCCAATCCACTGCATTCTATGGGAGGCCACCGGACCCTGCTTGCTCGACCACCACTGCCAATCCAGGCAGGATCCAGGGAGGATCTGTCCTCCCACCGCTGCCATTCACAAGTCCATCTGGCGAGAGGATTCTCCTGAGCATAACGATCCCTCCTGCTTCCTGGATGCTCAGCAGGAGTGATCCCCATGCCCCCCTCCTGAGCACTGACAGTAGGTTACTCCTGAGGCACCATTCCAGTCCACATGCTTCTCTCCTAAGCACCGGCTCACTGCTGCTCCTGCCTTTCTCTCTGTCTATTAACCTCCGATCTTCCTTCATTCTTTCCTTTCTCCCTCTGTTCCTAGTCCTTTCTATTCCCCCCCTTGAACTCGCGCTTCCCTTTATAAACGGGGATGTGGCACAGCCGTGGCAACCAGCAGGTCCTGACATCAATTAGGGGTCATGGACATTTCTACACCTGCACACCAGGCAAGACCACCAAGCCTGTATTGTGCATGGAAACCGCTCTCTCCATGCTACCATGCCCCCTTCCCCCAAAGAAGCGAACGTGGCAATTATTTATTTAAACCTCCAATCTGCTGCAGACCTCACTTTACCACATGCCCTTAAGTTGTTCCCCACCTGCACGCATGTGATACCGCCTCGGTCTTAAGATATTTTCCTTTCAGCATCTTCTTCAATTTTCATTTTGGAGAGTTTTTAAAATACTTTTATTAAAAATGTAGTCCACATATTATGGATCATGTGGGTAATGAGATGAACCACACCAGGTGAGCAGTGAAAAAATAATGTAATATTTCCAAACCCATGTCATGATCATGGTGTCTAGGGGGGTATACCAGCAGGCTCGGGCAGAAGACGGAAAGCAGTCTTAGAGTGAACTCTGTTACATTGCAGGGGATACTCATGCACACACACTCACATGATGAACAATTTACAGTCAACGCTTAACCAAAATTGTCAACAGGAATAACCTGAAAACTCCACCAAGAATCTCAGGAGGCACCAGTGCTAACTGCTGCACCACCACATTGCTCATGAGTAATTTCTTAGGCTAAAAAATGCAGTTCTATATCCCTGAAACTTGAGTGTTTGTTAAAAGGAGGGGTCCCTCAGGTAACAACAGCACTAGAACCTTCCTTAAAAAGATGCTGTGAGTCTGTTTCTCTCACTTGGGAACAATTAGAGCCTATCTGGCCTGGCTCTTAAATGGGTAATGTGCTGATAGCTTTTTCTTGCCCCAGAGTGGTGCCGATCACCACCTAATGGAGTCTTGACATTCCTTCTTGATTTTGACTATCTTTCTTTGTCTCTTTCTAAGATGAAGTTCACACATCCCAACACCTGCTAGGCCATCTTCCCTCTTCCCTCTAACATCAATGGAGAACACAGTATGTTTCCTACAGGGACACCACTATCTTACTTCTTCCCTCGTATTACTTTGGGTGCACCATGCATGACAGAGTTTGTTGCCCACTGTAGGACCCTGACATTTAACGATATTCACTCACTGTCAGTGTAGGCCTCTCCGTTATGAAACATTTTCACTTTTTCATCCTGCTTATATCCTTACACCAGAAATCTTTGACAATAAATAGCTACACAAACTATAAAAGAAGAATATGTGATAACCAAACAGAACATTCCAGGTGATTGTTAAAAATTGGTGGAATATCAGATAAGCAAAGATGCAAGGATAAATGTGGCGATGTGAGGTGATCAGGTAAGTCCAAACACAAGGGAAAGATTTAAATGTAAATGTAAGGTCATGTTAGAGCTAACGCTGAAACATTGTGCTCAAAGGTGTTCAATTCATGAAAGGATTCCTGTGAGTGTTTATGACCCCCTGGGACAACTCATATGGAGTTGGATCATATGATTGGTATTTTTTAAGAAATCCCATTTGGCAGCACATTTAATGAATTTATGCTGTCTTTTTAGCTAATGTGAAAATCCTTAGCTTGCTTTTTTTTCAGTCAAGAAACTTTGCAGCTGTTTGACTGTCTTTGGCACCTCTCAAGCGAACACTCATTTGCTTGTGACAGCCAGTGTCGTCAGCTAAAATGGAAAGAAAATGTGGTTTCTCGGATTCTTCAATTATGCTGTCAGTAATGCAGGTCACTGCTGCTTTGACTAGATTGTTTTCTGGAGTCAATGACAGGTATCTCATATGTGCAAGAGCACCAATCTCTTGTCTTTTATTCAGAGTCAGAATGTTTTTCAGTAAAGTTCTCCCCAGGTGTTATGTATTGCCAGAGTCTTCTCTAGGAAAAAAAGAAGACAGCTGCAGTAGCTTTTCGTTTGCTTCTCATTAGCATAAGTTGCTCACTTCTTGTTCTCCTCGTTTGTTTGCATGCACCACTGGCGGAGTGCCCACGCAAACACTAAATGTCTGTGTGTCTGTGGTCAACGAATGTGTGAAGATCTCTCCTAAGCCTGTCTCCCGTTATTAAAGCCTTCTCCTCTGACTACTGCATCACCTGTCTTTCTTTACTCATCAACAGATGCCACCTGCTTGAAAAAACCTAAAGAGTGAGCAGGCGCATCTGATGTACAGATTTGAGTCAGCTCAGCAGCTGAAGCATATTTTTTTTAACCTGGGTATGTCAGATTTGCTAAAGAGGAATGTTCCATATTTTGTAAAATGATGTGACTTTTTCAATAATCTGGATTAACTTGCATAAAAACATTTTTTCACATGCAACCTCTATAAAAAAAAAAAGTATTCACATCCTTTTGTTCACACCTTGGAGAGGGGTGTTCCATATTTGTAATTAATTTTGGACACTTTGCAGAGATCTGTTTTCTCTTTCACATTAATGAGACTTTTTCTGTTGATCGGTGTCAAAAAAAACAAATTAAATCCACCGTGATTCAATGTTGTATAACAAAAAAATATGAAAACTCCCAAGGGGGTGAGTACTTTCTAAAGCAGGGGTCGCCAAGTCCGGTCCTGGAAGACCACCATGGCTGCAGGTCTTCATTGTAACCCTTTTTTTAATGATTGCCCTGTTTGTGCTGCTAATTAACTTCTTGTGAATTCATTTTAATTGAATTGCTTTTTTAAGATTTGCTCCCGTGAATTTCTTCATCGTTCTTCTCAATTGCTTCATTTCTTTCCTTAAATGGCACCCAAACGGAAATGAAATGTGAAGTGATGGAGCCAACAGAAGACCAACTGAATGAGGGCCTTGAACTCCAACCAATTTCACTCCAACCATCTGCTTAATGAGGTGCCAGTTCCTGTCATTAATTAAACCTGTTCTTTAATTTCATAACTTTGTTGCTGTTCTCATGGTGCATTAGCAGACATTTCCAAAAATGTTGATTTTCTCTTTCTAAGAGCACTGTTAAAATGTTTTGGGGACTTTAGCAGATTGATATTCCTGAGACCTTCATCTTTCTTTATTTTCAGATATTGTACTTTGGACACCAGTTGTTTTGGCTCATTTTGTATCTCATTATTGTTTGGCTGCTAATTAAGGAAAAAGAAACAATTAAGGGGTCTGAGTCTTCAAGAACAAGTCAATTAAAATTAGTTTAAATTAAGTTAATTACCAGCAAAACAGGTCACGCATTAAGAAAAGGGTTAGAATGAAAACCTGCAGCCATGGTGGTCCTTCAGGACCGGAGTTGGCGACCCCATTCTAAAGACTCTGTTGGGTCAAGTCAAGTTAGGTTGGAGAACATGCACCGGTACAGCATGTTGCCGCACCCAACACACGATAAAACAGATCAGGATCCCATTTTGCAACCCCCCAGGCAGACACACAGTCCACTCCCAACACCCAGAAATGACCCTCTATCTGCTGCAGCCAGGTGTTACGTGGCCATCACCTTGGCCTGGTCCAGCTGCTCTGGTCCTCAATAATGAGGATCCTGTGAGCCGGATCACCCTCTGGGAATCGTGCCACATGGCTGTAGTACTGTAAATGAGACTCCCTCACAATGCAGGTAATATGCTTCATTTGGGGCTCCATGAGCAACCACTCGTGTGACACAAAGTCAAACCAGCAGCACCCAAGGAATTCTTTAAAGCGACACAGTACCGAAGGATTCCAATCTTCATCTAAGGTCACTGGATAGCGTCCACGTCTCACAAACATATAGCAAAACAGGAAGCACCAGGACTCTAAAGACTTGGACTTTGGTGCTTTTGCAGAGATATTTGGAGCACCACACACCCCTTTCCAGCGACCTCATGACCCCCCATGCTCTCCCAATCCGTCTTTTGACTTCATAGGAAGAGTCACCAAAGACATGAATGTTGCTGCCCAAGAAGTCATTAAAGGCCTGGATCTTGGTTTTAACCTAGGACAAATGCAACCCCAGACAGTCAGACTCCTTGCTCAGTCTCTTGAAAGCACCGATCAGAGCCTCCATTGACTCCACGAAGATCACAACATCATCAGCAAAGTCAAGATCAGTGATTCTTTCTTCACTAGCAGATGTCCCACTGCCGCTGGACCACAAAACCCTGCCAAACACCCAATCAATGCAAGCACTGAACAGAGAAAGAGCAAGAACACACCCCTGATGAACCCCAGAATTAACTGGGAAAAACTCAGAGGTTCTGCATCCACTCTGTACAGCACTCACAGTGTACAGGCCAGCCATTATATCTTGCAACTTCTGGGAGATCCTGTGAAGTCTCAGGATGTCCCATAGAGCAGCTCAATCAACCGTGTCAAATGCTTTATGAAAATCGTCTAAGGCTGCAAAGAAACACTGCCAATATTCACATTTGTGCTCAAGGAGAACCCTCAGTCGATGGTAGACTTCTTAGGCATAAAACTAGACCACTCCAGTTGGTGGTAGGTGAGCAAGTGGTTACGGACCCTATTGAGGAAGACTCTAGCAAGGACCTGACCTGACACCAAGAACAGTGTTATACACCTGTAGTTGCTGCAATCCAGGTGATCAGATAGGGATGACAAGTCCCATTTTACAGTCAGTTGGGATGACGCCTGTCTCCCAAATGGAAGCAAAGATTGTTTGCAATGCCAGGAGGACAGTCTTACCAACAGCCCGGAGAATTTCACTCCAGATACAACAGGTCCCTACAGCCTTCCCTACCCTCAGCTGGTTCACCATCTGTGCAATCTCAGTGAGATTGGGTGGTTCACAGCTAATTGGAGGATCAGCCTCAACAACCATAGACTCATAGATGTCCAACGTCCTGGCCAGAGGATCAGTTTAAAATAGCTGCTCAAAGTAGCCAGTACAGTGGACCACAAATGCAATGTCATCTGTAAGGCCTGCTCCATCACCTACCCTGACTGTGACTCTCTGAAGAAAAGATTTGAATGTGTGTAATGCTTTGATTCCTCTGTAAGCAGGACATGGGTCACTAGACCATAGATGGTGTGTCACCTACTCACAGAGTCCTCTAACAAATGCCTCTTTATCTGCCCTCAGAGCCCTCAAAGCTGTCTTTCTCAATTCCTGGTACAGACCAGAGTTGCCATCAAGCTGTGCACTGTGACTCCTCTCGATGACATCCAGGGTGCCCAGTGAGATTAAACAGATCCTTCTGGGAACACCAGTAACACCAACACAATCCCCAGAAACCTTCAGTGTCTTGTCATGGAGGGTCTCCCACATCACATTAGGATATACAGTTGCACCTAAGTCTGCAAGTTCCTCACATTGTGCGCAAACTCATTAGAAACAGGTCCAGCATCATTCTCCTAGTAGGTGATAGCCTACAGGACCTAAGCTGGATCTTTAGAGTAGCAACAACAAGTCTTTGGTCAGAATTCACAAACTGGGCACTTCTGCAGACCCTGCAGATCTGTAGGGGCCTCCAGAGTCTGCCGATGTGGATGTGATTGATGTTCTTCACCACACCACCAGTTTGCAATATCAAGTCCAACCATGTGGCTCAGTGTGAGTCTCATGATACGCTCATTGAAAGGAGTAACATTGGACACCATCAGAAGAAACTGATCCGTCACAGCAACAGCTACTCCCTGAGTATAACAGCCATCATTGCAACCAGCCAATAAAAGGTATACCTGCCTACAGAGATCTGGGCAGTCCCATGTCTGCGCACCTCAGAGAGTGATGCTACTGAAATGTAGAGTTTACGAAGCTCCTCCAGCAGCAGAGGAAGATGATCATCATGCCAAAAAGACAAGACGTTCCACGTGCCTACCCAGATGGGCCGCCTCAAATTGGGACCAGAGTGCTGCTGTGTGGTGGGAAATGCCTCACTACTACACCAGTTCCAATCCCCAACAGGCCTGAACCCACTGGCTGTCCAGCGATTTCAACTATTCCAGGGATGAGGCTCCCAGGAGCTTTCCCCCATCCCCTTAATAATGCAAGCATCCTTCCTATGGGCAGCTGCAGCAGAGTTACTCCCGCAGAGAGCAAAAAGGAGTCATGTGTGGCATTCCAGAGCTGCATGAAGTTTTCACAGTGGCTGGAATGCCAATCTTGCCTTCAACTCCCAGGTTTTCCCTGCAGTTGGAGGGCACTTACAGAGCCAGATGCAGTTCAACGTCATACCCAGGGTATTGACCAGTATTTATTATTTCTTGATATATTAAGAGAATACGCTAATAGATTTTTCCCAGGACTGCAATGGGTGCTTTTGATGGGTTACAGAACATGGACCACACATTTCACTAATGATAGCTGATATCTGAGTGAAGTTTCGAGTGTAGAGTCTCCTCTTCTTCCCATAAGTATGCTATTGAGTAGTGTAATAACACTTTTCACTGTAGATGTGTTTGCATGCTTCTTTATAATAGATTGGCCTCTCTCCCAACTAGGCTGAGATCCTACAAATTCTCATCATACTCTGTTGCCAGCTCATGATTAAAGTGATGGTGTTGATCAGAATAAGATCATAGATAGATAGACAGATCTTTATTTGTCCAGGGGTAACATGACCTTACATAAGCAACTAATTGTTTTACATCATGTGAGGATTTACCTGATCATCACAAATGGCTGCCTTTATCCTTGGAACTTTGTTGATGTGATATTACATCAGTGATGTACAAAGAGATAAATTTCACATGACGTTCAGGCACCCTGGCATCTGCTAGGCCATCTGAAATGGGTTTTTGTGTAAAGCCAGAGTTCTGGTTACAGCAAGTGCTCACATTTTATTTTAACTGTACCAGGGACAAACAGGTAGAACTACAGATTAAGTCAAGGAATCCACCAGGTTCACTCTTTTTTGATATGCAGTATATATTTTTATTTTACCTTGAATGGACATTAGGGCAGCTCTCTCTCCCCTTTTCAAATGAACAGATTCTTTTCTCATAGACCCACATTTATATATTAAACCTCTTCAGTAGTTTTGCCTGTTCTTACAACTATCAATTTTTGGGAATATACAGTTACAATGGCCTTGCACCCAGCACTACAGTCCATTGTGTTCTGTTCAATAGCTCTTTCAGATTGTCATTCTAGCCTTCCTGCTGGAAGCGTCCTCCCTCATCACTGGTTGACTTAGCTGAGAAAGGATCTTGGTCCTAAGCCCCTGGCAGCAGAACAGAGCAAACATGCAAGCAGAAAAACAAGCTTAATCCTAGTTCCTAAAGAAAAAGCAAATAGATTGTGTGGCAATTCACACCATACAGGTTAAATTGTCTTGTATTTCTGTAAAGAGGCAAAGATCAACAACAAAGGTGGAGCTTATCTTGTAGTTGCATAAATTATCAGCAGCAACTCAAAGAATTATTGGTTTAACTCCAATGTTATTAGTTCCCAACCTTATTTATTGTGACCATTTGTACTGTGCTGTGTTCCCTGGGGCCACTTTAGCCACAGAGAAACTATTCTTTTACATCGCTTCGAAATACAGAAGAAACACAGTCTATTTGCTTAAGGGCTTAATTTTGTGGAATCAGCATGTTGGCTATCGGCAGTATCATGTAAGGCTTTAACTGAACGTTGTTTGGAGGATTTATAGCCAGTTTACTCTCCTGCTCTTCTGTACTTTCTCTGTCCTGTGCAGACCACCACTGGATCCATCTCAGTCTCTGAGCTTGAGTGGAGTGGAAGACTCCTATGTGTTCTTTTAATCTCAAGAATAAAACTGGAGCAAGATAAACAACTCGAAAGTTGTCCAGTGTGCTCTGCATTCCAATAATAGCTCAAATACTGAATAAAGCTGGAGTACTATTCCTCCAAGTGCCAAAATATAAGTCTCTCTGCTCAGTTCTCCTTTGCCTGTCTTCTGAACATCTCAAAAGCCCAAACATGATGATACTTAACGCAGTATAGGTATATTCTTGTTCCCTTTTCTTTGGGGGCTAGTAATTGCAAGGCCTTTCTGCCTCCCAGGTTTTTTGCCCTTATTCAGGGGCTCATTCAACTAACTCCCTATGGAGTTAGGGACTGATGGACTGGTGGACTGAACTGTGTAAGTGCTTTGTGGAAATAGTGTTTATAAGTAAAATCACGCAGAGCCAAGTAACACAGCAGCATTTCTAAAAATCAGGACATGTAATGCTCCAAAGTCTTCAACATTGTTCATATAGAATAATTATCAGAATACTCTGGCAATTCTTATCTGAAAACAAAAATATTTGCAAACAAGGTACATTTTGCTTCAACATGTCTTTGTAAAAGTCTTCATGTCACAGTTTAATTCACACTTTCAAACATTGCAAGGAAAGTTCTGCTCTTTCCTCTTGTGTGGTTTATTAGTATTGTTATAATCTGTGTCTGTTGATTTTTTTTGTATCACTTTGCACCCTGGACTGTGACATTTTTGTCATATTTGAAAGCATTGCTTAAGAATTGAGACTCATTATAATGTTTAAATTTACTTATTTTACTTCTTCATTAGAAAATATCACGTCTTTTTGCAATGATATTATTTGTTATATGAGTGACTTTTGTTTGTAGTTTCTATAGCATTGCTTTACTCGGTTGGGTAAAGGTGCATAGGACCAACAATATAAAGATCAGCAACATGAACTTCCTGGTTATCTGAGATTGCAGATTCTCCTGAAGATTTTGCATGTGATTGATGTGTGTTGAAATGTTTTACAGTCTATTGCCTTTGAGCTGTATCTGTGTGTTAGTCTTTTGTCTCCATGGCATTTGAAACTTGCTTGGTCTTTAATTAGTCGCATTCTTTTTCCTTAAAGGTAATATGCTCTTGCTAGCAGAATATGTGTACTTACCGTATCACAGCACATATTTGTTGTATGAATTTACAGAAATTCATATAAATTGATATAAAATGAGAAAAACAATCAAATTAATTTGCCATGTAATAAAACAATTCTTTGTGACAAAGTGTTTGGATTCCAGAGTTACTACCTGTAAATGAATTATGTGAATGTTGTATATATTGTCAGGTTCAGTTCATTTCTTTATGCTGACCTTCCAAATCAGGATATCACCAGATGTACCTACACCATAGGAGGGTAGCTATCTAAGAAGGTCACAGAGGCCTCTACTGGTCACTTCACTTCCAGGTAAACTCTTAAACAGAAATAAAAATGCAAGATATCTAAAAAAGGCAAAATTGGGAGATACAGAGATGATGAAGGAGAGATTCCAACTGCCCAATTGCAATTGACAAAAAGTTCAGACCAAGTTCTCCAATGCATAGGAGGCAGGAAACATTAACAACAACACAACAGTTGCAGACATATAAGGCTGCATTAATGAAACACTTCCCTGCAGTAACTGAAAATTGGGGAAGATGCTTTCTGGCATTTGGAATTACTTCTTTCTCTTTAGACTAGTGGATTAGGCTGAAAGAGGAAATGATGTGAGTATTGATCAGTAGAGACAGTAATAACATATCTTGTGTTAAAATACTGATTGGTCAGAACAAAATAGAATATCAGAACACAAGATTTCTGAAGTTAACGCACAGATCTACAAAACATTACCCTTCAGTTATAATCATACTTGATTCCCAACGTATATGCATAAATGTATTCTTTTCTCCACCTCATATAGTCGCCATGAAAAAGGATTTGCAGTACAGCGTCATCAGTGCTAACAGTAAAAAAGCAATTCCTTCCTTGCCATCAGGATTTGAGGAGAAGACTAGAAAGGATCTACTTGTACATGTAGTCTTAGATGACAAACAGCACAGACACTAAACCACCAGTGGAAGCTGGTGACAAAAAAAATCCTAATCTCTTTTTCTGGAGCTCCTATTCAGTTCTGGGCTCAAGTCCCTAGCTTAAGTAACAAAAAGAAAAACTATTTTACTCTATAAAAAAGTCTCCTGACATTCAGTTTGTTTTAGTTGCTAATGACCAGCCAATCTTTAGTAAATGTTTCTCATGTATATGATGCTGAACAGGAGTAATATGTCATTTAGCATGGCAAGACATACCATGGAGCCTACTGAGGACACCTTCAATACGCTTTACAGCAAATGTAGAGACTGAATGCAAACTAAAGTCCTAAACAAAAATAAAACATGGAATAGTCAGAAAATGTGCCCAAAGCTACCCAGAATTTCACAAGCAGTAAAATAAGCAGGCTGCGGCACTGTACATCATTTTGAGGGCTTCAAAGATGTTACAACCCCAATTCCAAAAAACTTGGGATGCTGTATAAAATGTAAATAAAATCAGAATGCAATGATTTTGCAAATCCCATAAACCCATATTTTATTCACAATAGAACATACAAAACATATCAAATGTTGAAAGTGAGACACTTTACTATTTTTTATATGAAAAATATTAGCTCATTTTGAATTTATGGCAGCAACATGTCTCAAAAAATTTGGGACGGGGCAACAAAAGACTGGAAAAGTAAGTGGTACTAAAAAGAAACAGCTGGAAGAACAATTTGTGACTAATTAGTTTAACTGGCAACGAGAATTGGCAACAACATGAATGGGTATAAAAAGAGCATCTTAAAGGGTATAGTCTCTCAGAAGTAAAGATGAGCATGAGGTTCACCAATCTGCAAAAAACTGCACCTACAAATTATTGTGCAATTTCAGAATAATGTTCTTCAACATAAAATTGTGAAGACTTTGAATATCTCATCATCTACAGTACATAATATCAACAAATTCTGAGAATCTGGAGAAAAATCTGCATGCATGGGATTAGGCCGAAAATCAGTATTGGATGCATGTGTTCTTCAGCCCTCAGGTGGCACTACATTAAAAACAGTAAAGCACTGTATGGGCTCAGGAACACTTTGAGAAATGATTGTCTGTAAACATAGTTCGACGTGCCATCCACAAGTGCAGGTCAAAGCTTTATCATGCAAAGAAGAAGCCATATGTGAACATGATCCAGAAACACCGCCATCTTCTCTGGTCCAAAGCTCATTTAAAATGGACTGAAGCAAAATGGAAAACTGTTCTGTGATCAGACAAATCGAAATTTAAAATTCATCTTGGAAAACATGAACGCCGTATTCTCCTGACTAAAGAGTAGAGGGACCATCTGGTTTGTTATCAGCAATCAGATCAAAAGCCTGCATTTCTGATGGTATGGGGGTGTATTAGTGCCTATGAAATTGGCAGCTTGCACATCTGGAAAGGTACGATCAATGCTGAAAGATTTTAGAGCAACATCCAGACAACATCTTTTTCAGAGAAAGGTTTTTTATATTTCAGCATGACAATGCCAAACCACATACTGCATCTATTAGAACAACATGGCATCATTGTAGAAGAGTCCAAGTGCTGAAATGGCCTGCCTGCAGTCCAGGTCTTTCACCATTTGAAAACATCTGGCACATCGTGAAACAAAAAACACAACAGAGAAGACTCAGGACTGTTGAGCAGCTAGAATCCTGTATTAGACAAGAATGGGACAACATTCTTCTCCCAAAAGTCCAGAAGCTCATCTCCTCCATTCCCAGACATTTACAGACTGTTGTTAAAAGAAGAGGGGATGCTACACAGTGGTAAACATGGCTCTGTCCCAACTTCCTTGAGACATGTTGCTGGCATCAAATTCAAAATGACCTTATTCTTTTCTTAAAATGGTTGTGAATAAAATACGAGTTTATGAGATTTGCAAATCATTGTATTCTGTTTTTATTTACATTTTACACAGCAGCCCAATTTTTATTTGTTGTATTTTTGTACAAATGGTTGTGATACTGCATTTTCATTGCAATGTCCCCATAATGTTCTGTCTTTGACTAGTAGTGTAATCCTGGCCCAATACTTCATTAACATGAAATAAATAGCACAGAAATGATAAAAAAGTGGAAAGATTTTAATTACACTGTAACTACTATGTAATTACCTGTATGTAAGTATGTAATTACCTATGTAAGTACAATGTAACTATGAGTTATTGCTCTGTACTTACTGTGTAATACAAAGTAACGCTATAGTTAATTACTCAGTTGTCATTGTTATTCCACAATTAATATAATTAAAATGTAACAATTTATCACTGATCCAAAATGTAATAAAAACATTAGGGTATGTAACTACAACTATGCAACAGATGTTCCATGGTCTGGGCAATTTTAATGGAGAATTGCAGTGATAACTGTATAGGTTTTCGATGATATTTCAAGATTATTTTAAATGGTGAAAGCACCTTTGCAAAGGTTACATACCCTAATGTTTTTATTACATTTTGAAAGTACAGCTACAATGTAACTATGTAAGTACACTTGTTTTTGGATCAGTGATAGATTGTTACATTGTAATTATATTAACTGTGGAATAACAATGACAACTGAGTAATTAACTATAGCGTTACTTTGTATTACACAGTAAGTACGGAGTAATAAGTCATAGTTACACTGTACTTATACAGGTAATTACATAGTAGTTACAGTGTAATTATGGACACAATCTAAAGTGTTACCGATTATATATATTTTGTTAACCCCGGTGTGGAAAATTGTCTTTACACATCACCTTTTGTTGGTCAGCGCGCACGATTAGCCACTATAAAGCTTCCCTAAAGCAATTTTTAGGTTGCATGCAAACAGATTTCTGTTTATGCAACACTTACTACTTATTGTTATTAATTGTTTTTCCAAAGTGAATATAGAATATCATCAAATTAAAGTATTTAACTAATTCAATGTAAATATCTGAGGTGGCATCAGTATGTCAATATCATATGTACATTCTGTACAGTACCTATTGAAAATCTGCTGCATTTATTTTTAAGACACCAGCACCATGGTGACTTGCATTTGATTTAGGGGTGAAAATAATGTAGTGTCAGGAGTTAAAATATAACTGTCTCTACATTTCCATTGAATTTTGTAGCATTTCTAGTTCTATTCTTTTTTCTCTCTTCTTTTACTTACTCTTTCTCTCTCACTTTTTTAATTTGTATTAAATCTGCACTTTGACAGTCCAAAGTAAACTGCCAACTCCAGCCTCTAGGGGTTTTGCCTAAGTAAGATAAGAAGAATGCAGTTCAGTAGCAGCTTTGCACAGCCTTGCTTCTGAATACAAAGTTAAACCCATCAGCTGCAGCAACTATGAGCATCTTTTCATTTCTTTATTAAACATACTAAATCTGAAAAAACAGAACAGTTGGCAAAGTCCTCCCTTGGGGTAGTCAAGCAGGCATATGTATGCCCTTCTGTCCACCGAAAGCTCATTTTCTGCTTATGAAGTCATGGAGGAGCATAAGTGATCTCCCCTCTGTTCCTTTTCCACTTGCATACTGAGATTTTCTAGGCTTATGATCTTGGCTGGTGCCTGTATCTCCGGCATGCACAGTGAAACTAAGTGACTTAACTTCTTCCCTTGTATTCCACAGCTCAAATCATATGATTTGTCAGTCTTAACGGTATCTCGTTTTGCTCAAGTCAGCAGTTCTTGTAAAAGGGAGTATCTCTTGTAACTGAAAAGTGCAATTCATTGTGAAGTAAACAGAGCTTTTAACACAGAGGACTGCTACTTAAATTTTGACTTAATTTCATCCATCCTGGATTTCAGTTTATGTGTGTTGTTTATATATATTTTTATGCATTTATTGCCTTAAAAACTGCTGAGCCAAAAGAAAAAGATGGCATAAACCCAGCAAAGAGGAAATGCTCATTTTTAGTCTGTTGTGGTCACCCTGGTTTTAAGGGAATGGTCCTTTTCTGCCTTTTTTGCCCAAGTCAGAAGTTTTCTTGTTTTCTTCTTGTGTGTATTTCAGGAGGATTATTTGTTGCTGTTTTTATAATATTTGCTGAGCTTCTGTATATTTCTTCAGCTTCTGTAAAAAGTAAAATTTCACCCTATTAAGAAATAAATTAGTTTCTTTATAAATAAAGTCACTTCATTTTGAATCTCAGAAGAAAAAAAAAACATCAAGGCAAGGAAGAAGATGCCCAAGTTGTACAAAAAGGCTCACATTAGAGTTTATCTTTTTATTGGCGGTTACTTTTCTTTCTTTGGATGATAATACAATAAGAACAGATTCAAATAGATGAGTCAGAAAATGAGGCTGTACTTTTAGCAAAGAAGGTTGGATCTCCATTCACTGTTATCTAATTATTTTATACATATATACTGTATATACATGAGAGAAATTTAATAGGTTATTGGGTTACATAGCATAACGTACAGTTCAGGTCAAGAATTGCATGGTTGTTTTGAATCAAATATGAAAGTTTGGGTTCAGTTACAGTCGTTGATATAGTAATTTTGAAACAGACAAGCCATTAATCTTTTATTACAGTCATGTTTTTAAAGTATCATTTATTTTTGAAAAGAAAAGTAGAACCTTATGACAGCATATTACTCAATCAAATAAATAATAATATAACAAATACGATTTAAATCCCAATCAGTCCAGAGAAAACAAATGAAAAATAGAAAAACAAAAGCACCCCCCCCCCAATAGAAAGAGTAAAAGAAGAAATGCACCTGCAGAAATGTATTAACTTATTAAATATAACAGAATTAATAGCATAAGGGAGTCAATCCTGGGCCCAGCATGCCTATTCTAACATTATATTAATGATTTTTGTCATGGTTTTAAAAATAATTACACATATTCTCTTAAAGAGAATTAGATTTTTCTAATTTGAGATAATAAAGAATGTTACTTACACACTGAGGTATATAATTCAGGATAGAATTCTTCCAGTTGATCAAGATAGGTCTGTGTGCTAGTATTGTGGTACAGAACATTACAATTGATTTCTTCCTGTGCACTTCAATACCATCTGGGAGTGTACTGAATATCACCATTAATGGATCAAGAGTGACTGGGACATCTAGGCTATCTGAATAAATTTAAAGACGTTGGTCCAGAATGATGCTAATTTAGTGCACTCCCAAAATACGTGGCCTAATGATGACAGTGCTCAAAAGTTGGGTCTTGCTCTTGGGATATTTTCGGAAAGTTGAATGGGATAAATATAATCAATAAAAGATTTTTAGTGGAATTATGGAATGCTTAGTGAACACAGAACTAGAGTGTGTTCTATGTATGGCTGAGTTTCACTCATTTTCTAAGATATTAATTGAAAGGTACCTCTCACACTATTTCTTATGATCTTTGAAATATTTTTATACTGTATATTGTTAAAATGTTGTCTAAACCTTTATCAAGACTAACTAGTGTAGAGT
>JANRMT010062857.1:11486663-11502074 GCA_026402145.1 Polypterus bichir lapradei | reverse complement strand
CCCCCCAATAGAAAGAGTAAAAGAAGAAATGCACCTGCAGAAATGTATTAACTTATTAAATATAACAGAATTAATAGCATAAGGGAGTCAATCCTGGGCCCAGCATGCCTATTCTAACATATTAATGATTTTTGTCATGGTTTTAAAAATAATTACACATATTCTCTTAAAGAGAATTAGATTTTTTCTAATTTGAGATAATATAGAATGTTACTTACACACTGAGGTATATAATTCAGGATAGAATTCTTCCAGTTGATCAAGATAGGTCTGTGTGCTAGTATTGTGGTACAGAACATTACAATTGATTTCTTCCTGTGCACTTCAATACCATCTGGGAGTGTACTGAATATCGCCATTAATGGATCAAGAGTGACTGGGACATCTAGGCTATCTGAATAAATTTAAAGACGTTGGTCCAGAATGATGCTAATTTAGTGCACTCCCAAAATACGTGGCCTAATGATGACAGTGCTCAAAAGTTGGGTCTTGCTCTTGGGATATTTTCGGAAAGTTGAATGGGATAAATATGATCAATAAAAGATTTTTAGTGGAATTATGGAATGCTTAGTGAACACAGAACTAGAGTGTGTTCTATGTATGGCTGAGTTTCACTCATTTTCTAAGATATTAATTGAAAGGTACCTCTCACACTATTTCTTATGATCTTTGAAATATTTTTATACTGTATATTGTTAAAATGTTGTCTAAACCTTTATCAAGACTAACTAGTGTAGAGTAAGATACTGTAGGTGGGAAATTTAATTTGGAGATTAATTGTTCATAAGAAAATCCAAACACATTTCTCCAGTTTTGATGTCGCTACACTGGTTACCTGTGTCATTCAGAATTGACTTTAAAATACTGCTTATGGTTTACAAAGCCTTAAATAATCTCTCTCCATCTTATATATTGGAATGTCTGACATCTTATATTCCAAATCGTAACCTTAGATCCTCAAATGAGTGTCTACTTAGAATTCCAAGAGCAAAACTTAAAAGAAGTGGTGAGGCAGCCTTCTGCTGTTATGCACCTAAAATCTGGAATATCCTGCCTATAGGAATTCGCCAGGCTGAAACGGTGGAGCACTTTAAAAAAACTGCTGAAAACACATTACTTTAACATGGCTTTCTGATACCTTCACCTTCATTTAATTCTGATACTCTGTATATTCAATTCATTATAATAACTATTCATGGTGGCTCTAAAATCCGTACTGACCCCTACTCTCTCTTCTGTTTCTTTTCCCCGTTTTCTGTGGTGGCGATCTGCGCCACCACCACCTAATCAAAGCATCGTGATGTCCTACATTGATGGATTAAAAGCCAGAAGTCTACATGACTATTATCATCAATTCCTTCCAAGAGAACCCTAAATACAAAGAGGACTGTTTCATTTATGTTAGGTAGAATGCCGAGAGGGGACTGGGCGGTCTCATGATCTAGAACCCCTGCAGATTTTATTTTTTCTCTCCAGCCGCCTGGAGTTTTTTTTTTTTTTGTTTTTTCTGTTCTCCCTGGCCATCGGACCTTATTCTTATTCTATGTTAATTAGTGTTGTCTTATTTTAATTCTGACTTTGTCTTTTATTTCTCTTTTCTTCATCATGTAAAGCACTTTGAGCTACATTATTTGTATGAAAATGTGCTATATAAATAAAAGTTGTTGTTGTAAGATGAAAATATGTTGTCTGTATAAAGATCTCTTAAGTGTCCCAATCCCTGAATTTCACACAGGTTAAATACTGAAAATATGAGAAGTTGTTAAAGGTGATATTTGTGTATGGTAGCAACAGATAAGAGCTTCTCTACCTTGAAATGCAACCTACATTGGTTCCATATTTTAAGTAACTGGTGGACAACTGGATTGTTGGTAAAGTGATGATAGCATTGATTGGAGCATAGAGTAAGGCATACAAAAAGATTTAGTACAACATTTGTTTTTCATTGAAAACTAGGCCATTGTAAATTTATGAATTTCTTACAATTTCCAAGACTTAATACAGCCATTTTGAAAAACGAATAAGCCACCATACTGGTGTGCAAAAGAGAAATGATGGATTATCTTTAAGGGCAGACCTAAAGAGTTGTCTGAGAATGGCAAAAGTCAGTACACTGAATATTCTAGTACCAGTTCAACATGGCGAAAACTAAAATGGGAGTTGAAATTCATTATTTTCAAATTATTAGGACTTTTTTTTTTTAAAACAAGAGCTCCTGTATGGTACAAATGATAGTTCCTTCTTTTTTACAAAGATGGAACAGAAACATATGCTTGCCACCCTTGCTTATCGCGGTGGTATGATGAGGTAATTTTTACAATTGGTCAACCTGGATAGCAACAGATGTCACAGCCATTAAAGAAAATGCAAGCCACTATGAAATTACTAAACAAAAGGGGACACCACTCAAAAAACCCTAAACCAAACTGATGTCATGAAACTAACAATAAATGTTTACAACTTCCCAACAATGACAATGACTTTTCTAAACATGAACTGAGATGCATTAGGTCATAAGCCACAACAAACCAAGATCCACAGGTTATGCTTAAGATGTGCAACTCAATGAGAAGCTGTACCTGGAATATTTTGTACAGTTTAGGCCTATATTATGCAAAAGGCATACTAGTTTTAGAGAAATCCATAAAGAACTATGGGATTAATTACAAGACTGCAGGGTATGATCTATAATGGGAGATCGGAGGAGTTGAATCTTTTCAGTAAAAGTGAAAAGAGACTTGAAGGTAACATAATGGATAATTTAAATGATGAAGAGTAAGTAAAGGGATATCATCTATCCCTTTAAAATGTGGTCTTCAACAAGCACATTGAAATGCAGATGGAAGTTGGTTAAGCAGAAATGTAAAAAAAATTCCTCATGCACGGAACTGTAGATTCATGAAACATGTCATGAATTTTAAAAGAGAGCAAACAAGCATGCCTTCTTTTCATTATAGCAGTGATGTCTGTCAGGTGAGGAAAATACATTACTTGTGATTATAAAGTATAAATACAATGAATTCAGAAAGTATTGATTCCATCATTTTTTACACATTTTATTATGATACAGCCTTGTGCTAAAAGCATTTACATTAATTTTTTTCCTAATCATGCAATACTCAATTCCCAAGAATTACATAGCAAAAACAGGATTTTAGAATTTTTTGTATAGTTATTAAAAATAAACTGAAATATCACATTGACATGAGTGTTGAGGACCTTTCTGTTTTACTTAGTTGATGTTCCTTTGACAGCTATTACAGCCTAGAGGCTTTTTGGATATGACGTGACAAGCTTTACACACCTAGATTTGGAGATATTCTGACATTCTTTGCCACAGATCCTCTTAAGCTGAGTCAGCCTGGATGGAGACCGTCAGTGGACTGGTATTTTCAGGTCTCTCCAAAAATGTTTGATTGGGTTGAATTCCGGGCTCTGTCTGAGCCACTCAGAAACATTCCCAGAGTTGTTCCTAAACCACTCCTATGTTGTCTTTGCTTTGTGCTTACAATCATTGACCTGTTGAAAGGTGAACCTTCGGCCCAGTCTGATCTCCGGAGCACTCTAGACTAGGTTTTCATTAAGAACATTCCTGTATTTTGCTCCGTTCAGCTTTACCTCAAACTTCACTAGTCACTTAATACCCTGCTGTTGAAAAGCAACCCCACAACATAATGCCAACACTACCACCACTCTTCCCCATTGGAATATTATTACATAAGTAATGAATAGTACATGCCTCGTTTCCTACATACATGCCACTAATCATGTTTCATTCAGACTTGAGAATCATATTTCTACACAGTCTGAGAGTAATTCAGGTGTCTTTTTGTAAACACCAAGTGGACTTCCATGTGTTTTTTACTGAAGGGGCTTCAGTCTAATCTTTCTGGCATATAGCCCAGATCAGTGGAGTGTTGCAGTGATGGTTGTCCTTCTGGAATTTTCCCCCATCTGCACAGAGGCTCTCTGGAGCTCAACAAGAGTGACCATTGGGTTCTTAGACATGTCTTTTAACAAGGGTGTTTTGTGATCCCTTTTAACACAATATATGCAACTATTTAGGGGTTTTGTACATTGAGGAATCCATAAATAAAATAAGTTTTTATTTTCCGGCATTTTGAATAAGTGGAAAATATTTACCATTTTGTCACAACACCTTGTATGTTTTGTTATGGGCACTGTCACTTTGTTGCAATGCATTGACTATCGCCTTGGCAATATATCCCAGAACAACACAGGAATGCACAATATGGGATGTGATCTAATGCAGTGGTATATAGGTTGAAATATTGAACACATAACTGGAACAGAAACTTTTTCATGTTCTACTAATAATTGGCCAAATGCTGACATGTCCAAATATCAAGTAAACACTTTCGCAAAAGACACAGATATAACAAAACAAGTGCGCTTTTTTTCAAGAATTTCACCAAAGTAAAAGAAATTGGGATAGGGTACGACGCACACAACCATATAAATGTCTGCTTGGCTGGTGTAGAGGTAAGAACTGCTGTCTACACAACTTTTTGAGTAGTGAGCGGCTATTATTATTATTACTATTATAAAATAAAATGATATCATACATTTGATTTATCTGAGTCTGCAACATCCGGTGTAAATTTATGGTACTTGTAAAAGTTAGTGTTTTGTTTCATTATTCACTTTTATTCTATCAGTCACGTTTAGGCTCCCCCCGATCTGACACTGTTAGTTTTCAAATAAAGAAGTGCTATAACAGAGGTGAACTCAGATGATGATGAGGGTTCTACATCAGAGAAAAGAGAACAGAAACCCTCTCTGCAAGAAACATCCACTCACATATAAGAACAACGCAGCTGCACCAGGCATATAGGAGAAAGATGGCACTGTTTGGATGCAGCAAGAGGTCAGGCGTCATTCTGCCAGTGAATCTGCCACATACATGTCCTTCAACGAAACAGCAGGGCTTGCAGCTCTTGCCATGGTATCGTGCATAGTTCTGTTTGTGATTATGTTTTGTGATGGTCCTTATATAGAAAACATTCATATGTTACTTACTGTATAGCAAAGCCACATCGAATATACAATTCAAGGCACCTCACACCCAGACAAACACACTTGAGCTTGGAGAACTTTGTGTACAACTAAAGCTGCGTCAGTCGGAGATAGGATAGCAGGCCTACTGTTGCTTGTGCTGCTTGATACATTTGCAAAATAAAAGATGCTGATGAGGAAGTGCAAGGGAATTTAAGGTGGCCCGGAATTACAAGTTTTTTTGTAGGCTTCAGGGATTCTACTGTTAAAGCAGCTGAGGGACCTGAAATGCTGATTCAGTCACTCCTTCACACAAAATGGCATTAAATTCGGTTACTTCTAGTTCTCACTGTCCTTGGTACCGTCTCTTAAATCTTACTTTGATAATCTTGTTTTATATGTTTTTGAAAGTTTTAAATTTCTTGCTTTTCTGGCTTTTGGCCTTTTTGCTTTGTGATCTAGGTATTGATTTCCAGATTATAGACTGGTTTGATTTTTTTTTTTTTTCTTTTTTATATTTTTTTGCATTTTCGATATTTGTTGGAATCTGGTATTACATTGAATACTCACTCTCCATGGATTCCTTTCCTCTGGATTTGCTTATCTGCTATTACAAAAGTGTAATTCATTTTACAAGAGCTGTGGTCTAATCACACCTATTCTCAGTCATATGTTACACGTGAGCTACACTGAATGGATCAATGTAAATCTGCCTGCCGCCAAGTGGTGTGGTAAGTCATTGAAAAACTTTTATGATTAGGATCAGGGCTTGCAACTGTTCCCTACAAATGTGGAATTCCCAGTAAGTGTGGGTCATAAGCTTGTACTGATTAAGTCCCTACTATGTGTACACACTGACAGTTGCTGCTACAGATTGTATGGTTTAGTGAGGTCTTCATATTAGCCCTGCTGCAGTTGTTCAAGGCCTCTATCAGAGTGCCTAGAAGATGATTGAACTTGACTATAGAGGAAGGAAAAGTCATAACAAGGTTTTCTACAGAAGGATCATTACCAAGACTTAAGGGGTGAGAGCAAAGAGTCAGTGTGTAAACACTGTATCGTCCACTCTCGCTTGTCCTCCCCCAGAACCTAATCCTATTTTTTCCATAGGATGAATATTTCAGTATCTGCAGATTCCATATCCACAAGGTTTTTCTGAAACAAAAAAAACCCTCTGATAACAAGACTTGACTATACATTATTTCTTTTATAATTTTGCCCCTGTTATGATTTTTGTACCTTTTTTATTTAATTGTTATTTAGTTTCTTTTGAAATGTGTCTTTCTTTAGATTTACACTGGCCAGGGTTTTCTCACTGGTTTCCAAATCCCTTTCAGCATATTACTGCTAAATTATAATAAAATGTCACTCCTGCCTAATTTCAGCTATGTTCAAATGTGTAGCTGATCCCAAAGTGGAATTGGTGATAACAAATTCAAATTCTTGAAATCATAAGGATGTAATCTGCATCTATGTCATTTCTGAAAGGCACAAAAGGATTCAATAGTAATGACCAATATGTTTATTGTGGACTTATTTGTGATCAGTGCAGCTGCAGATATAGTATGATTTTTTTTTACTTTTGTATTTGTTAATATTTATGTGGCTTTTGAACTATTAAAGCCTTTCTTTCTATTTCTTTTTGTTGTTTAAAAACAATCTTTACATTATAATTGTCTCTGAATTAAATTTTTCAATACACCTTTTGCAATTATAACTCTCAGTGATTCGAACATTCATTTTTAACAGACCATGGTATTAGCATGTATACCTGAAGTGAGCACCTTAGAAAACTTGGACATATTATGTGAATAGGAATCAAGGAGTTATTGAATGTACTGTTTTTGTCAACATATTTTAATATGTTCTTAACTATAATCCTTAAATTCAATGGAGAAAACTGCCTCATTTATATAATTGTAAATTATGTAATTTTGAAAACATGCTTTATTAACCCCTGCTATTAAATGAATTGAATTTATTCATACCCGGAAACAGCACAGGTTCCAAGCATAAATCTATAAAATTGACTTTAAATTTCTATTAGTCCTATTCAGTATTTGATATTTCTTTTACACATTAAAAGGCTCACACTCCACAGATAATGTACATAACCCATTTAAGAGCCATTTCCATTTCATTAGCTCAGACAGAATATGGTCAACCTTTCCAGCCTTAACTTTGCTCCCTGTTATGACTGACACTGATGATTCCTTGGATTTGCAGACAGAACAGCTTTCAAGGAACAATGTGAAACAAAACAGTTAACCCCACGCCGACCTCTGTAATTTGCTCCTAATCATGTCAACCAGGACAGGAAGTAGCAAGTTAATTAACCAAAAGAGTACTACAGGCTTTCAAGACAAGGAGGAAATTAGGTTTTTCTAGGAAAGAAATAAAAAGCTGAGTAATTTAGCTTTCAGTGCCATATAGCAAAATGTACTAGAAATATGTAAACTGAAAGGGAATAAGTGATAAAAAAATATCATACACCAAAGTCAATAGTTTATTCTAATCTCAGGGTTATGTAAGGCAATAATACACTCTTTGTAGCACTGTTTTTGGTAATGTGCTCATGCCATCCTTATAAACACACAGTGCATGAATTCTTGAACCTGCTCAATCCATTTCAGGATTATGGCCAGCCTGGCAACACTTTGCACAAGTGATAAGGTGCCAGTCCATCACAGGGCACAATCATGCAAACAACCACTCTCACACTGGAGCACACTTTAGCATCAACAGTTGATGTCTATGTGGATGTAGATTTCTATAAATTTTAATTCTTAATTTACCTGAAACAAGATTTTATGTTTGAATAAAACTGATTACAGGCTAAAGTAATATTAACATTAAGTCTAACATTTTTGCACATTTACAATTTTGATGAAAATTTGGTACTAGGTCCCAAATTGAACCAATTAACGCTAGAATTATAAAAGCCTATGAAAAAACTTGTAAACCCGGCCCACCTTAAATCCCTTCACACCTGTCCGTCAGCGTCTTTTGTCTTGTAAATGTGCCGATCAAGACAAACAGCCTACTATTCCATCTCCCCACTGCCGCAGAACGGGCACAAAGTTCTCCCAGTTCAAGCTTTGATTATCTGGGAGTCAGGTACCTTTAACTCGTACTCTACACAACATGCTATATAACCTAACTTTATATAACCTTCTTATTGGCTTCTGTAATCTGTCCAGATGTTGACAATGACAATTCCTTTTATAAGGGGTTCTTTCCGGTGTGTATTCATATTTAACATTTCTACTACCTACATGTCATACCCTATATTTACTTACATTAAATTTCCTGTGCCCAAGTCAGTATTCTGCACAAGTTCCTATGTAACAACATCTGTCCTGATAACACATTTTTGAATTTGGCTTCAGAAGCTCCATTAATTGCCATTGTAGAGAGCCAAAGGAGCATTACATTACATTTTCTTATTTTGACGACTTACAATATTTACGATACAACTGGTTATATTTCCTTTGGTTTTCCAATTGGCGCACAGGCAGATCAAGTGACGTGCTCATAGTCGCACAGTGTCAGTAGCAGGATCTGAACCGTCAACCTCAGAGATTGAAGTCCAAAGCCTTAGCCACTACACCGCAATACACCTACCACATTAAGTTGTAAAAGGGTGTTTTCCACTGATCTGGGAAAATTTAATGAATGTAGACTTTGTATATAGAATGGATGATGTTAGCATTTTCACCCTTGCCTCTTCTACATGTAATCAGTTTAAGTATATAAAAATAACTTGCCCTTTTTAAGAACTACTCATATTCCTTACAAAACGTTACATTCTTATATTTGGTAATATGTCAGAAATAATGTTACCATAGCACTTGTCAGGAAATCTAACCCTAAGATTTATTTGCAAATGGACAGAAATGTGTAGCAGGTAAATGTAAATGAAATTGACTCCTGCTAGCAATGTTAAATGATTGAACACTACTGTATATGATGGATTCTTTGCTTCTTGAAATTAGATGATTTCATAGGTGTACAAGTAAAAATAATCAACAGGTGAATGTGTTAGCACTGTGGTGATGGGCTTTGGGAGCATCTGGAAGAGAACAGCGACAGCTGGAATGACAGCTCTTGACATCCTTTATATAATCACTTTTGAATGGTTGACAGATTTGTATAATAGCACAGAGGCAATCTGATGGACAAGTAACTGCTGGGAATAGATTAGGCAGGGCTCCTATTTCCATGTAACCCCAACTCAGGTTTCTTTTAAATTAACTTTGTGTTCAAGCTTCACTGCTGTTTGAGTGATATTTTATTATATTATCAGGTGCTGTCCACACAAACACTATTTCAGTATGGTGCTTCACACTGTACTTAATTTGACAGCTTAAAACCTCTCGTATAAGCTGCTGAGGATTCCTGTTGCAAATTCATATGTACACGGTCAGCAAGAACAAAGGATTAATACATGTTGAGAAATCCTGTAATTTCCTTCTTTTAACCTTTATGTGTTCCCAGATCAGATCATCTTAATCAAGTCAGCTTTTTTAGACTGTACCACTACATAAAATTAAGAATATGAAAATTGAATCCAGAGTGCTGCCTTATTTGCCGGTTTTATCATTTATTTCCTTATTTCTTTTCTCTTGAGTGTATAACTGGTTTTCTGATGCCTTTTTGTCTGGCAGTTACCCTGCTTAGCAGCTTCTCTTTTCTCTGGTTGGTCTGCAGCAATACCGTGGGGGACGACTTATTATTTCACAGCTTTCTTATGTACTCTTCAAGTTCAACAATGATTTGCTATTTTCAAATGCACTGACATATTGAACTAAGGAAGGAACCCAACCTGGATGGAATGTACATTCACCCATGTCCCTCACTCAATAGTCCTGGGTCAATGTAGAGTCTCCAGATGACCTCATATGCAACTGGAGAGAGAACTGGAATGCACAAGGAGTGAATGTGCCAATATAACACAGAGAATAAGCAAGTCAGGAATTGTCATGTCAGTGGAGCTTGGAAACTACTTTACCATTCTTAGAATGCCTGCTCTTTCACTAAGAATTACAAAAAAGAAACAAACTATGAGATATGTCATATATTGTGTGCCACAAAGCAGTAAAAGAAAAAAGAATTTCACAAAACAATGGGTAATACGAATGAAAGTCAATAGGGTCCTTACATGATATGTGTTCTTCGGGTATAAAGCATTATATGGTGGTTTTAACTGAACATAGATTTGAGAGTAGTTTATGCTTAAGAGGTTCGATTATGGTAAGG
Source organism: Polypterus bichir lapradei (assembly GCA_026402145.1). Classification (NCBI taxonomy): domain Eukaryota; kingdom Metazoa; phylum Chordata; class Cladistia; order Polypteriformes; family Polypteridae; genus Polypterus; species Polypterus bichir. The sequence goes on along the minus strand of JANRMT010062857.1, from coordinate 11,491,799 downwards.
GCTTTATTTTTCCAGAGGATGGCACGTCATATTTTGCAATTTTTACCCAAACATCACAGCTCACTGTTAGAATAGTTAGTAAATTCAATTTACTTTTTATTCTTTGGGTTAATATTTTTATGCTTTATTCCCTGTATTTCTTGTTTTTTATTAATTTTGCCACATGATGATAAAGTCATTCTGCTTTCAAATCACTTTTTATTTTAAGAGATTCTATTTGTGGCAGCCTGGTCACTGTGTACGTGGTAATCAATGATATAGCAGATGCCAGGTTATTTAAGAGTGAAGGCTAAAGGTGCCTGTTCTAAATGTCAAAATAAAGGAAAGACTAGTACTATCTAAAAGGGTAAAAGTGAACATTATCAGTTAGAACTTCTGATATTAATTCTTTGTTTCATTGAGATAGATTGCTGTTCTGCTAATATGTGTTGTTATAACACACTGCCACTGCCACACTCTCTATAACAATGCAATAAAAATTCAGTTACATTCACTTACAAACCCTGTAACTCTTTAGGTGCCTCACAAAGCAAAGGTATTTATGTTCTTTTTCCAATTTAAATGTGTTTTTAATTAATTTAATTAATTTTACATATATATAGCACTTTACTCACTGCTCAAAGCACTTTACATAGACAGTGGGGAATGACTTCAACCACCACCAATGTGTAACACCCACCTGGATGATGCATCGTTGGCCATACTTGTGCCAGTACATTCACCACATATTAGCTAATACGTGGTGAAGGGGTGAGAGAGATAGATAGCCAGTTAGAGAAAAGGGATGATTAGGGGGGCAGAATGACAAGGCTGGGGTGGGCAATTTATTCAGGACATCGGGAAACACCCTACTCTTTTTGTAAGTTGCCTAGTCATCTTTTCTGAACACAGGGAGTCAGAACTTCCGTTTTACATCTCATCTGAAAGATGGTGCCATATTTTACAACAGAAGTGTCCCTGACAGTGCACTGGGGCATTGGGATTTGCACACAGAGCACAGGATGAGCACCCCTTCCCACAATAGCCTCATTAACTCCTCTTCCAGCAGCAACCCAAGCTTTTCCTACACTGCAAAAAAATAAATCTAAGCAAGTGGAAAGGTATTCATATCAAGACATTAAATTTTGTTTTCCTTATTTTAAGAATTATTAACTAATGAAAAAATTGTATTTATGATTATTTAGCTTACTTTAAGAAAACTTGTCAAGTACATTTTGCTTGCCCCATTGGCAGATTTTTTTTTTGCTAAATACTAGGGGGTTCCGCCCCCTACTTGCTTCGCTCACCCACCCCCGGGTTTGGTTAACTGGATATACAACTTAAAGAGATTGTTATTTTAATGTTAATTGTTAAATATGCATTATTTTCACTTTTACTTTAAAACAGTAAAAACAATATTTGGATTGAACTTTTCTTCAAGATCGCATTGAAATTTGATTCTGTGTGTGGACTTATATCATGACAACACAATGTATAACTGCCCGTGAGTGAATTAAGTTTCTTTATCTCTAATAAATTACCTGTCTTTTTTGAATGATCGTTTCTGCTCTTTCTTCTTTGCTTAGTTGTTGACATGTCAAGAACATATATCGTCCTGATAAAACTTAGAAGAGCTGAGAGCACAGGAAGTGTCTGCCAAAAGCATTCACACGACTGAGAGGTTAGATGACAGTGTCTTGTTTGAAAATGGTTGTAAGTAGGGCGTGACTTGAAAGAATCTAATGGCAAAAGTTACCATCTCACGGGACTTGCTTCCAAAGGTTGTAAGTATGACGTCACTTGAAAGAATCTCATGTTAAAAGTCTCTGTCTCGCAGGACTTCATTCCAAAAAGTCACGTCTGGTCCCAAGATTTTTTTATTATAATAGGGAGAAAAGCAAAACAACTCCCATTTAAATTTTTTTTTGTATAATTTTTGCATATGCATTTTTGCAGTGTGGATAATCTTCCATCCAAGTACTGTCCCAAACATGCTTAGCTTCAACCTATTCTGAAATGCAGGTGGTATAGCTGCTGTCCTGGGACTAGCACAGATGATCACTTATCTGTAATCTAAGACATTTTTGTCCCATCTATGTAGACCAGGATGGGAGGGCAATATGGACATTTTATATCGATGATGTTCAGGACATGGTTGCTGTTGGGGCACAACTTTGTAACAGCTGATTCCAAACTAACTGTTGAATTTACTAGATTAACATTACTAGATTAATGTATTTGATACACTGCAATATTTACAGTAGCTCTATAGTTATATGAGTACAGTTTCTGGCCAACATGATGAAGTCTTCCAAATCAGCAGAAGGAGATTTAGGTTCTTATCTTCACCATCTGTGCTCTGCTTTTAAGAGTTTCAGCATCAAGCTGCAGATAGGGATATCCAAAACCATAATTCTAAGCTATAAGGCTAGTTTAGAGTGTATGCTTATTTTAAAGATGAACTGCATTCAGCTGATTGCATCTTTACAAACAGTAGTTGTACAGCCTGAACAGTGTGTAAAAGTAGAGGAACAGCATCGTACCATTGATCTTTGTACTTGATATTTGATATTATTTTTTATATTATTATTATTATACTTGATATTTGATATTATTTAAATTGATATTTGTACTATATTAGGTCGGGACAAAAAAATAACAGTGTAATTTGTGAGAATCACTATAAGCCCTTCACACCAATTCATAGCCTCATAAGCAAGTATTATCCTTTTGGAAGTTACATTGGTGCTTTTCTTAAGGCACACAAGCACAGCAGTAATAATGATTAGATATGAATGAAAACACAGGAGCAACGTTCCGAGCATGTTGGTAAAACCCCCTGTAAGATAGCTGTTTTGTGGCATTTTTCTTTTACAAAGGTTATGCCCACAACATGTTCAACAAGTAGAAGGCACTATGGACCTTTTATAAAAATGTAGAACTTTTATTTTAATCTGGCAGAGAGGTGGTAAAGATAGAGATTTCATTAGCATTCCCTATACATTTCATGATGCCTTACAGGCCTTAATATATGCAATATGGCTATGCATGACATGTAGGGGATTCCTAGAAGCCTATACAATGCAAATTGCAACAAACATTCCTTTAAAATGTTACATACTGCCCTCAGCAGCATCCCATTGGATGGATCAGAAATATTAGACAGCATATTAGCATTAAATACTGAAAACTCCTTTCCTTAACAAACTTTAGGAAATGGTAACCCTATCTCAATCTGTTTCATGTGCCCACTAAGATATTTAGCACCACAAATTACAGATTTCTAGACATGTCAGCATTGAATGTCCCTGTAATCTGACTAGATTTTGTCAAAGCTGATGTTAAAGACACTTGTATTTGTAAGTTTTCTAGGAAGGACAAAAGGAAAAATAGGCAAAAACTCTAAATGCAGCATGATCAAATAGTTATTGAAGTTTAAATAACATTAAACAGAAAATGAAATAATAACAACTATAATTAAAATTAAAAGTCATAAGAAAACTATTAGAAAGGCACTAATAATAGTAAAAAATACTACCACGGCTACACCTGCAGTACACCCACTCACAACATTTGTCCTGGTAAAAAGGTAAAAAGAAAACGGCCTGAGCAAAACCTAGGAGGGAAACGCAGCCCAAACTTCAGACCCCACTGAGACAGCATTTAAGAATCATGAAGATCAGAACCATAGGCCATCCGACTCCACAAAGTTTTCACCTGCTGAGAATTTTAGGAAAAACTAGCTGTTCACTGCAGCTCCGCCCACATAGTAGTGAAACAGGACTAACTTTAAAAATCAATAAAAAATAAAAAGAAATGTAATTCTGGCCAAGCAGAACGTAGGTACGGTCCAACGTCAAACATTGCCACTGTATCTGATTGTGTTCAGCTCTGACAAGAGAGTGTCCCCCGTGTAGGGAGAAAAGCATGTGGCCGTGATATCTCTGGCAATCAGCAGCTACCCTGTAAAACACACGTAGCTCTGATCTCTCTCTCAAAAACATCATACGTTACTCTTTAACAATCTGTAGACGATAATGTCGGCTGAACGAACAGGTATCACTAGCTAAGAGGTGGCAAGGTACGCTCCAACACGTGGCAATATGTAGATCGACTCGAACAGATTCTGGCGCGTGAGTGAGGAGGACCTTGCCCCCCTTCCCTTGGCCCGTTGCGTCTCTCTCAGATTCACGCCAATAAATCTTTACCTCAAGTGATTTATGATACTTACTGCGATTAGAGAAGTCGCAAAATCAACCAGAATGTTCAAGCAAATTATACAAAAAATCCCAATCTAAATCTTTTAAGTAGTTTTGTCGTGAAAAGTGGACAGACATATAGACAGACAAATAGACGTTTGCTTTTATATATATATATATATATATATATATATATATATATATATATATATATATATATATTAGCCATGTGCGCCCAATTACGTTGCGCGTGTTAAAGTTGTCTGTGAAGGGCTCCCTATTCCCTGTCATGAACTGGGCCCTTCATCGCACAGCATTATGATTTTTTATAAGGGAAACAAAATTACAAAAGAAAACCCTTGGACATTGATTCGATAGGAACGGCCTACTCGGAATCACTGTCCGAATAGTAATTATGTGGTGGTGTAGGAGCATTTCTGCTTCTGTCCGTTCACAGTCCGTCTCGTTTTCACGACGCTATCGTTTCCTCTCACGATGTCTCCTCAACCTTTCTCCAATCTCGCAGGTTGCTTTGTGGCAATCCAAAGAGTAAGGCAATATACACGGAGCAATGGTTACAATAGGGGGACACATAGGTATCCAGGCTCTTTAAAGCATAAATAGGGATCATTTCACTGACATGTGAGCAAGGCACGGTACAACTGTGAGACGCACAGCACTCGCCGGCTATAACGTAACAATAATAATTTCAGGAACGTGCTGTTACGTTGCCATTCATTTTACCCACTGTCTTTCTTTCATTCATATGTTAAGTAGGCACGTACCTTTTATCTTCGGCAATCTCATTTTCTAACCAGGCCTCAGGAGCTAATCAGCGTAACACTGTCCACCACCCCTTTCATTATTCCGGCACATTGTTGACATCCGTGAGTAACAACAACGTACTAAATTGGAAGGTGGTCTACGCATGCGTGGAATTTGCAGACAAACAAAGATC
>JANRMT010062857.1:11434492-11486263 GCA_026402145.1 Polypterus bichir lapradei | reverse complement strand
TACTACAGTCTTCAGTATGTGACAGATAGGGGACGCTATCGCTTCCTTGAACCCCTGTCCACAACTCCAGACACCAGGTAAAAGTCCAATAATCGACTTTATTCAAATGCCACAGTGCACAAAGCACCCTCTCCTCCACTATACTCATAAATCACAATAAACAATAACAATAAACACAATCCTGCACTCCCAGACGCATTGCCACCCTTCCACCCAGCTCAGCTCGCCGTCTGGGAGCTCCCATAGTCCTTTTATATTCCCTGACCCGGAAGCGTTCCAATCCCCAATCCATGTGACTCTCAATCACTTCCGGGTCAGGTACAAGTCCTTTCTTTTCACCCCGGAAGCTCGTCGCTCTTCCTCTGACTCACGGGTTATAGGGCACGAAGAGGTCTTCGGTCCTCCCTGCAGCTCCCTCTTGCGGCCCCTGTGGTATCCAGCAGGGCCTTGTATAAAAACTACATGTCCCATGACTCCCTGCTGGTCTTCGGGGCACCTCCGAAGGGAGGGCTCCATCTGCCGGCCTGGGGGTATTGGCCGGGATGACAAGCCTGCCACATCTCACAATACTCCTCCCCCAGCGGAAAACCAAGGTTTTGCGCGTCTTGTCCCACACGGGACATCTTCCCCCAAGGAGATCCAAAGACCGGGTCCCGGTGATGCAGTTGCCACTCCCGTGTGAACCTAGGAGGAACATTGTATAAATAAATATTTTGTTTTTCTGCCCTCCTAGGACAATCTCTCCACTTGTGTCCCGGTCTGCGGCATTCATAGCACAGCCGCGGTCCCCTTGGTAGTCTCACTCTGTGGGACTTGAAGCACCTGGGAACTTCTGGCGCCGCCCCCTTCTCCACTGAGGAGAATTCCCCGGCCACCTTTGTGCTCTTATGGCCCTTTTCTGACTTGTCAGGAGACTCCTGCTTTAACTTAGAGTTCTCCTGTTTTATTTGGGGCTTGTTCACAGTCTAGGTCTCTCTATTAAATAAAGAAAGCCCTTTTACTGTCTGCACCCCTTTATTTTTACAAATGACCGGTGGCAGCGTCTTTAGGACTGCCTCGCTCCGGGAGCCAGCACTATCCAGCTGCTCTGGCTCGATTGATCCTTCCTCCGACCGGTCTGTCATCGTTCCGATCTCACTTGTAGGGCACGCCGTGTACTGGCACCCGCTACTTATTAAATACGGGCCCGGATCACACCGCATCCCTCTATTATGTACGATACGGGTCTCGCTTAAATGTATCGCCGCATTATTTAACACTGGAGGCTCCTGACTGATCCGCCGCAGGTACTCGTTTACCTTCTTTATCGGTGCTTCAGCCGTCGCCCCCAGGTCTCCGATGATCTTCTGGATCGCCGTCAGCATCTGTAAAATAGCTCGTATGGGCTCGATCAATTCCTCGAGTTCCCACAAGTTTAAAGAGTTAATTAATTCGACCAGAGGTATACTCACTTCCTCGTGCATCATACCTACCAGCCAGGAGCCAATGAGCCCGTCCGCTGACGGCACGTGCTCTGACGGGTCTCGTGGAGGCTTCTGGGAAATGTAGTCCTCTTTGGCCGAGGACCAGGTTGCCTTCTCTGGCGAACTGCGGTCTGTCTTTATTAATTTTTTAACAGCCCGATCAGCTATTTCCCGGCCCTCCTTACCGTCTCGCGGGATGAGCGGTGCTTCGCTCGCCTCCCCCTTCCCCTTCGGAATGTCCAAGTCTATTACTTCGTGCTCGAAGGCGCAAACAGCGGGACGCGGACCTCCTCCTTCCCAGAAAGCACCGGGTTTGCTGCCGTGTCCCGCATCAGGTGCCGTCCTGCGGAAGTCTTCTCCGAGGTGCTCTGGCTTAGGCAGGAGCATGCCATCGTCGTCGGGGCAGTCTTCTTTTCCCCGCGGAGCCTCCAGGTGATCATCTCCGAGGTACATGCACGGAACAAAGTGTGTTATTATAAACGGGTTTTCAGTAACGTTCTCGGCATGTACCTCAGAGTGATCGTTGGTTCCTGGAGGTTTCTCCGGACTTGTAAGGCCGCTCCGTGACTCCTCCCGAGCGTCAGCCATTGCACACAAAGCTCTTCCGCTGGCGTTGTCGCTCTGCTTGCCCTTCCTCTTCCCCATTTTGGACTTGGATTTTTCGGGTTTTGGTGATGATGTGGTGAGTCCTGATGCCATAGTTTTTTCGGGGTTCTCTGCCCACAGAAATTTTTTATACAGGTCCTCCGCAATAGATGCTGGAGTATCCTGCCGGCTACTCCACTGTGACAGATAGGGGGCGCTAATCACAATAAACAATAACAATAAACACAATCCTCCACTCCCAGACGCATTGCCACCCTTCCACCCAGCTCAGTTCGCCGTCTGGGAGCTCCCATAGTCCTTTTATATTCCCTGACCCGGAAGCGTTCCAATCCTCAGTCCATGTGACTCTCAATCACTTCCGGGTCAGGTACAAGTCCTTTCTTTTCACCCCGGAAGCTTGTCGCTCTTCCTCTGAGTCACTTCCGGTTTATAGGGCACGAAGAGCTGGACAATGAGGACACGAAACAAAGCAAGGAAAAAGGTGCAAACTGCAGAAGTGCTTTTATTTTAAAGCAGTCAAAACCAAAAAGTGTTCAAATAAATAGTGCAGTGTAATCAAAGCGTCATTAAATAAATAATCCATTAAAAAACAATGTGGAGGTTAAAATAATCCAATAAAATTGAGGTTAAAATACCCCCAAGGAGCATTAAAAATCTTTCATTGCCAGGTGCTTCCTTCTTCAAACTGACGGCAGCGATTATTTATTTAAAAACTGGCCTGTTATTCTGAGCCGCGGACCCACTATAGCAAACCACTATACACACAGTGAAACACTGCTATAACGAAGCATTTTATGATGAAAAGTAATAAAAAGTAGGAATTTGGAAGAAAATGCATAACCATTTTTTTTAAAAGTGTACAAAGGGCAGTCTTCATAAAATGAAATAATGATACACTTGAATTATTTAGTGTCCACCGTTTTTTCAGAATGGTCTGATATCACTCCTGAATTTGCTTATACACTTATGTAATTTTGAAAACTACTCTTTGAGGGTTGAACATTTTTTCAAAAAAGCTCAGTTTTCTGAAAAGCACACAAAGCAATGGTTTTGCACATAAATTAACATAAAATGTCCGTTGTTGCGTGCTATGGCTGCTGTTGGTGCTTGTTCAACTTCTCTGGCAGCATTGGCTGTCTTTGTGCAGAAGGTGGGCATCAGTGGCAGTTGCAGTGCGACGCAATCTGGTTTGCACCTCTTCTTGTCATACTGTAAGTGGCGGTCCTCCCAGTAGAACATTGCTGGAGCAATCAGCTACTCTAACATGATCAGCACCATGATCAGCTGGGGACCGATCAGCTGATGCTGGTACCTCACTTTCATTTTCGATCTCCATCTCCAGATCACTTGTATCCGACAAGTCAGAGTCTGATTCAGCAATAATACGCAAAATGACATCCACTGAGTATTTTGTTTTATGCATTTACTTTGGTCTCGTACCAGATATTGATGCCATTTTAAAGGTTGTTTGCTCTTCGCTACTCGTGCATGTGCAGGGAATCGAGGTCAAATCAACAAAGCTAACTTTCCTTCTAGCAAACAGAGTCAAACTAATATGTAATGGCGAGTTTTGTTGCAGTTTACAGCTGATTACCTAACTCTACCTCTGAATTTCAACAAAAGTCGACATCCAGCCTGAAAGAGTTAAATACAGCTATGAAACACATCTTTAATATACAATTTGTAAGCATTTTGTTTCAGTGAAAGAAACCAATTATCCTAAGAAAACTTATCATTTAAATCTTTAGTCTTCCTTAGATATGGATTGTGTGATATTAGCAATAATACATTTTATCACACTGCTTGTTTTATTTTAAAGTTACATGTTTGTCCTCTGACTATACTGTTATTTTGGGGTATTACTAATTTGGTTTTTCATTTAATTTTTCCAAAAGAACTGGAATTAATTAAAAAATATCATAAATGGGCTAGATCTATGTTTCTGGCTTATGTTTTGTTTATTGTTATTTGTTTATTTATTTTTTATTTAATTTTTCTTTGTAAATTGTAGTATTTAAATTTTGTATTTTTCCACTAATTATTTTGTACTTTTCATTGTTTGGTTCTTAATTTTTCTAATACTAGCCAACCCGCGGCGTACCATACGCCGCATAATCAGGCCGGTTTTTTAATGATTTTTAAGCACAGGGAGAAAATTAACATTTGAAAAATCGGTAATGTAATAAATCAGCAAGAAAAGCAACATTGTAACAATGCACAGAACGAACCAACACACAATCGTCTGTGACTGAAAACTGGCGGACCGCCATCGCACATTCTCCTCCCAGACAGAGGGATGGGGGTGGACGGCGCTGAGGCGCGAAGGGTGGAAAGGGAGGAGAGGAGAAGGACGTCCATTCCACTCCTTCCGTCATGCTAGTCTGCTGATTTCTCGTTCAGTATCCACTGCCTGCTCATGTGCCTACCTCCAACTCGTCACTTGAGTCGTTGTCGTCTTTGCACAGTCCAGATGCACCTGTGACTCACGTACTCCGCGTTCCTGCAGGAGCATCTAAGAAGACGCATGTTTGTCACGGATGCAAATTGCTGTATGTAGCATGTAAAACAGTTTGCTATGGTGCACGCGGTCGTGCTTTGTAACCGAAAACTTGTTTTTTAAAGACTGCTTACTTCATTGTGTTTTAACCTCAGTTGTAAAGGATTGTAAGGATCCCATGGGATACCGCTCGCAAACCGTTTTACACGCTGCATATGGCGATTCACCTCCGCGAGAAACATGCCTCTATGAACAGTCAACGTGGCTCGGAGGTGCATGTGGCCTCTAAGACAGACGAATATAAATGACGCCATTTTTTCTGTGTCGAGTTGGTGGGCGTGGCTCTGCGAGTTATCGTCGTATCCAATGGTCTTGGAGTTGGTGGGCGTGGCTCCTTCCTGCGTGCACCATAGGTGTCTTGCTTGTCGTCGGCTTAGTGAATCCAAGCCCCTTCCAGTGTGCTTTCCTTGGGTGTCTTGCCTTAGTGAATTATATATATAGATTTTTTGCGCCTTGCCTTTTTCCCTTATATTGAACCCAGGGGGGTGAGGCCTCCCAATTACAGGTGTGAAGCTAATAGTGATGAAAGAGATTAGCAGGGTCCAATCTAAATGCTGGGGCATCGAGTTTGTTCCGTTTGTCAATTTCTTCCCTGTTGTTTATGTTAGGTGACGGTCAGGTTGGTTTTATGTGTCTTTCAAATTTTGGCTTTTAGTAGTTCTTTGATTTAAGAATTGTAAAGTCTTTTTATTGGTCTAATTATAGCTTTCTTTGTACTTTGGGTTTTTGAATTTGAAAAGTGCTTTTGCTTTTGTATTGATTGGTCTTACACTTGAATTATTCAAGTAAATGTTTAATAACCAATTAAGCTATTACCTTGCCATTTTTGGGACTCATGGTCCTCTTCTGAGATCTGTAAACCAAAATTGCAAAAAAAAAAATTAAAAATGCAAAATGAGAGGAGACCATAAGCCCATCAAGCTTGATTGGTTACATAATACATAAACGGTCTGAAAATGTCATCCAGAAACTTTAGAAAAGTTGTCAATGTTTCCACTTCAACTGCCACCTTTTCTCTAACCTCAATGTATAGAAGCACTTTATGACTTCCATCCTAAATGTACTTCTCTTTAATTTCCACTGATTCTCACACGTACATAATTCACTGTATAACTGAAAGAATTCTGATGGATAAATTTTACTAATGCTTTTGAAAATGCCTGAAGTCCTGGATTAGGTCTCCTCACAGTCTTAGTTCAAGACAGAACAGGTGTAATTTCCTTATCCTGTCATAGTTAGACAAACCCTTAAATAGCAGGGCATGCTTGACTGCTTTCTTCATTGCACAGCTTCTACTGCTGATGTGTTATGTTTACTTTTAATTAGGTGACCCAAAATGCACACAACCCTGTTGATGTGGTCTCTCTAACACATTTTATAGTCCAATGACTTAAATTCAATAAACTAAAAATTTTTTGGCTGTAAATTATTTCTGCAGATAGCTTACGCAATCAAAATGTATCAGCATAAACCCCTACATACTTCATTTTTCAAAAGTTTGCATTTTCCTAATATTTGCCTATTGTTTGAAATTATTCAGGTCTTTTGAACTGTTTTGTTGCCTCCTCAATATTTGTTACCCCTATAATAAAATCTACTGATGACCTCACCACATTCTCTATTCTAATCTTAACTTTGTAACTTACCTCTGATGCCCATGGACTCCAGTTTTGGAATTATTACTTACAGTATGGTACTGCATCAAAGGCCTTTTGAAGCTCAAAATGAATTATGGTAAATGCATTACTTTTGTCTAGTATTTAATTTGCCTGTTGAAAAAAAAAGGGACAGATTTGTTTTGGCAGGACCTTACTCTTGGTGGTGACGGCTTGTTATTATGTAATTTTAATACAAGTAGTCTGTCTGATTTATTTCTGATTATAGCTTCCATATCTTACACTAGATGGAACTAATGCTTATTTGTGTGAAATTACAGAGATCCATCTTGTCTTTCATCTAAATTCCAGTCATCTGGTGGTTATCCAATTTAAAATTAAAATGTGTGTGATTGACTTGACTACTAATTAAATAAACTATTAGGAATTCCAAGCCCCTCTTAGACCAACCAAGAGATGTAATTACACCTGGATCTGTCCACAGGTCTTCTGTCTGCAGGCCCTTAGACAGTGGCGATGTGATTTCTATATTGTAACATCTTAAGTAAAAATTAATACTGTTGATTTACATAGAGAGCCAATAAAAAGTAGTCATCCCATTGGACGTTTTCACATTTTATTGTTATACAACACTAAACCACAGTAGATCTAATTTGGTTTTTATGACACTGACACTGACCAACAGAAAAAAAAAACCTCTTTAATGTCAAATGAAAAGTAGTCTCAACTAATTCCAAATTTCAAACACTATTGTTATAAATATACCATACCAGAATATGAAAACTTCAAAGAACGAGAATACTTGTTATGGGCACTGAATATCCTGAGAATATGAGAATCAGACGTATGTCACTGTTCTCTGTAGTAAATATTTCTGTTCACTTTTTGAATATTTCTTAATTTTTTCTTATAGATTTCTTTCTGATTATTATTTTGGTGGGTTTACCCATTTTAAGTTAATTCTGGAGATAAATAGCCATCCTCAAAAACCCCTTGGAATGAATAAAGTTTATCTAATCTAACGGCATTGTCTTATTCTCATGTGACAGTGGGAAATTGCGTACAGAGAAGTCATGACCTAGAGGGTATTTAAAATGGTAATGCTTAATGATTTGGGATTTTAACAAAACATTACTATGGTTGCAGCTAGATATTTACCTTTCTTGTATACAGAATCTTGTATGTTTCTTTTTTATCCTACATTTAATATTTGTGTGTATTTGTGATCACATCCTTTTTGCACACATCTTTTTTCCCTTTTAATTTCCTGTTCCAGTCCTTTGTTTTCACTGCCTTCTCCTAAGTGGCAGTACATAACATAGCATACACATATTTTGGATGTGGGATAGAAACTGGAATACCATGAGAAGATCAATAAACACAAGGGTAACCAGTAAATCATAATGGAAAGCAGCCATACTGAAAGGAAACTCAGTTCCTTGTAGCTGTGCTACTGTTAATCCCTATTTATGAACTTCTACATAAAGCTAGTACTTATGGTCTTTGGAAATTGACAGATCAACTCATAATATTTTATAATTTTGTTCTTGTTCAACATGCTTATTACTAGGTAATAATTTAAAACTTTTTTGTTTGTTTTATTTTTTCACTTTTCCCAGATTCCTTATAAAAAGGATATTTTTTTCCTTTTGCATGAAACCATTTTGAATGCGGTAGCAAAGTACTGACAGTCTTTAGGGAGGTGGCAGATGCATAATGCGTCGACAGAAGAAATAAACGTTGACAGGCATTCAGAACAATGCTTAGATCGGCTTTGATGGGAACTTTCCCTCTTTTATAATTTAAATACCATTCTGTCGTATCTGCCTAATACAGCAAATCTCCATTTAAGAAACTCTTATATGCAAATTAAAAAGCTAACCTTGGAAAATCTGAAGTTTGTCTTCTTTCACTAAATGTTTGTCATGGTGTCTTCATTTTTTCCATTTTGTGGTACAGAGGGTTTTATTTCTGTTGCATTTTATATACTGTATGTCTTCTTTAAAGTGATCATTGTCTGTTTTGTGCTTCATTTCAAACACCTTAATGTCTTAAATCAACTAATGAACATATTGATCCAACACCTGCAAGGTCACATGTACACAGTACCAATGAAGAAAATTGCCATTGCATAGAAACTAAATACTAGTTTAGTTTAGTTTCTTTTTTTGTCATGCGGCACACAGACATTTGCATTCTTATTTTCTTTTGTCCTCAGTAAAATAAGCAAACGTGCAATGAATACAGCATAAAAGCTTCCACAACATCCATTCATCCTTCCATTATCTGAACCGCTATATACAAACTACAGGGTAACAGAGGTCTACTGGAGCCAATCCCAGCCAACACAGGGCGCATGCAGGAAGCAAACCCCGGGCAGGGCGCCAGCCCACCACAGTCCACAACATATATGCCTTATCACAATGAAAGTTAAAGTATGACTAATTACTGTACAGCAATTACTAAAATGTTCACTTTAAACTCTTTAAAGGGTTCTTTAACCACTTTAAAGAAGTCAGTTTCCTTAACACCACCGTTCAAGTGAAAGACAACACCCTTGTAACAAATCGATAGATAGACAGACCTACCTGAGAAGTGACAGCTTCCACCCCAAGCATATAAGGCACTCCATTATTTTCAACCAAGCAACATGTTACAACCATATTTGCTCAGACTCAACAGACCGGGATAAACAACTGCACGAGCTTGAACAAGATTTCATCAGACAAGGTTATATCCCCAAAACAACAGACACTCAAATAAGAAGAGCTACTGCCATACCCAGAGACCACCTTCTGGACTATAAAAACAAAGACAACAAGAACCACATTCCCCTTGTTGTCACCTATAACCCACATCTTGAAGCACTTTTAAAAATTATAAAAAAACTTCAGCCAATGCTACACAATGATGAAAAGCTGAAAAATGTATTTCCAGAAACTCCCCTCCTGGAATACAGACAACCACCAAACCTGCAGCAACGAATTGTCCAAAACTCCCTAAGTGAACCAACAGAAAATGGCACATCTCCCTGCCTACAGAAAAGATGTAAAACGTGTGCTCACATTTATAATATAGACCGTATAGTTATACCACACTGCCAACTGGAACATCGCATAAAGGGATCATTTTCCAGCAGATCATCTAATGTGGTGTACCTCATTCTCTGTATGAAATGTCCTGAATCTGCACACTATGTGAGAGAAACTGGACAAACACTCTGCCAAAGAATGAATTTACACAGGTTCCACATCAAGCATGGCAACACAGATGTTCCTGTAGCAGCCCAATTCAACAGCCATGGACACCTTGAGAGGGGCTTTAAAGTCACAGTGGTTATGGGCAACTTCAGAACACAGCAAAAGAGAAAAGAACGGGAAGTCAAACTCATGCTAAAATTTAATACATTATAACATGGTTTGAATAGAGACAAGAGTTTTATGGCCAGGTATGAGGATTGTTTGCATCTCTCAGACTGACATAGACAACCTGTCTACAGACCCACATTGTATTGAAAAACTCATCAGAAACTTCAAAAGACTTTGTTGGGCACTTATCTTATCCAAAGATCTTGCCTATACATTGTTCTCCTCTCTTGCTAAATTAATCTTAGCCAGAAGAGAGAAGAGGTCTATTATTTTTTTTACATTTAAGATGTCTCACTTAAAGGTTTTCCAATGTTGTATCAGTCCTGGTGTCCATATAAACACAGGGAACTCCAGTTTCTGTATTACATCTTGCCTGAAGAAGGGGCCTGAATTGCCTCGAAAGCTTGCATATTGTAATCTTTTTAGTTAGCCAATAAAATGTGTCATTTTGCTTGACTTCTCACTACACTTTAAGCCCTGAAAGAGGCCCTACCAAGGTCTGTTAGAAAGTGTGGAGCCACGTGCAATAAATTATATCACTTACTTGCTAGACGGAAGTGTTTATGAGGCTGTTATCCAACCAAACCCAATGGACATGGCATGTAGTTCTTGGCGAGTATCAAGAAGGATACTTGCATGGATTGGCCCACAGAGTTGAAGAATGAGGGAAGTGTTGCCTTGGATCTCTTGTGAACACCAAAGGACTCTAAATCAGAATAAGTAGAAGGTACATGAAGAGACAGTGTTTGCGCAGAAAAGATGAGGGCTGAGAGAAATAGAAAGAGAGAGACAGATCAGTTGACATCACCAGGAAGTGCTTTGCTCACAGTGTTCTGAAGCAGGACTCTGTATGACTGAGACATGGATTTTTCCCATTAGCTCAAGTGGCAAGAATACCACTTTTAAACCAGACATTGCGGGTTCATAGCTGACCACCAGCAGTTCAGCACAGAGCAAATCTGACCTATTTTGTGGTGTGAGTCCACTGCAATATACTTGGTGACAAGAGTGGGGTTTGTACTGTGGACAGATGGAAGGTAATGGTGGTGTTGGACAAAAAAAGGTGGGGGGCTGAGACAGAGAGCTAGAGAGCTCAGCTGACATCCCCATGAGATGATTCTCTCAAAGTGTCCAGAAACACAGCCAAGACAAGGAGTTCTCTATTAGCTTACACTGTATAGGAAGCCACTTCTGTGACAAATGTTCATCACATTGCAAATTTGCAGACTGAGATGCTTTTTGGTATGCGTCCACAGCAAATGATGCATAAGAGAAAATCGAAGTTGGGACTGAAGACGGGGTAATATCTCACATTGTGAAGACAGTTCACATTATTCATAAAGATATATGGCAACATCATTAGATAATCAGAACAACAGAGGCAGACGTAGCCACACGAATGCTTCAGCTGTGATGATTCACACTAATATCTAGAGCTGTCAAAGCTATCAAAATATTGAAAAGAATCAGTTTTAACATTTGAAAATTACTTCAAAACTTATTTTTCCTGGTATCGATTCTACAGCCTACATTACGAACGCACATCTAGTTCGCCATGGCTTAAGTTGCAGCCCTGTTTCCATCCACTCACAGGTGTTAATAAGATGGAAGTTTCAGTAGTGTTGGAGCTTCCACCAGCATGCTTAACTGGCAAAGACGGCTGCCAGAGTGGCATCTGGAAATACTCTGACTTGCAAATGGGGACTTGACTGCAAATGGGGACTGAAAACCATAACATAAAGAACATGAAAATTTTTATGTAACTGAGACGCATTTCCCTTGACATTGCATATTTAGTGTAGGACACGGTGAATCCTTCATATTAACAAGTAGTTTTACCATCAGGTCCACATGCCACACTGCACAGAAATGAATAACCAATCTACTGATGTTTTATAGGTGTTATGAAGACCAAAAGAAGCCTTTGCTAAGGTCTTGTTATATACGAGTAAATGAGTAATGTATGCATTTTTGCAGAACCTTAACTAATGTGTTGATAGATAGATAGATAGATAGATAGATAGATAGATAGATAGATAGATAGATAGATAGCCACACACACTATGGCCTGCATACACAATAACTACAGTAAAAAGGAAGAAAATTAATAAGAAAAAAAACTTCTAACAGTCACAATGAGGTATTATGCAGGCATATTACTGTTGGTATGAAGGAGCCACAATAGCATTTCCTAACACACTTCTGATAATAATTAGTTGGCTGAATGTTCTCAGTGTTGGTGTGTCAGAGAGAGGATGTGCAGCATTGTTCACAGTGACACTCAGTTTTGTTTTAATTGTCTCCTTTGCTACAATCTCCAGGGGTTCCAGAGTGTGACCCATAACTAAGCCCACACTTTTCATTAGCCTGTTGATTTGGTGGGCGTGTCCTTCAAGTGATGTTACCTGCCCAGCACACCATAAAGGAGAAAATTGCAGGGGCCATCACAGAGTTATAGAAGATGTGAAGGATGTTACTTACCACATTAAGGAAGTGCAGTCTCCTATGGAAGAAGAACCTGCTCTGTCCTTTCTCATATAGTTCCTCTGTGTAATGTGACCAGTCCAACCTGGCTTTGATGTGAACATCAATGTGGATATCAGCAAATATTTGTTGATGCAGATTATTGTTCTAGATGCAGCCAGGTTTGATCAAATTAAGAAGTTTAGATAGGTAGAAAATCAGATGAGCCCTACGAATAGTTTTTTTATACAAGTTTTAGAAGATGAAAATTGTCATGTTTTTACAAGATTTAATTTTTTAGATAGGTGTAAGTCATTGCCATTATTGTTCTAAATTAAATTTTTCAATTTCAAAACAAATTTCAGGCCAAAAAATAAGAGCTGATACACTCAAAATCTGTAATTCAGAATTGAGTGTTTTGGTTTTATTGATAAATCCTATATTGGCTCTCAGCAGCAAATGTTGGCGAGTGCACACTCTCATTTTAATGATGTCAGTTGGTGCACCTGACCGGCTTTCTAATGTGTGCCTCTATTTTGTTCATACTAAGCATGAGTTAAGACCCCACATTAAAGTGTGGACTGTTGAGAGACATGCTATGTCTCTGGACAGGATGATTAAACCCCAGAGGCACATCTGACGGTTTTAGAATTAAACAACCAATTAAGTATTTGTTGGTCTTGTGAACATTATTTAAGTATAATCCTCACTCTTTCATGCAGCAGGGAAAGTGGCTTGGCAGACATATTGCACATTCTCTTTTAATCTGTGTTTCTGTCCTTGTATATGATGACCTCTAGTTCAAACTTGTGGTTAGTATTTAGGATGATTGATCATAGCTGTAACAAACAGCTGTCGACATTATCAACTTGGGTTTTTCTTATTATATGGCACCTATTAGGTTCTCTCTGGTCCTCTCCAGCCTTTTCCATCAGGCACTTTGCAATCTGCACATATTTATCATCAAGAGTATTATTACTTTGATGGTAATGCTGACTTGGCATGGGTAAATACCTATTAACTGGGAAGTGTTCCAAACTGTTTCTGTTCTTTTGGGGGCCATTGTGTGATATAACGAATGCTGAAATGGTTTGTATGGTGGACAGTATTTTCTCTGTGTGTATCACAGCTGTTCTAAAATACCTTGGGGAGTAGTCCACCGTGATTTTTTAGTCTTTACTCCGAGCGAACGAGTCTGTTAAAACTTACTATTGCTTATTTGGGATTTTGTGTCTTAGCTTTGGCTTTTTGGTCTACGTGGATGGTACAATCAATAAATCACATCCTCAGTTTGCTTGAACAAGCCAGGCCACAACATAATGACTCAACAAGGCTTTCTTTCACCTCAACCATTCAATTTATGTTACGTTATTTTAAAAATATATACCTTTTAAAACAGCCATAACTCACAATTTCTCATTTAAGTTGTCTCTTCATGTCTGTGTATTACTTTCAATACATTTAAAGTAATTGTATTTCTTAAATTTCTTATTAATCTTTTCTTTAACTCGGCCTGGAAACATCCACTCCACACAGTGGACAAAGTTGTGTCACGACTGGCATTAAACACTTTCACTTTCTGCACACTTTATTGTATTGTAGATTTAATTTCAAATGGATACATTTGCAATTTTCATGCATCAGTCTACACTCAATAACCCATAAGAAAATCAGAAAGATTTGCAAATTTAGTAAAAAAATGTCACATTCGTGTAAGTATTCAGACCCTTACTTCAGCCCCTTCGGCAATAATTGCAGTTTCAAGTCTTCTTAGGTAAGACTCTGCAAGTTTTGCAAACCTAGATTTGGGCAGTTTAACCCATTCTTTCTGAAAGATCCTCTCAAGCTTCGTTACATTGAATGGGAAGCATCTGTAAACTGCCATCTTTGGGTCTCTCTACAGATGATCTGAGGGATTTAAGTCTGGGCTTGGCTGTCAAAAACTTGTACGGATGCCACTCCAGTGCTGTCTTGGATGTACAGTATGTTTTGTGTCATGGTCATGCTGAAAGGTGAACTGTAACCCCAAGCTGAGATCATACACACTCATTAGCAGGATTTGTTCAAGGACCTTTCTGTATTTGGCTGCATTCATCCTTCCCTCAATTCTGACCAGTCTCCCTGTTCCTTTCACTGAGAAGCACTTCCATAGCATGATGCTACCACCATGCTTCAATGTAGGGATGTTATTAGGTAGGGGATGAGGATTGCTTGGTCTTCACCAGACATAGCGACTGGACTTCTGTCCAGAGAGTTCAATTTGTGTCTCATCAGACCAGAGAATCTTTGTTTTTTCTCATGCTCTCAGAGTCCTTTAAACTGTTGCATACGTCCTACTCAACAGTGGCTTCCTTCCGTCTACCCACTCTTCCATAAATGCATGATGTGCTGCTGAGAAGGCTATCTTTCTGTGGGGTTGTACAGTCTCAGCAGATGACTTCTCAAGTTCTGTTAGAGAGACCATTGAGTTCTTCGTCACCTCCCTGGCCAAGGCCTTACTTGCCCAGTTACTCATATTAGCCAAATAACGAACTCTCAGAAGAGTCCTGGTGGTTCTAAACATCTTTTACTTCATAATTATTGAAGTCATTGTGCTACTGGGAACATTCAAAGCTTTATAAATGGTTTTATACCCTTTCCCTGATCTATGCCTCACCACAATTTTATCATGAAGGTCTTCAGAGAGTTCCTTGGACTTTATAGCTTGTTTTTTGTCCTGACAGTCAGTGTGAATTGTTGGACCCTATGCCCACAAGTGTGTGCCTTTCTGCACGATGTCCAGTCAAATCAGCCTGCCACAGGTGGGCTCCAATCAAGTTCTAGACAAGTCTCAAGGGGCATAAAATCAAGCAGGGTGTGCCTGGCCACAATTCCTAGTGCCACAACAAAGGATGTTTTCTTAAAACATGTTTTCACTTTGTCATTATGGGCTATCAAGTGTAGATTGGCAGACCAAAATGGCAACTGTAGCAATTTAAATAAAATCTACAATACAATAAAGTGGGCAGAAAGCTAAGGGGTTGGAATTCTTTCTGAATCCACAACAGATTTATTTATTTATTAGAATTAGATGTATTATTGTTAGACTAATATATGCTTGAAGACTGGGAAGTGATATTGTATGTATTAACACAACAAATGAAACACCCCTCAGTGATCATAGTTCCTTTGTGAGTGCTTGAAAAAAAGAAAATATTCAAGTAATGGGAAACAGGGATTGTTGTTGTAAGAAAAAAGCTTGGAATATTAAAGCTTACATGACTGAGAACACAGACATGAAGGCTACAAAGAAGGAATCTTAGCAAATCAGGGTTTTTATACTTATTGGAAGATGTCAGTACCAATTACTAATACAGTTAATAGCCCAGCTGCAGTTGCCAGAAAATGGAAAAAAATTGACAAGAGATCAAATGAAAGAAATAGAAGGGGATAGGTAAAGATCATAAGATTGAAAAATTATCAGAAAACAAAGGAATAAAAAGGTAATAGCGGTGAAATGAATATGAGATTCTGCTAATACAAATTACTCACAAACGTACATAGGCAGCTGCTAGTAGTAAAATGAAAAGATAAACAGAGCTCATTGTGTAAAATGGCAATGAACTGGGAGGTTTTAATAGTTAAACATTAAAACTTTTGAAAAGCTTTAAAAACTGCACTTAACTCATGTTAAGAATGTAGGAAAACATAAAACATGAATGAGGGACTGACATGAGTGCTAGCTTTATAAAGTGGTGTTAATTTAGGCTTTCATTCCGAGCCAAAAATGTCTGCTGTTTAAAAATTGTAAATGATTTAAACCTACAGTGTGAAGGACATCTTTGCCTATAAACAAGTTTGTATTATGTCTATCCATCCATCCATCCATTATCCAACCTGCTATATCCTAACACAGGGTCACTGGGGTCTGCTGGAGCCAATCCCACCCAACACAGGGCGCAAGGTAGGAATAAATCCCGGGCAGAATGCCAGCCCACCACAGGGCACATACACACATACACCAAACACACACTAGGGACAATGTAGGATTGCCAATGCACCTAACCTGCATGTCTTTGGACTGTGTGAGGAAACCGGAGCACCCGGAGGAAACCCACACAGACACGGGGAGAACATGTGAACTCCATGCAGGGAGGACCCGGTAAGCAAACCA
Source organism: Polypterus bichir lapradei (assembly GCA_026402145.1). NCBI lineage: Eukaryota > Metazoa > Chordata > Cladistia > Polypteriformes > Polypteridae > Polypterus > Polypterus bichir. The sequence continues at coordinate 11,470,037 of JANRMT010062857.1, read as the reverse complement.
AGGTCTCCTTACTGTGAAGCAGCAGTGCTACCACTGTGCCACCCTGTATTATGTCTAATTTTTGTTTGATTTTAGATGGCCGGAAAATGTACAGTATGTCCACGGGTCAAATATAGGTTTAAAATTTTGGTCCCTGTTTTTTTTCTTTGGCAAGGCATTCTATAATTTTGTTTCAAAGATTTTTGGCACTGTGGTTAAATGATTAGATTAAAGAGTTTCAGCAAATGATGATATTCAAGGTTCTTAATTCATCTTTTGAAGTTCTTTCCCTGCCTATTTTAATTCCCCCCTTCTATATGGTTACTATGTGTCATGGCAATGCCACAGTCGCTTTGTATAGGTTACTATTATAGTTAAATCAGGATTACAGTTATGTATGGCTTGTTTGTTGTTGACACTAAGGGGCACTCACAAGTTGCCAATTAACCCCAATAACATAATGGAGTTCAAAGAAATAGTAAAAAGGCATTTTTATTGATAAAATATTTCCATAAGCATATGGAAAATTAAGGTAGCAAAACAAAGTAGACAATGTCCAACCCATTGGGTGTACCTAATGCAAGTCTTGCAGCCCTGCCTATCTGATGAAGTGTTTTATGTTCTTGCCCACCTTTAAGGTTTAGTTAAACCATCCTCTTTCACACCTTCTATAAATTTCACTGCTCTCTGCCCATTCTTTCTAACACTAATTAAGCTTGTGCCGACTCCAAGGTTAATCACTGTTTGGCCAGAAGAAGCTTTTGAACCACCTTCCAATCACACCTTCTGCATGTTCCTTACTAATCATTCTTTGGGATTTGGAGCTCCACCTGGAATTTCTACATCAGCGGTACTCAACCTTGCCCTACTCAGGAGCCACACTGACAAAAAAATATATTTTTGCAAGAGCCGTGATCTAAAAACGTCCCTTTCCTCCATAAAACCATTATGCATTTGAGAATAAGGATAATACAGTAGACCCCTCAGTCGTTCGCGGATTTTTCCTTAGAACCTAACTAATAATTGCTAGTGGAAACCGCAAGTATCCTCCGCAATTTTTTATGGCTTTTTTTTGTGGCAATACTGTACTGTACAGAGAACACAAAGCAACCATAGTGGAAAAGGCGGCTTGTGACGGTGAAAGTAGCCAATCAGAAAGCATTATTCATTTCTGATTGGTTGCTGCTCTGTGACACATCTCCGGCAAATGCAGCCCAGCATTCCTGTATCATAACAGTTTACCGCGTGTAGCTATCCAAAGTGTTTCGCTGAGCGTTCTTGTGTATTTTGTTTTGTTGCCTCCCAAACTCCCTGCACCTTCTAAGGCTTCTGGCAATGAACTTAAGTGCCAGAAAAAGTTTAAGACAGTCCAGGAGAAGGCTGAACTACTGGATTTGCTCCGGGAACTAAAAGGTATGCCACAGTAGCCACCCGAGGAGCTGTAAATCCTCTGCTTAGCTGTGCAGTCATTATCTTCATTACATACCTTCATCGTACTGCACAGCTAATTCATCATCACCATCTTCAATCAATATCATTCATTATTGGTGAGTACCCATACATTTTACTGTATTTTTATTAAATTTAATTATTACGTATTTACCCTACTTATACCAAAGAAAATGACAGCACATACCAAAGAAAATGGGCTTGCATGAATTACAGTACATATAGGGGTAACATCGGTATTTTATATTCTAGTACTGCGGGAGACATAGCAGTACAGTACTGTACAGTATACGGGTTTACCTTGACATTCTTTTTTTTGGGTAATGTATTAAGCTGAGTTTGAAATGAAATTAAAGTGTTGTGGGGGCATATTTAGGGTTTAAACTATAAAAATAGGCATTTATAGGCATTTTTTGACCACATCCAAAATTCACGGTTTTACACAATTCGCGGGTGCTCTAGGAATGTAACCCCCGTGAATTTTGGGGGTCATCTGTATATGTTTTTAAGGGATGAAAAGCACGATGTAACAACTGTAATTTCACATCAACCACAAATTTCAACATTACTAGCGGTGTTTCAACATTATCTTTACTAAATGATTTCAAAGTGCTGATCACAAAGTCCATAACAGCTTAACAGACAGCATTGCTGATGATCACAGACTATAACAGTATAGCCGACAGGATTGCTTATCATCACTGCCTATAACTGCAGCAACTTGCTGAGCATTCTCTCACAGTTCAAAACAGCAAATTATTCCACTCAAACAATGTAGGAAGTGCTCCCTTCTTAAACAGTTGCCACCCTGTCTGAGACCATGCCTCGCGAAAATCCTCTTTTTTAAATGCCGACTACAAACTCAGGTATAAGGACTAATCATAAAGCTCTCTCTCTGGATAGTGATGATCCATTTAGATCAGGTTTCCGCTTCGTAGGGTAATGTAAGAAAACTAAGCACCTTGTTGTATTTAATGTAAGCTCGAATAAAGGTATGCAGCAATGTTCAGCTGTAGAGCTTTCTTTACACCGAAACTTAAACTTCTTTTTCTCTGACATTCTCGCCATTAAACAAAAATCACTACTACAGTATGGACAACAGAAGTAACTGATGTGCGCGAATGAGAATGAGATGAATTTAGCTGATAATGTGTTTTTTTATTATTTTTTAAAGATTTATTTTTCTTAACTAAGACCTAACAGACTGGACTTTGAAGAGCTGCATGTGGCTTGTGAGCTGTGGGTTGAGTACCACTGTTCTAGATCCTGCTGCTTTTCCTTGCAATGGCTACCATAAAGAGGGACATGTGATCCTCAGACAGTTTTTCTTGCCCTGTGCCCGAATGTATGGTAGTAAATAACCTTCCAGTTTCCAAAGAAGTGGATTTGTATGTACTGACAAAAATGTAACGTAAATTGTGAAATTTGGCAGTATACATTAGGTATAGATTCAAGCCTGGTGAATTAATCTCTGAACTACAAGAAAGGAGAGTATTGAGCAAGAAGGACAATAGAGAGACTCCAATGCAAAGATAATTCTGGTCTCCATAATTAAATTTCTACTGAAGAAAAGTAGAGCCCATAAAAACGTTATTAATAAAATATCTCTTGGAAAGTCTAGTCCACACCCTAGGAATAAGCAGATCTAAAGATGGACTGAGACATCGATAGCAAAAGGAGACACATGACAGTGGAGAGGTTAAATCAAATCATGGTGTGGTTTTAACTACTGCTGAGAAGGAAAGACAAAGATATTATACAGGGTTGGAAGGGAAAGGAAAGGAAAAACTGTCAGTTGTAGAAGCTTTTCATGCAGCTGGGAACAGACTCTTCCAGAACATTAATATTAAAAACCTAATTATCCAAAACCTATTGATTGATTGTCAGGTGTCTTTCCTTATGAATTTCTCTTCATTTTTTTTCCAATATTTCCACTTAACATTCTCAGACCTGCTTAATCCAATTCAGGTTTATAGAGGAGTACATAATTTATACAACAGCAACCATCACTGGACATGGTGCCAATCCAATGACTTGGTCTACTCAGACACACATCTACAGGAGGCCAATTTAGAGCTGCCAGCTGACCTAACCTGCATGCCTTTGGGAATTTACAAGAAAAACTGAAGCGCCCAAAAAAGAAAACCCATGCAAACACTGAGAGAATGTTTATATTCCACACAAACTATGACTGGGTGCAAGATTACATTGAATCTTAGAGGCATCACCACTCACCACCGCATCGCTATACCACCCTTTTTAAACATATGTTCTCGTAAAATTAACAACATATGAACATAAGAAAAATGACAGAGAGAGGAGATCATTCAGTCCATCAAATGTTTTTATGTAGCTAATAACTAAGCTGTTCCAATATCTGATCAAGATACAGTACTTCTTAAAGGTTTTTGCTTCAATCACATGACTCTGTAGGTTGTTCCACAAAGTGCTTGATGGCTTCATTATCAATACCAAATAACATTAACTATTCGGACTTAATAAAATGACAGATTCATATGAAATAATCACTTAGTAGATGCTAATGGTAGAAGACAGTGCAGGTCTGATAAGGCATTCCAGCTTTGACCATGAAACAAAGTGCATCATGGCTTCAATCTTAAAAATAAATACTAACTATTCAGATATAATGAAATGAAAGGTTCATATAAGGTAATTAATAGATGCTCATGGTAGGAGACAGTGCAGGTCAGATATGTCATTCCAGCTTTGACCACTAACTGCAAGGTTTATCCTGCTCCCACCAACTACTGTACAGTGAAGATTCTGTAGAACCTTCTCACCTAGTCTTTTGACCTATACTGCCTTTACTTCAAAGATATGAATTCACTGCTTCCAGTGTTGCCAAAGTAAAATATTGAAGAAGCAATCACCACAAAATAACTATACTGACCAATTTGTAAAGTGATACTAGCTGCTATGCTCCAAAATTGTTTCTCTTCCTATAACTCTGCCAATTAATTTGTTTGTCAATTCATTCCACTCCTTGGAAGACCTTTGAAAATGAAGTTCAGGATTCAGTACTGGGTATGTGAAGCATTATAGTAGAGGCTAAGGGTAAACCAAATCTCTGGCTACATTTTCATTGGGGTGACAGAAATGCATCAATAATGTTTAGCCCATTGATTCATTCTATAAAGTGGGTCAGGGTTGCCAGTGTAAGGGTTATTGTGAATCAATTGGCTTTCCCGTATAAGCATCTGTTTCCTGGACAGTGAACATTCCCATAATCCCTTAGTTTGTGTTAAGGGGTTACAGAGAATGTGTGGTCATTTTAAGCTCTACAAGACCAGAGGGTTTGGGAATGGAAATCCAAGTGTGGAGGTTATGAGAATAAAGATCTACTGCAGTACCCAGCTGCAGTCATCCAGACCAGTGGAAACTGAAACCAGAAACCAATAATACCAGACTGGGAGTGCCTTCAGACTATTATCTCTAGCCTCATTTTTTGGTGTGGTTACACTATAACATATATAAATTAGCAGAGGAAAATATGTTACTTGTCTCAACTCTTACTGCTGAGTTAGATGAAAAGGACACAAGGCATTCACGAATACGGTGTCATCAGGCAATCTCTGGAAGGCTTGAAGCTTGAGGTAATGCACTAGTTTGTCATCCTGATTGGGTTACTGGTTGGTAGCCTGCTTGCCAGTTGTACTGTTATCAGACAATCCAAACCTTTATTTTTTTATGTAACTGTGCTTTATATAATATTGTAGTAACGTACATTCCTTCAGTCCATCTACTCTCCTACAACCTATTTTCTGCGAGGTCCACTTTCAATCATTGCTTGTTTTCCAGCCAATCCCAACCAACTCATCAGCGAATGCTTCAAAAGATTCTTTGCCAAAGGCTTTTTGGGTAGATTTTTTGGGTCCACTGGAGACCCTCTAATTCATGGCTCACAATGCATTTTCTAATTAGAAAACTCATGTTACAGCTGTTCCCAGCACATGCCGTATAGAAGTATACAGAAAAAGAGATAAATACACAGTGGTGTCTATTACGAGTATATAACACCATATTGTAGCCTTGTTTTTCAGTTAAAAATCGGCTAGCATTAAAAGTACATTGGCATCTGCTAGGGGGATTTCACAAAAGTAGCAGTGTCTTGAAAAATTTAATTTCAGAACGGCTGGTCTTGTGCTAATACCCTGTGTGTGATATAAATGTGTCTTCTACTAATGGATCAGGTCACCATAGGGCTCTGCAAGGGTCTTAATGAGAAAACAGATGGTTTGAGTAAAGCTTAGAAAATAGCTTGGTTTAATGAAAGCTTCAAATCCACCAAGGGCACCACCTTTCATTCCCATGGAATTACCAGCAGAGGCTTAGAACCTATTTTTAAGTAGGGCAGTAATCAGAAACAAAATACTTCCAATTAAACATTTTTTAAAAAGCTACTCCTTCTTAGGACAAACCAGTCAGAAATGTAAGCATTTTCTTTGGTTATTGTGTAGTTAAGAAAATAAAAAACAAAAAAATGCAAAAGTTGTTTATAACACTAATATTGTCAGCAGTGATGGTTATGACTATTTTCTAATAGAAACGCAGAACAGAATTATCCCTGTAGTATTTCTTCTTAGCGTCAATCATTCTCTGAGACCAGGAGCTCATTCTGTAAAGTAAGTTATTACTGCCTGGAGGACATGGAAATCATGTATTCCTTACAACAGCTTCTTTAATATTATTTTTGACATGCAGTCAAAATACATGTGTCCTGTAATATATAATACTATTTCCAATTTCCTATGTTTTATATTCATTGAATACTCTGATATTATAAACTTTATTGTATAAATTATTACTGGGAAGTGCAGGTGGAAGGCAATTTCTACTTCATGTCTGTGGGTACTGCAAGTGACACCTGGGGGTCAGCCAGTTCTCGATCTGCTGAATAGGCAAAATGTGGTCCAGTCGGAATGGGCCAATCGATATCTATTAAACGGACTAATAATAATTTTTTTACATTTATATAGTGCTTTTCTCACTACTGAAAGTGATTGACATAGTGAGTGGGGAGCCAATGCAACCACTGCCAATGTGCAGCATCCACCTGGCCATTTTTGCGCCAGTACGCTCACCACACATTAGCCGTTAGGTGGTTAAGGGATGAAAGAGATAATTAGCTAAATAGATACAGGGGATGATTAGGGGGCCGGAATAACTAGGCCATGGAGGGCAATTAGGCCTGAACATTGGGGTACACCCCAATGACGGATACCCAGGGATCTGTAATGACCACAGAGATTTAGGACCTCGGTTTTACATCTCAAGCAAAGGAGGTTTAAGATACCCATTGTCAGAAAACTAATGAATGATGACAACATGCACACTAATTAAAAGTGAGTAAGCAGTTTTAAAGTATGCTGTAAGTTTGATGATTCCTCTTAGATTGCAATAGGTCATGTAACATCATAATATTATGGGCTAAGCCTCCCCACACTAATTGTACCACTTTTAAAAATACAGCATACTTAAAAAAATCTATGATGGGATGCCCTGCTGTCTAGGCTTACTTCCAGTCTTATGCAGAACTGTATTCATCTAAATCTGTGCATTCAATGAAAAGCACTTCATCATGTGCATGTCACACCTATGAAAGCTGTTGCTATTAATGCAGAAAGTGCAGTCTAGTGGTGGAGCAGATGAACGGTGTGTCTGAAGAGTGCTGTTTTGTTATTCCCAATGATTTAATGTGTGTCCCTCAGAAAAACCTGCATGCTCCATGTTTGTTCATTACCAGCCATAACACAGGTCGGAATTGAAAGGTACCCTGATATGGTGGTTGCTACAGAAAAGAGCTATAAAATAATTGGTTTGACTTTAATGAGCAATGTCACCATTCATTAAGGCCCTGATGACAAACTACCTATACCTGTTTGTTAGGCTCAATTAATACCTCCTGGCACCTGTACATTATTTCTAATTGTTATACAACTTTACAAAACCAACATTCAATTATAGTTTTCAATATGCTATTTATGCTATCACTTGTTATATTGCTGATAATCTTCAAAACCATCAGTACATTCAGTACTGTAGGTACCCACTGGTCATTATAATGGGTCCAATATACACTAGAAACATTTATTCAGTGGTAAACTGATGTGGTATTATTTGATAATATTAGGATATTGTTTCTGACTTATTTTGCAATATATCAATGTCTTGTCAGGGATTTTGTCATTGAAACATTAATTTTGTGGCTTTAAGGATGTTTCTAGCCAATTTTCCTGGGAAGTTAGTACAATTTTTTGTTTTTGTTTGTGTTACATTTCCGTGACGCCATCTTGTTTTTCATGGGCACAGCCATTTTGTGGGCTCTATTGCCTACACGGTGTACGTCATTTTTGGTGGTCAAGAGTGCGCGGTTTTGTCTGCCACAACAATTGACATTATCGCTGCAACAGTTTATATACTAGGTGATGTTTCACAATTCAGCCATGTTCTGGATATATAAAGTTCTTTGCACATGTCTTTCTAGTGTTTTTTTGTTTTGAATCCTTGCTTTTCCTTTCAGCTACAATCTCTGGTTTGCATTCTGGCTTTGGCTTTCAACCCTTATTCTGTTCCTTGACTACAAATCATTTCCTGTTCATATTAGTTTAACTGTTTCTCAATGTTCACTTCACTAGCCATAGAGATACAGTATATGACATTATTAATGAGTCCATCGTGTTCTGAAAGATATCCCATAGTTGTCCTCTCAGGTGTAAATTAGAATTTAAAATTAAAGAGCTCAGTTTGAACTTCTAATAAGCTTTCTTTCTTAAATTTACATGTGCAGTAGTTAGTGTTGTTAACCGATGGTCATGTAGACTGTCATTAGAAAAAAATTCTCAGCTGGCCTTGTAACTGATCTGTGCATCTGGCATGATGGTGTCCTTTAATTTATCCACACTTCCGGAAACACTTTTTGCAGTTTTTTAGGATAACAGAAGGTGTAAGCCTTTCTTTGTGGGACAGAGTAAAAACATGGACCCAGCCTCTCCATTGCAGGGTACACTAACTTACACAGGGCCAGTTTAGAGCTGCTTATCATGTCTTTGGGATATGGGAAGAATTCTGATCACTTGGAGGAAATCCTACATGAAACTATTCAATTTTTAAAGGATATAAATGATTACTCATTGCTAATTTGTAGTGTTTTCACCACGATGCTGTTTGTAGTGATGGTGATGAAAACAAATTTTAAATTCAAATTTTCAAGGGCGAGGAAGAAAATGGGCCTCAATTGGGCCTGTGGGAGACTAGTGCAGAACAACAAAATAACTTCTTCTTCTTCTTCAGCTGCTACCGTTAGGGGTTGCCACAGCGGATCATCTTGTTCCATATCTTCCTCTACATCTTGCTTTGTCACACCCATCGCCTGCATGTCCTCTCTTACCACATCCATAAACCTTCTCTTAGGCCTTCATCTTTTCCTCTTGCCTGGCAGCTCTATCCTTAACATCCTTCTCCCAATATACCCAGCATTACTCCTCTGCACAAGTCCAAACCAACGCAATCTCACCTCTCTGACTTTGTCTTCCAACCGTCCAACTTGAGCTGACCCTCTAATGTACTCATTCCTAATCCTGTCCATCCTCATCACACCCAATGCAAATCTTAGCATCTTTAACTCTGCCTCTTCCAGCTCTGTCTCCTGCTTTCGGTCAGTGCCACCGTCTCCAATCAATATAACATAGCTGGTCTCACTACCGTCCTGTAGACTTTCCCTTTCACTCTTGCTGATACCCATCTGTCACAATTTACTCAGAACAACAAAATTACAGTATTAAAAAAAATCATTAAAAAATCCCAAATTACCCATATTGTATAATCCCTATTTCAGTTATCCATGTATTTCCTTTCAAGGCCCAAAACATGTTCTGCCAAAATACAGTTAAATAAATTAATTCTGCAAAATCAAAGTAGCAAGAGAAAATGAAGTGAATTCAATTGGAATCAGGATTTTGAATTAAAGATACGAAGGAGGAAGGGGTTCTTCAGTTGAAAACTTGGATCCCAGTTGCACTGGTTTCATTTTCTTGCACTGCTCTGATTTTCTTGAAGTATTTAACAATATTTTAAGCAAAAAATGTGTATGTGTTGGAAGTTGTGAGCAGACAAGTGGATTATGTGATACAAATGATGTGCGATTTTTTTTTGTTTATAGGCGTTTTAATAATATTTACTGTTGCTCCAAGTTGGCCGCCTGCTGGCTCCCATAGAAGCCTGTTGTTATCTCTATTATTAATGAAAACTTAAGATTACAATTATTTTTCCCAGCTAGCACTGTAAATAACACATGGTAACATAAAAAAATACTGTATGTTATGTTTGGGTGGAGTATTCAATCATGGTATTTGTGTTAATCATCCTGTTCAGGATTCAGATGAAAAACATCATAAAGGGATGGTCTTCTTATGCTTGTCTTCTTCTAATTAGACTTCAACATCCATCATTTTGTCTGGAAAAGTGTTATTAAGATGACACAATGAAAAAAGAAGAATTTTTTTTTTCTGCCCAGAGATTTGTTACATGTGTCTGTGGATCGAAATAAGTACAGAAGGAGATTTCCTTCCCTTCTTACTTCAATGATAGATTGAATTAATCCAAAACCTAATCTTGTGAGGGTATCATATCTGGTGTTGTACAAAATCAGCTGGGATCACAGCCTTTAAGAACATTTAAGGAAGTTCAGATTTAAGATTGAAAAAAGAAAGGACTTAGCAGTCAAAACCATTTGTTTCCTTTCTTGTTGTTTCAATGACATGCTAACAAGATATTCAGTTTTCAATTTTTCAACAGAATACATCCCGTTTTGGATTTTTTGAAGCTATTTCAGTCAGATCTTCCTCAGTTGTTCATTCTGTGACCTTTATTTGTCACATTATCACTGCTTCACAGCACAATAAGAAGTTAAACATAATCTGGCTACTGTTGCCTTACTTTGCATTAAGACCAGAGGGCATTTTTAAAAAGATGTTTAATGCACACTTTTAGTAGACAGTTGTGTGATAAAATTAATGTTATATTCTGTCTTTTTTCATTCTTGAATGGATACTGCAGATCCTTGCCACTTTTGCTCAACTCTTTTCATATACTAATGGTACATGACTGATTATCAAGGTATATTTTACATTTCTTATTTAGGGACTTTTTTTTTTACTTAGAAGGCAATCAAAATCAGAAAAGAATGCTGATGTTCCTGCTTGCAGTTACTGGAGCTCATTGTTTATTATCACCTACATGCCTATCTGTTTGGAGTTTATCCTATAGCTATCAGATATGACATTTCTAAATTGTACGCGTGAACGTTACTGGATCACTTGAGAAACTAGTGACTTAGCCACTGTTAATGTCTGCCACACACATAATGTTGCTATTGTCACACACATGCGAGTAGGAGGAAGCTATATGCACCAAGTGAGGGTAATTCCATGCCAGGCCAGGGGGTGGCGGGGTGCACTAAACCTTTTTCTGTTATCTGTACAGACCAGACACGGAAAAACCTGTCTGAGTTGTTCCTGAAAATGTCACTTCCGGTTCTGGTGGCTAGAAGAATGTCACTTCCTGTTCCAGAACCTAGGTAAATGTCACTTCCGGCTCCAGCGCCTAGAAGAGTGTCACTTCCAGTTCTGGTACCTAGAAAAATGTAACTTCCGGTTCTCATGCCCAGATGAACGACACTTCCGGTTACGACATCAGAAGAAGGTCACTTCCGGTTCCCGTGTATCACTTCCGTTCTTGTCATTTAAAGTCGTCATCTTAACAACCATTCAGGAGTTCTTGTTTGGAACTAGTCTTGTTTTCAAAACTCATTGCAGCCAGGGATATTATATGGGTGGCAGCCCCAAACCTTTTTAAGTGTGTCACGTCTGAACATTTCACACTATGTTTAGGCTTCTACTGCTTTTGTTCCTGTACTTGAAAAACATGTTAATAAATAAGTGGATGGATAAATACTGTAATTAGTGAGATGTAGAGTCGATAGCTAGAAGGAGTATTGGAAGATGGAATGGGCCCTTTGGTGGACTAATGCCTCATCCAGAGTTTGTCCCTACTCTGTGCTGAATGCTGACAGGCTCTAGCCCCTGTGATTATAAACTGGATTAAACAAGATAGGTAAAGGATGTATCAATGAATTTTAAAGAAATGCCCTTTTTTATGTCAATTATTCATCAAAAATGTGCTTATTGGTCATGCTGGTATGTTACAGAGACTTACCTGGATGGAGACTGAAACGAAAAATACAATGTAATTATTTTTTAATCAATGGAAAGTGTCCTCGTGTGTGTCTGTGTATTTTAATCCTTAAATTTAGAATCTTTGTTAAAATGAAATGATCATATTTGACTGAGTTAAACAGGTCCTTTCACTTCAAGTCATTTAATTTTGCATAGGTTGCCCTTTCATATGCAAGATGTTGGGAATGAGGTTATTCTGTCTTTCTTTGATATTGGTGTATGGGTGTAGTTAATTGAAAGTTCAGAAACACAAATTAATATCAGAATTTTACTCATGCATAGTGCTTTGAATTTTAATGGACAAAGGTGAGATATATTAGGAATCATTGCTGGAAGGAATAACTTTTTTTTCCTGACACTTCACAAATTAGCATTCGAGTGAAGCTGTGAGCCTGAACTGCTTCACCTGAGATGAAAAATACAGCTGATAAATTGATAGCAGAGCGGCAGTTAAAATCAATGAAGCAGTGCCACTTGCAGTTCTTCACACTTATATAACTGGAATAGAGACCAACAAAACTCTGTTATATGTCACTGAATTCATTGGTGAAACCTGAAGTGCACACATTTATAACCAACCAAAATAATATTTTGGGAATACTAGAGTGTTTATCTGTAATCTTCCTCAGTCAGCACATAAATATAATTATAGGATTGTATATGTGATTGCCAAAATGATTACCAACATCTCTGAACTTTCACGTGCACTGTAATTTATTTTCACATTCTCAAACCTGCCTAAACCCTATTAGGATCCAAGCTTTTAGGGGGTTAGTTTACAAATTTTGTCATCAACAATGTGTGCAAGTCAGAAACCCTGAATGGGCTGCCAGACCATCTACAGGGGCACACACAGAACCGATTGCTAATAAACCTAATTCAGACATCTTTGGAGGCAATGTGGTTCTACAAATCCTTATAATACATAGTAGCTTTAATAGTGGAAACAACTGTAAGTCATGTTACACACTACTGCTAGTGTACATTCTAAAAATCAGAGCTAAGTGCCTCATCTCTCATTTAGATTATTATAATGCACTTCTTTTCGGTCAACTTGCAAATTCTCTTCAGAAGATCCAATAGATGTAAAACTGTGCTGCTCGGCTTCTTACTCATACATCACTGCACCATCACATACATCTATTGTATCACCCCTATACACTCACATTTACAATGGCTCCTTATTCATGAACACATTACATTTAAAATTCTTATTTCTACATACAAAGCAGTGCATGACACAGCCCCTCATTACGTCTCTAAACTTCACAAATTCTTCCCTTGCGCTCTCTCTGTTCTGCTGGCTTTTTAACCCTGCAGCAGCTATAATGCAAACTTAGATCAATGAGCTTTCTCTTTTCGTGCTGCCTGGCTATGGAGTGTCCCGCCAGTAATCATCAGAAACGCCCCTACTCTTTACTGCTTTAAGCAGCTACTTAAGACACACTTATTCTGTATTACTTTTACATTTTTTAACAACTTTATCATTATCATCTTATGCTGTATGCTTTATTCTGTTGTATTATCCTGGTTTGTTTGTATATTTTACAGTATTTTTCATAAAAAACGTGTCATTTACTACTTAGTTTATACTTTAATTTTACATTTTTTGTCATGCCTTGTAGTGCATTAGGTTAAGAAAACTGCAATATAAATAAAATAAATTATTATTACTAAACATAATTTAAAGGTAGGGCTATTACCCTACTAAGATTTCCATACAAAAAATAAAAAAACTGTTTAGTGCATTTCTTTACTTATTTTTTTATTTCCTGTTCCAGCTGTTTAAATGCCTCCCAGTTGTCTTAGTATTCAAGCCTAAGATACACATCTACAGCCTTCCACATGAAAACCAATTAAAGTTAAATCTATTGTTACGCATGTGCGCCTAGGGACCAACTCCCTGGTTCTGGTGAAATAACCAGTTCCACCTGAGGACGAGAGGAGGCACTGACACTAACAGTATCTTCTCTTCTCCCTGTAGCATTGAAAAGCTGCCAATGGACAAGGTGTAGGTCCACCCAGAAGAAACAGATAAGACTCCACCCCTTCAGCACCAATGTTATAAAAAGGGGCCCCACATGGAATGAGGGATTAGTGTCTGACCAGGCTTAGGAAGATGGAGTTACTTTAAATGTAAGATTCATGGTAGCCATATTTACTTTTGCTTTGCTGTGTGGCTATATTTTTTTGTTATAATTAAACAGTTCGAACCATCTGCTGCCCCAGCCTTTTACCTGTCTATATTGTGACATGTGTGTTCATGGGAGACAGTTTAGGGCATTTGGTGAATCTAATTCACCACTGATCCAAGTGTTGGCGCTGTGTGATAACGGACTCTCTTTTCAATCTTCCGCAGAAAGGAAGATTGACAGCTCTCCTCCACCAGCGTCACTTTAGTGTCCGCCCATCCGGACCGGCCTCTTCCTGCCCATTCACTTCTTAACTGAAGGAACCAGTATCTTAGTCGGTCACCAGAGAGTACTGCAGTCTGAGGAAGACTCAAATTGCATTTTTTATTATTTTATATTCATTTTACCATTATCATTTCATTTTATGTTATTATTTTGTTTTATTTTTATTATTTTACTTTTTTATTTTTTTCTCTTTATTTTACTTCCATTATATATGTTTTGTGGCAGCGTGCCCCAAAATATTAATGTCTTGTCTTGTTGTTACTATCTTATATATAAATGTCTAAGCATGGAAGTGCGTGTGTGTGTGTCTGTCCGACCCGGAAGTGAGAGGTGAAGTCGGGGTAAGGGCTCCACCTCTGAGGAAACAGAAAACTCGCTTTGCCGCTAATAACACAAGCGCGGCCATCATGTCAGCAAAATGAAACCTCCAAAGAAATACAAAGTATTTCATCGGCAAAATGGTATCCCTTTTAGTTTTCCTCCCGCCACTAATACTGAAGCGAGGCGAGCACGTCTTCAAAACGAAACCTCTGAAGAAAGACAGCTGCTTAGCCGCTAACATCAGCATAAGTTCCACAAAACCAAAAGGGAGAGGGGCGGACAGCTGTACAACTGTACACATTCTGTAGTTTATGGGATTGTTTCTTTTTACCTATTCTTCTCTGTACAATCTTTACTTTTCTCCATTTCAGACTCCACTGTCTTCTTTTTTCTACCAATGAAGACATCACTACAATACATTTACGGGGTGGAAAATAAGTGCTTGAAGTGGGCTGGCAATCGATTATGATGTCTACAAACCACTCTTATTAAGTTCCACTTCTACCACTAGAGAAAACAACTCCAAAATTAAAAGGTTCAATATCATTGCACCGACTAAACGTGCAACCTTTAAACAATATTGCTGTTTGCAATTAGTTAAAGTACGACATGATTCAATGGAACAGCTTAATTGACTGGCTACAACTAAAAGAAAAACAAAAATAGAAGTTTCAACATGCAACTGATGAAAAACAAAAAAAGTAATGCTTGAGTGAATGACGTAAACACATAAAAACTATAAACATAATAGTAATAATAATAGTAAAACTCCTTTTACTCTTACTAATTACCCATTTCAATTCAAAACAATACAGTTTCCTCTAACATTGTGTTTTGGACTGACTATGAGCAAAAGCCAAGGCCAGTCAGTAGGAAGAACAAGAAATGATCAATGGCAGGAATGTTTAAGTCCTCTGCAATTGCATGCAGCACATTCAAGAGTAAGGAGCTCCAGTAAACTAATAATATTAGCCCCTAAAAATACAAAACAAAAAATAAAAAATTGTATACAGAAAATTACTAAATTAATTATATAGTAAGTCTGATATGTCCAGTTAACCAACAACACTAAAACTGAGGCCCTTTATCTTTGCAAATGTCTAACACAGCTTGTATAATTTTCAACTTTGAAACTAATATGATGTCTCCTAAAGTAAAAAGTTTTTAATGAGCACAGTTTATATTTGCTTTTAATAAAATTACAGTAGTTCAGTCCTATCAACATGCTGTCACCTAATTTATTCACCGAATGTACTGTTTAAAATGCCTCAATTCACCTTCTGATACATCATATAAAAAGAGTATAAAGAATACCGGTGAGAAGAAAGAAAACAGTATTCTGCCCCATGAGGCAAAATTGGCCTTGTGGTTTAAATTGTCAATTGAAAGGTCAAGGATTCAAGTTTATATCCAATCTCAGTAGGTGACCTTCAGTTGGTCATTTTTGTTTTTTGATAAATCTATTATATCTCAAACTCAGTGGCAGACTATACTGAATAAAGCCTTTTTGTCAAGATTTGTTTATTTCAGACCTGCCAGTACCTGCTTTCTTTTGTGTAGTGCCTTTTCAATTTAGACCTATATAATTTTTCCCTTAGAGTTAATGTTTTTAAATGTATCCATGTTTACTGTTTTTTTGTATAAAACTAATCTCACATTATGATCCAAAAGCAGTACCACCTTTATTCTTATCTGTTAAATCAAGTTTGTTAGGTAATCTTGTATAAAACTGAGTGCAAACTTTTCACAGATTTAAACTACGATCATCCATTTTTGATCCACTTATCCAGTTCAGAGTCTGTCTTGGCAGGATAGGCTGCAAGGTATGAACCATCGCAAGAGTGGCAGGGCACATTTACACACAAGTCATCACTCACTCAGCAGACAATTTAGTGTCTCAAGTCAAGCTGACACAATACAAAAGGAAGAACATGCAAACAGCACACACTGACTACAGCTACAGAATATATCAATTCAAAAAAAAATATCAAAACCCTTTAAACCAATTCATGGATTCAGAGGGACCAAAGTCTATCATGGCATCTTTTGAGTATAAGGCAAGAAATTACCCTTATCACGGCAATACTCAGTCGCAGGGCAATTTAGAGTTCAAAATTAACCTAATTTAATAAACATCTTAATGAACTTCTTAACCTAACTTAATAAACTTCTGTGTGAATATTGGAAGAACACCGAATTATTAGTGGAAAAGCTTAAAAACAGACCAGAAGAACATGCAGCATGTACACAGACAGAACCTGTTGTCGGAGGTGTTTGTAATTAAAAATGAAATATTAAGGTCAAGGTAAACTCAAGGTGAATGTTGCTATCCTGGAATTGTAAATTAATTGGTCATGGATTTTGTCAGAAGAAGGAGAGAAACCAATAACATATAAAAGAAGAATGCTTATTTATATCACTGGCAGGGGGACCCTAGTGCTGTCTGGGTTGGGACACCATAAATATTTTGGAACAAAACATAGTGTGACATCCTGTGCATTTGAATCCTTACAGTGACTAAACTTTGGGCATCTCATAGTTTATGATTGACCATAAACCAGTAGTGAGTGACAGATACAGACAAGAACTAAAGTGGAAAATCAGCTGTCGTGTTATTGGCAGCAAGCACTAAGAAAACAAATATCACAATTCAGTGTAATGCAATTCTTTCATTATCAGTCAGTAAGCAATGATGCACAAATGTGAAAATGCAAATTATGCTATGTACACTTGCATTCCCCAAAGCTATGAAGTAATAAAAAAAGCAAACTAATAGTTCTTGAATGTAAAACAACAAAAAGACTGATAAAGAAATAATTTATCGGCTTACCAACTCTCTCACAACAACCACCTCCACTACTCTTTTTAATTCGAAGGTGTAATCTAAAAGCACAGTCTCTCTCCTCTACTATTAGATCATCGGCAGGAAAAAGACAAAAGGTGACTTCTAGGATCGACTCGAGAGTTTTATTCTTCTCTGGGGTTTTCCTGTCCGTCATTACAGACGCTTTCTGGGCTCATCCAATTAAATTACATATTACAACGGTGGCTATGTGACAACACTATAACTGTTCATTTAAACTCGTGCACATGCATGCAAGTCTGCAGCTGAACTACTCTTGCCCACCAACAAGTGGCTTTCTCTAATGTTATCCCACGCTCTTTATTAATATAATAGCGACTTTTTATGCTCCACAGTGGCAGACTACCAGCTTCAACTTAAGCGTGAATCACGTACTTGAGGACATCAGTGGAAATGAAGGAGCAGTGCATTTAAGATTGAAGCCAGGAAGCACTTCTTTACACAAAGAGTTGTGGAACTCTGGAACAAACTGACAAGACATGGAGTTCAAGAAGAAACCTTGACAGTCTTTAAGAAAAATCTGGATGAGATATTGGGACAGCATAGGTGTTAGCTACATAAACAGGCTTAATGGACTGAATAGTCTCCTCTTGTTGGTCAAATTTCTTATGTTCATACCAGCGGGGTGATGGTCCCATTATACCTGGAAGTGTGCAGAAACCTGAAGGCATCCAAGTCTCTCATGCACACTGGGTGACTCTTTCCCAAATTGAGTCCTTGTGCCACTTTGGAGCAGCTTACAACAAAGCAGGATCTACTGCATTGAATGTGTCCCTATAGGTGAGTACACTCTTAACCATTTACAATGTGTCTAATACTATAAATTGTTAAATACTGGAAATTAATAATAATTAATAATGGTAATTCAGTGACATGGCCTATGTTTAGCTGAGGCCTATTACCAAAGGTTGGGACTTACCACAAACTCAAAATGCTGGTTTTAGGAACTGTGAATATCTCTGGCAAAAAATGTCAAAATAAAAGATTCCTTTATAGAATGTTATCTATAAATTTACTAAGAAACACATGGACCTCCAGTCCTTCCTACATCAAAGTTCCAGCCCCAGCAGTTTGAGAGTACCAGCAGGTTGCATCTTCGTCTCTTGTGCTTGATGCCCAGAAGATGTTGGAGCTGTTATTATTCTTCTTCTTATAATGTAACTGGTGTCTGCAATTTGCATGTCACTGGTCTTTTTTTTTCTTTTTGCCATGTCATCTTCTCGATCACTTTGTGGAGGGGGCTGCTAGCCACATTTTTGCTTCACCAGTGTATATCATGTCACAAACTTTAATTTAGGACCAAGATCAAGATTCTAGCCCCATTGGATACATACAGACATATCTCTTACCGTTGTGTGTGTGTGTGTATATATATATATATATATATATATATATATATATATATATATATATATATATATATTAAGCTGGAGGGCTGATCGCACCCTCGGAGGACACAGACGCCACTGGGAAAACCCCTGAAAGAGCTGACAGTCTGCCTTCACATGGCTCCTTACCCTTCTTACTTGCGCTATAACGCGTGATAAACCTCTTGCGCAGTACTCCGCTTACTTAAAAGCCTTGTACAGCGCCTGTCAGCTTTGGAATTGATTGTTTTTCTTTCTCTCTCTCTCTCTGACATTTCCTGCTCCTGACGCGTACTCCTTTGAAGAAGAAGATACATATGCATACCTTTAATTGAGAGACGGAACTGTCATCTCTGTCAAGGAGCAAGTTTTAAAATCTTTAAAAGAGACAAATGTTTGTTTGCAGTGTTTGAATAAAATTCTTCCTGTCTCTACGACCTCCTGTGTCTCTGTGCAAATCTGTGACCCAAGCATGGCAATATATATCGAACAAGAATTCAAAACAAGAACAAAAACAATGGCAGAGGCAAAAATAGATCCAAAAAAGGATATGCCCTAAAAGGCATTGCTGAAAGTAAAAAAGCTCATTTCACAAATCCAAAAATCCAAATCTTTAATCAAGAGTCCATAGCAAGATAAATCAAATCTGAAAGCACTTACAAGTGCTTTTATGCAAAATACAAAAATCTAACATCAGAGTTAAGAGATGGAAGTAGAAGCTATTGCCAGAGCAGATAACTTAGGTCTGTTGGACTCTTAAACAACACTGTGGTGGCCCCCTGCTGCAGTGTCAGGAGGCCTCTGGGATTGACCCACAGAATAAAAGGCACTTAACTAAACCGAAAAATAATAACACTAGGGGGCTCCTCCGAAACCCCCTCTTAAACGGTGATACAACGGGAAACAAATACAGTTTATTTTACATCCTCTTTGCTCGATCAGCTGCTGGCTTGCTGCTCCTGCCATGCCGCATGATCTGTATCTCACACAGCACTTTGAACAGCCTGTATAGCAGCTGTCTTTGTCATCTACTCTTTGCCTTTTATTTCTGGCCCCGGGCGTTGTTAAATCTGTTGGCACAAAGTCTCATCTCGCGGGACATGACTTCTTGATATTTTAGTTTATAATTTAAAAACGGATTAAGAATCTGAAAGTCTAACAACATCACATTAAAGTTCAATAAATTCTGAAAAGAATGATACAAACATATATATGTAGGTTTTAAAATAAGCCTGATTTAAAACGTGACATAAAAACATATAAAATCGACATATAAAATTGAAAAAAAAAGACACATGAAATCGTTGCACTTTTAGACTTAGGATTTTATATATATGGTTTGGACACCAGAAGTCCTCTTGAGTCAGGTTTTAAAGAGAGCCCTCCATTTTGTCTGGGGAGTTGGAGTCAGGAGAGGAGAAGGACAACGTTCATTTGGGAGGTATGGAGGAGAAAGAAAAGGAAATAAATCAAAATGATTGGATTTTGTATTGCAGAAAAGCCTTCCAAAGTATTTTTATAAAAATAAATTAAGTGTATTTAAACCCAGGGATGTCTTTGTGTAGTTGTGACTGGTATTGGACAAGCCATGCAATTATTTACAGTGTCATTGGTGGCTCAATAAGTATTACTCTTCATTAAAATGAGGCAGAATATTAGATGGAAAGGACAAAAAGATAAATGTTATTAGAACAAGTGAACCAAAAGCCAATCATATCTTTTAGCAAAGCCCAAACGGTGATGATAATCGTAATCTAGAAATCACAGCAAAAAGGTTTTGTATTATAAGACAAAAGTGAGAAACAAACCAAATGCCAGCAAGAGGTTTTGTTTACAGCAAAACTCAGATAACAAGGAGATATACAATCTTTAACCCATCACTCAATGATGCCCCCAGTGGCCACTATATATATATATGTATATACTGTATATTTTATATATATATTCTCTTTCCGATCAGCTGTTGCTATGATTCCCCACAGATACAGTGATATAAATACTCCGAGTGGTGCAGTGAGAGTAATATGAAAAAAGATGATCTGCTGTGGCAACCCTTAAAGGGAGCAGCTGAAAGAAGAAAAAGAAGAATAAGGTGCAGTGAGAGTAACAACGGTAAAGCAGTTATGGTATTTGGAATACTATGGATATTCCCTGGACCATTATATTGTTACTGGTTAATTACAATCAGATGCATTACACTAACAAACAATATGCGGTTAATTTCAATGTATTTATAAAAGGAAAAGAAAGAATAACCACACAGGAACAGTAGCACTGCTTTGACGCTGGATGCCGCCAGCCTGCAAAACCGAGTGGAGAACTTACATGTTTGAAAGCTGAACAGCAATTATTCTCATAAATCACACAGACAATACATCGGTTATTGCTTATTCTTCAGCTCTGAGGATGTTCTTCTGTGTAATATTATTGGAACGTGTGTCCAGTAGTGCAACCTCTTACACAATTCATAACCTGAAAGATGCATTCATCAATTTTCTATCCTATTCATCAAGTTCAAAGTAATTGGTTCCAGTACATGTGTCATCAGAACTGGAGACAAGGCTGGAACCAGCCCTGTATATGATATCAGTTAATCACAGGGACTCCCAGCTTCACTCACATCACTTTAATTTTCAAATGGCAATTAACCTGACATGCATATCTTATGGAAGATGGAGAAGCACCAGGGGCCTCAGGTATAAACGGTGCATACTCACAGAAATGTTGCGTAAGAACTTTTCCACGTTCAAATCGCGATGTATAAAACCTACACTTGACGTAAAGCCATGCACATTTCCACGGTACCTCATACTCTGTTGTACGCAAGTTCTCCACTCGGTTTGCAGACTGGCGGCACCCAGTGTCAAAGCAGTGCTACTGTTCCTGTGTGGTTATTCTTTCTTTTCCTGACACGGCTTTATAAATACATTGAAATTAACCGCATATTGTTTATTAGTGTAATGCATCTGATTGTAATTAACCTGTAACAATATAGTGGTCCAGGGAATAGCCATAGTATTCCAAATACCATAACTGCTTTACCGTTGTTACTCTCACTGCACCTTCTTCTTCTTCTTCTTCTTCTTTCAGCTGCTCCCTTTAAGGGTTGGCACAGGGGATCATCTTTATCCATATTACTCTCACTACACCACTCGGAGTATTTATATCACTGTATCTGAGTGGGGAATCATAGCAGCAGCTGATCGGAAAGAGAATTATTGGTATACAGCATCAAGCACACGCTGCCACAGCCACGGCAAAACGTTTCAAAGCCTTTCCTGTACGGACCTTGCGGTTTCAAAAACAGTTTCATCCCAAGAACTATAAACGCACTCAATCAGTCCATCAAGCGCTCCTTGTAGAACTGTTTGTACAGTTATAATATTGCACAACCTGCGCCACTTTATAAAGCGCGTATTTACACATGATGATTTTTAAGATGAAATGCAGCAAAATATGTTGATTATATTATACAGATAAAACTTTAACTTCATTTAAATAATCTGTATTGTTAATAATTAAACATGTGAGGCCCCAGATGACTCACGTAGAGAACATGCCAGCTACACGCAAACTCCATAACAGTGTCATACCCCTTTAATTAATTTCAGAGTCTCAGGAGTCAGAGGCAACACTGAGTACAACACTACAGGATATATCCCTTATCAGTAACTCAAATAAGTACTAAATTATTTAAGCTACTACAATTTTAACACACTTCAAAACAAAACATTCAAAATAGAAGAGTTCCATATATTCAGTGTATCATTTTTTCTGAGGAGATGATGGCTTTCTGAAGGACAAGCAATTGAGCTCTTACCCTTTTACACTGATGAGATTTTACATCTAATACAGATAACAAGTAATTAGTATAAAGGGACATTGCAGCAGCATGCCATTATAATTCCACAGGCGGCAGAATATAATACGATTTTGTAGCACCTCTAAATTTAAAATAAAGCCCCCTATTTGTAAAAACATGCACACTGTATTACTTTGAAAGCCTTTAAAGAAATTATTGAATGGATTATAGTGTTCTGAAATTGAAAATTTATATCCAAGACTATGAAGTCAACCTGTAAATGCTCTTAATCTTCTAGCATTATTAGGATGCTACAGTGTTACTCCTGATGAGCAAAAGATGAAATACATCTTAACTACAGTAGGTGAACGGACCTTGCATGCCTTAATCAGCTAAAAATATTCAACAAATCCATTGGTTTAGTATAAATTCTTATCACTCTCATCAGTTGGAATTAAAATAACCCATTACAATACAAGACTTTAAAATTATCTTAGATCTACTGCTCTATATGGATTAAATGCTTCCAGCAGGCACTAAGCCACCAAGGAAAGGAGACTGTTCTACTTCCAAGCTACAAATGGATGTGTTTTTTGGCTTTTTTATTTTAATATTTTAGTCTAAGTACAATTCTGCATATCATATTCTAATAGCCTGATAATTTAAATGCGAATAATGCTAAAGCAAAAAAAAAGATGATAATACTTCTGATAATAGATTTCTTTGAAAAAAAAGACCCTGCTGGCCCATTTTACATCTAATACACATAATGGCTAGAGAACAGCCAATCGTTGTAATAGCACTATAAAGTGCAATCTGCTGTGCTTGGTGAGTTTTTCTTTAATCAGACTTAAATAGACTCCCTGCTGCAGTTTTTCTGGGCTGATACACAAGACGGATATTTCTGGTTTAGACACAAGCATGAAACTACATGACGGGCAGTGCTTTACTCATTGAGGTGTGGAATTTGTACATTCACAGTAGCAGCCGTGCATAGAACTAATGGAAATAAAAGGAAAATGTGTTTTTTGCCAGCATTTGTGTCTTTCTTTTCTTTTCTTCAAAAAGAGGTCCTTAAGTACAAGACATTCATTTGAAATAAAGCAGGATCAGCACACTAAATTCTGGATATTTTTTTAGACTCTTCAAAAACGTTACCTTTTATTTTTAGTCTGTATTTTACAAATTTAAGGTTATGTGCTTACGGAGGAAAGATTGCAATTCTAATAAACGTTTGAATCATTTAATGTGAGCAATGTCTGTCAAAAAATGTTACTTAAAGAGGGTTTCTCATTGACACTGCGCCAAGGAAATGAACAAATAACATTCTAGTGTCAGATCAAAGTAAAAAACATGCAAAGGGACACTGTTTGATCAATCCATTTTCATGGAGATTTCAGTGATTGATCATGTGGCAACAGGGTTTTTGTTTCTTGCATTCAATAGCATTCTTTAGCCAGCATGTATTAGGATACAAAATGGCCAGATGCAGCATCTGCCTTGTGTCTTTTGGCTAAACTAAGCAGGACTTCACTGAGAGTTAAATCAAAAAAGCAATGTTTGTTGTACAGTATATTGGATAATCTGGAGAATTTAAAGTACGTGATCAGATATCTTCTGCTCCATTCACAATCCACAGCTACTCTTCCTATTGACCACTTTCTGTTGCAATACCGGGCACTACTCCATTATAAATTTGTCTCCAATAACACAGTCAAAACTGATTCCACTGTCCATTTTAACATCATGTAGCAAGTCACCAGTCTGTCACTAAGCCTAATTAAGCGCTTTTCTTATATATAGCATCCTGCAAGCTGTGTGACCTTTAAAAGAATAAACAGTTTACAGGTCATTTCAGGGAACATCAGCAACTGGTTGGACTGGTCTCAGAACACAGAGGAACTATATAATGAAAGGGCAGAGCAGACTCTTCTTCCTTAGGAAACTGTGTTCCTTTAATGAGGGTAGTGACATTCTTCACATCTTCTATAACTCTGATGACCACAGTGATTTTCTATGCAGTGATGTGCTGGGCTGGTAACATTACTTCAAGAGAGGCCCACT
Organism: Polypterus bichir lapradei; assembly: GCA_026402145.1. Lineage (NCBI taxonomy): Eukaryota > Metazoa > Chordata > Cladistia > Polypteriformes > Polypteridae > Polypterus > Polypterus bichir. The sequence goes on along the minus strand of JANRMT010062857.1, from coordinate 11,445,522 downwards.
GAATTAACATTCTAATTAAAAGGGCAAGCTCAGTTATAGGACACACTCTGGACCCCCCTGGAGGTCGTAGCAAAGGAGAGAATGAAAACAAAACTGTATGCCATTATGAACAATGCTGCATATCCACTCTCTGACACACCAACACTGAGGACTTTCAGCCAATTAATTATTCAGCAGAAGTGTGTCAAGAAACACTACGGGGGCTCCTTTATACCAACAACAATAAATCTGCATAATGCCTCTCTGTGACTTGGACTGCCCAGTCAGCAGTTTTCTTTTCTTTCTTTTCAAATTGTTCTTCCTTTTTAGTTATTTTGTTATGTGTTCAGACCATAGTGTGTGTGTATATATATTTATTTATCTATCAATTGCAACAAGAACTGACAAAGAGTCCAAAAAGGGTTGAGGTAGTCACCCATATATTATATCCTGGCTGCAAAATCTGAAGAAATGGTGTACAGATGAGTACAGTTAAGAGTCCAAAACAGAACTGACTGGACAGAGGAAAAATGGCAGCTTTAAAGGCCAGTACAGGAAGTGACATCATCCAAAGGGCTGGAACTGGAATGGTCTTCATCCATAGGCTCAAGACCAGAAGTGATGTCATCAAAGGGCCCAGAACCGGAAGTGATGTCATTAGTGCCGGAACTGGAAGTGACGTCCTCAGGGCTAGGCGGAATTTCCCGTAAACGGTCTGCAGTAAAGTGAGAAAAAGAGCCAGCGCACTCCTCTACACCCTGGTCTGGTGTGGAATTACTCTCAGGCCTTTTAGATGCCTCCCATGTGCACGTGTGTGACACTATTTATGCATTTATTTATTTCAAGGGCTTCTGTAAAAACTCACATTTCCTCCTAAGGACACAAAGTTTTAGTATCTATCTATATATCTATCTATCTAAAACTCATCAACATGTTTATGTTCATTTATCTAAAATTTAGTTTTTACCTAGGTATTATATTTTACATATTTAATATGCAGATACTGTGGATTAGTACCCTTTGGCTGACATTACAATAAGGCCACCAACCCTCTTGCGTATCCTAAAATGTGATTAAAGGAAGTTGGCATCAAGCAGGAAATCCAGCTGTACACATTTCTCTTCCAATGCCCTAATGATTTGTCTGAGATGTTAGGATTAAAGACCCCTATATGGTGATTGCAGAATATTGTGCATTTCCTGATTACATTAACCATATTCTTTCTGCTGCTTTTCTTTGAAAGCATTTCAAAGAATAAGAGAAGATGCCAAGGTCACTCACTAATTCGGATCACACATTCCTCAAGCAGTGAAAATCAACTAACCTATTTATCTCCTTGTTTATCTACTCTGATGGCTGTCTTTCATAACCACCCTACATGCTGGCGAGGTGGCAGAGTGCTTCTTCAGAGCGATGCCAAAGGGGAATCATTTTTGGTTCCCAAAAGATCCATTCACATGAAGGTTCCAGAAATAGCCTTTATTTATTTAGATCTATAACTCCACACTGTAAATAACAATGAAACAGATTAGTGAATTTCCAATGGATTCATGATTTTAACTTTGCTCTTGCTCCATACAATAAGTCAAGCTAAGTCCACATTTTCTTCATCTGGTTGTGTCCTGCTAGGAAGTCTACCATACATTAAAGATTTCAGTTAATTTTCTATATATTCAGAAGTTTTTCAAAGCACAAAGAACCAACTTCATATGCAAAGAACCCTTCCCAGAATAAAAAGATGATTTGTCAAGCAATAGTTCTACAAGGAACCACACAACCCAGAAAAGAATCACAGACTGCCATTATCATCACTTTTAAGAGTGCAGTATTTCATCCTTGTATTGCTGCCTCTGTGACTCTCTGCCTTCCTGCTGTATGTTTTTACCTGTTCACTCCTTTTCAGGCAATCTCCTGGTGAAGGCTCAAAAGCTGAAACCTTGAGAGTCTAACCTTCTTGGTTCTCTGTTTATAATTATTATTATTTATTTCGGAGATGCCTTTAATGAAGGTGATTTACAAAGCTAGTTATAACACCTACAAGAATGATTAAATGGTAAAAGCATTAAAAACAATACAGAACAAGATCAAAAATCAAGCAAGAGAGAGTACTACTACTAATACTACCATAAAAATACAGACAGACTAATACAAACATCAGTATCATAAACTCTGCGTCAGTGCAAAAGCAACTATCCTATAGAAAAGACATTCCAAATATGTTTGTTTTCAAAAGATGCCTAAACGAGAGAAAATTGGTCGCAGTTCAGAGAGACAAAGAGAGATAATTTCACAGTTTTGAAACACATGGAGATACATTGCCCAGTCTTGGCATGTCTGGCAAGAAGGGGAACGGTTAGTGGGCAGGGACAGGCAGAACACAGGCTTCTTGAAGATACATATTTAGAAGCTAAAGAATGGAGACATTGAGAAGCAGAACCATTCAGATAACTATAGATGAAGGCACTGTATCTTTGCCGCAACAGGAAGACAGTGGTCAGGCTGAAGCAGACGAGTATTAGGAGTGAATCGAGGAACAAAGAACACCAGGCTAACAGCTGCATTCTGGAGAAGCTGGAGTGGTCTGGTGTTGAATGAAACCCTGCCAGGAGAGAGCTGAAATAATTCAGCTGCGTGAGAACCAGTGCCTGAACAAGGGGCTGTGTGGCATAATTAGTGAGGGATCCTCTAAATATTATGAAGAAAGAAACAACAGGACTGGGTCATTGAAGACATTTATTTAATGCATGAAAGTTAGGAGTCCAGAGTGATGCCAAGACTCCAGACTGTGACTGATAATAAAAGGGAGATGTCTTCAAGATCAATGTTTAGAGAAAAATCAGAGGAAGGAGAATTTGCAGGCAAGTATGAGATATCTGATTTTAAGGTAAAGTTTAACGTGATCATTCACACACGATGAGATGGCAGAGAGACAGCCAGGAGATCTGGGGCTGAAACCTGTTTGTAAGAGAGAAATAAGAGGAAGATCTGCACATCTTCTGGTGGCTGGAGAAGCCATGTGCAGAAATAACATCTGCCTAAGGAACGGATAACATCTACTTATATTTTTATCTTTTACAAATGCATTCTGTCTCTCCTTTTTTCCATTCTAAGTACTTTTTTTCAAATCAATGGAAAAGGTAAAAAAAAAAAAACTTAAACTGAAAGAAACAAAGCAAAGATTTAAAACAGGAATTCTAAATACTATTATTCAGAGATTTCCCTACAGATTTTACTGGCATCTTAGATAAGTTAAAGTATCAATTAATAGAAAATGGAAAGTTTTGGATCAGCGGTTCACAAAATGGTGCTGGCAAATGATTCTAACTTTAGTTCCAAATATTTTATAAGTTGAGATGCAACACTAGAATGACATCAGCCATGTACAGCTTGCAAAGCTTAAAATGCAACAAATGCAGATGAGCGGCACTAAGTATTTATGTGACTGCAATGGCTATGTGGTCAGATATGAACATTGTTCAACAATTTTGACTAAATACATTTTTGACTCATTGCACAACACCATCTAGTTAATGCTGTGACTGATCTAATCCATTTACAAAAAAAGATCAGAACACTCATATTTGTTTTTTGATTGAGGCAGAGATTTATGTCAAAGGGCAATGAGACAATTATGAGACAAAGCAGTCAGGACTGTTATGTTTTAGCCAGGTTGTGTTCCCTGGCTTCTAATTAAGGTCCTCTTTTAAGTCTTCTTTGCTTATTTTAAATTATTTTTCATATGTTTACTGTAATTATACATTTTCTATTAAAATTGTTATATGTATTTATGATTTCTTTTCTATGTGTAAATGTTGTTCCCTCAAGTGTCTTGTGTTCGTGAGGTGGTATCTCAAGGGGTGAGGCCATCCTGACATCACCACTGCTGGCTATATGATGAGCTAGGGAAGAGATCTCAGTAGTGGTGCTTTGTATATGGAAGGAGCCATTGTGAGTACTGTTTTCTGATTAGTTTCTGCTCTTGTTTTAGGATTTTGTTTATGGATTGTGTTTTGGGATTCATTCTCTGTGGAATGTCTTTTAGACAACTCCTGTCTTGCTCTTTTAAGCATTTTGCTATATTCTTTCCTATTTTTGAATAAATATTCTTCTTCAAAAAAAAATCTTTAGTTTCAAGTGTCTCTTCATTAAAAAGTATTTTTAGGGTTTCCTTTCTCTTTAGAGGCATCTCAGATATTTTGGAACTTTAAAGGCATTTGGAACATTAAGAGCCAGTTTCTCTAGTTTCGGGACTGCTTATCCTACAGCTTGCAAACAGTAGTGTTATGAGCTGGCTGGCTTGTGGTGAGGCTTTTCTGGACAGGCCAGTAGAGAACTTGGCCTGCTCTGATGGCTTACTTGAAAGTCTCCTGTTGAGAAGATCAACATGTGTCTCCCTGGCACCGAGAGTTGCAGATAAGCCATTGAACTCCATTCACGATGAGGACCATGGCTTGCAGTTGTTCCTATGAACAAAAAAATTCCCAGTAAGTGCTGGTCATAAGCACACACTGATTAAGTCCCGGCTGTTTGTACACACTCCGTCTGTCGCTACTACCAATTGTAAGGCTTACCCCATTTATTTCCATTGGGACAATGCTTCAGTATCTGTGGTATCAATATCACACAGGGTTTTCAGAAATGTAACTCCCACAGATAACAAGAATTGCTGTATATACAGTAAATATCGTATATATCATGGGTGTCGAACTCCAGGCCTGGAGGGCCGCAGTGCCTGCAGGTTTTCATTCTAACCCTTTCCCTAATCAGTGACCAGTTTTTACTGCTAATTAACTTGTTTTCCCTTATTTTTAATAGCCCTGTTTTTAAGGATTCAGTGCTCTGAATTGATTCTTTTCTTCATTGAATGGCAGCCAAACAGAAATGAGATGTGAAATGAGCCAAAAGATGACCAGCTAAACTGGGGCTTCAAACTTCTGCCAATTTCACTCCAACCAGTTCTTTAATGAGAAGCCAATTCTTGCTGTTAATTAAACCAATTACTTAATTCCATGGCTTGTTGCTGCTCTCATTCTGCCACAGCAGACATTTCCAAAACTGTTGATTTTCTTTTTTTCTAAGAACATCGTCAAGATCAACCTTACTGAGGCCATCACCTTTCTTTATGTTCAGATAATGTGGTTAGCTGGTGATGTGGCAGCTTATTTTGTGTCTCATTATTGTTTGGCTCCTCATTAAGGAAAAAGAAAGAACTTCGGGTCTGAGCCAAGTTAATTAAAACAAAGGCAAAATAAGTTAATTAGCAGCAAAAACTGGTCACTAATGAAGAAGATGGTTAGAATGAAAACCTGCAGCCACTGCGGCCCTCCAGGACTGGAGTTTGACACCCCTGATATATATAATGTATTGTTTTGCATTCATTGTCAATTTGTCTATTGTTGGTATTGTACACTTGTCACAAACCTGTACACAACATAAGGCAATAAATATGAAATTTGTATGCCCTGTGTAGGAAGGCAGATTAAAAGACAATGGGTTCTACTCTTAATGTCTTTGGTTTTAAACAAATCATACCACAAATAAGACTTTAAGATATCATAGTGTGTCTTCTGATCAGTAATTTATGATACACACTTAACTGAGATTTTAGGTTCTAGCTAGCTGAAATCTATTCCAGTTATACTTGGTACAATGCAGGAGCTCAACATGGTGTCGAGTGCATGTTTAGGGGAAACAGCTTGAAGGTTTTGGTGCCGGTAATTATTCGCTGAGACAGGACATGGAACTATGTACTTTCGACCTCTCTTCTTTCCTTTCTGCAGAAAAAATGATTAACGCTGTTCCATCTGACGTCACCTCTGGGATCCATCCATGTGAACCCGCCTCTTGGGTAGACTACCTGAGACAACAGTCAGAACGACATATTTTTTTGTGTTTTACTTATTGTTTTTTTTTTCTTCACCCAAACCTTTAATTATAATTACACAGGGTTGGCTACAAGGTGCCTTAAATCTTTGACCTTGTCCTGCTTTTCTTTTCAAGTGGACTGAGTGGCAGTTTTTTGCTGGACACAGGGATTTATGCACACATTTACACTGGGCTAATTTAGAATTGCCAGTCTGAGGGATATGAAAGAAAGAATGGCAAACCTGAACAAATGTTCACACTAACACCATGAGAAGTTCAGACAGTGGCTAGGGCAGGACTCTAGTTTAGTCTCCTGGAACTGTGAGGCAGCAGTGCTAGGTGCTTAATCAACACCGTACATAATTTAAAATTAACATTTTTATGTGTTAATTTGGGGAAAATTCTTTTAGAAAACAGATATAAAACATGCAGATTGCATTTTGAGCAAACTTTTTCTTCATAATAATAGATCCTTTGATAGTTTACAAATATGCACTGTAATAAATGTTTGTGCCAATTACTTATTTATTGAGGAAAAAATATATAAAGTTGGGCGACCAAAGGGGAAATATTTCTTTCAAAGAGATTGTTTTTTCTGTAAATCTGGCTTCAATTGATATTGTTGCTTAGTTTAATGTGCATGTAATTATGTTCCTTAATTTTCTGTTTTATGTTCATTCATCTTGATTAAATGTTATTTGAATAATAATGTTATATTGTTTGCTTTGTATACAGAACATGCCTTTCTTTTGACTTGACAATCATCTTTAAACCCAGGCGTTGTTTAATGCCATCTCTTGGAAAAAAAAAAATTCTCACCGCATATGGGCCACTATGAGATTATCACATCAGGGGTTTAAATATATATGGGAAATTGAAAATGAAAGCTTTACGAATCAAAAACATAATTCCAGTGTATAAAGAAGAATAACATCAAAGATAATGAAATTGGGTCCATTTTAATATCCAAGACATAATTTCAAAAGGAGCTTGATTCAATAACTAGATAGAAAAATCATCAGTATTAAAATAATGAAACTGCACTTATTTTATTACATGGGGAAATCATAGTTTGTTATTATTTGAAGTTTAAATTTGAATATTTTAAATGATTTAGTTTTCACAGTTATATACCGTAAGTGGTTAATATAAGTATCTATTAACTTAATAAAAAGATCAAGACGCCTTTTTCCTACATTACTTTCAGGAGAACTCTACAGTATACTGGACAAATTTCCTTTTTTGAACAGGAACTTGGGACTACAGCAGAATACTGGCACAATATTTAGTACTCCTACATCACGGCTTCTTGGCTTTAGATTTTATCAGGTTCTCATTTTTCCCCCACACCTTGAAGGCCTGCGTATTGTGTGTATTCACCATTCTAAACTGGCAAATTCTGCCATGTACTTGTCAGGTTGCTTTTCTTGATTCATACTTTCCTCCTACTGCTGCTGGGACAGAGTCTGATTCGATTCTAACAATTGAAATTTGAAACACTGGAAAATAGATGGATTGATGAATGTCTAGAATAGTCAAAGAAAATATTAACTGTTCCATTAATCTGCTCATCCCACCATATGATTAACCCCCTTGGTGCTAGTATGCATTGCAAGTATTGTGTGCAAGGGAGCAACCAAATTCCAGAACCTAAGCAGTTACTTGGTGTCTTTCTTGTTACATGCATGTCATAAAAACATGATAAAACATTGTGAGGCAGTGATACTAACTAATATAATACCATGTCAATTCAGATGGAATGTTGACAAATAATTTAACTGATATTAAATTTTTACTTTGAAAAATATTAGTGACAAAATTATATCTTGCAGTGAGTTCTGGGTTTGAATCCTGGTCTGATAACAACATAAGAAGTTTACATATTTTCCATTTGCCTCCATGATGTTCCTCCTACATCAAAATGATGTGTGTATTGGGTGTAATTGGTGATTCTAGGTTGGCCATGTACGTATAAATGTGCATATGTGCATTGGTGTGCCCAGCAATAAACTGATACTGCAATCTTAAGTCTAAATCTGCCAAGTTGATATCCAAAACCCTTAAACTGATTTAGTGGATTTAACCCTAGATAGATGGATGAGTGTTCTAGCAACTGTACACAAAATTAAAAGATTTAAAGAGTTACATTGTGATAATTGCATTAATGATGCCCATTGTTCAAAAGAATCCTGCAAAAGTAATGGAAATTAAAAATTATCAACAAAGATGTAACTACAATGAAACAAATTTGTCATGAGATGATATAGCACGCAAAAAACCAGTTAGCTTCATGCAGATGTCTCCTATGTACATGTTAAAGTCTTTCAGGAATGTCACTTCAGTGATTTTTCAGCTACTTAAGTCATTCTTGTATTAATGTGCTTTTAAATATTTTCAGAAAGAATAAATCTATGGTAAAAGATGTACCAAATGATCTGATTAGTGATAAGCAAAACAGAATAATTTATTTGCATACAGTTTTACAAAACTTACAGTAAAATTACAAAACATGAAACTCACTAAAAAGATTTTGGGGGTTTAAAAGGTTTTTTGGGTTGAAAAGAAGCAATAATATTGAATATCTTGTTCACATGTCTGAGTTAAACTGTGTTCTTTTCTGCAGCTGGTTATCCACACTGCCTGTCATTTACATCACTGCGTAGGAGTGCAATATGTTGTTTAAAAATTTGACATGCTGCCTATTTTCTATGCAAACACAGACTGACACTCACCATCATGCACATGACTTTGTTTTCTCCACATGAAAACTCGATACGCGGAAAGTTGCTGCTGCCTCTGTTTCCCAGCAACCGCCTTACCCTACTCAACAATATACACACCTTGTATGACTTTTGTTTTTCAACTAGAGCTCTTTAGTTAAATAGTTGTAACAGAGGGGAACTTGTAGCAGTGCTACTTAAATTATCTACAAATCCCAGCAGCCCAGGTAGTACCTTGAATGATTTGTTGCCACAGGAGTTACTGGTGGGCTTTAACGGTGCTCCTACAGAAACAAGCAAGAAAGCTCAATCATTTGTCACTCCAATATCAAATTAAATTTGACAGAGGATTACAGCTGATAGGTTTGCATTTGTATCCTGGGTATGATCAGAGTTTGTAAGCATGTCTGCAATTCTTCACCAACACCCCATCATGGTAGGACAAAACTTTATATATTACATTGAAACCTGTTTACTTGGAACTTCCTTTTATTTATCACCCTGAAATCTGTATCTGCATCTGGTTCTGAACTATGTTTGGATTTTGCATGGCCTTATTTATCTTCAATCTTTTCATACTTAGGGTTTCATCTTGTTTTACTCTGTTTCAGTTAATTAAGTATCGCAATCAGTGTTATTGTGGAGGGATTTTGTGTACGTGTTAGTTGTTTAATCATATATATATCAAAATATATTCTTAATTGTTGATTTATATGACTGTGGTGGGCTGGCGTCCTGCCCGGGGTTCTTTTCCTGCCTTGTGCCCTGTGTTGGCTGGGATTGGCTCCAGCAGCCCCTGTGACCCTGTAGTTAGGATATAATGGGTTGGGTAATGGATGGATGGATGATTTGTATGAGCCTTTTTATACATGTGTCTGTGTGCAAGTGAGAACGAACTAGGTTAAGGCTTGATGTGTTCCCAGGGTCCTCAGAAATCACCATTTTTGGACGGTGTGAATCTTAGCGTCACACAATGCTTACAAACTATATAAGAAAGGGCAGAGCAGGCTATTTTTCCTTAGGAGACGGTGCTCCTTTAATGTGGGACATAACATCCTTCACATCTTCTACAACTCTTTGATGGCCACTGTGATTTTCTATGGTGTGATGTGCTTGGCTGGCAACATAATTTTAAGGGAAGCCCACTGAGCAAGATAATGAAAAAGGCAGGCTCAGTTATGGGTCACACTCTGGACCCTCTGCAGGTCATAGCAAAGGAGTGAATTAAAGCAAAACTGAGCTCCAATTATGACCAATGCTGCACATCCTTTCTATAACACACTAAGACTGGGGACTTTCAGCCAACAGATTATTCAACAGAAGTGTGTCAAGAAACACGATGGGGGCTCCTTTATACCAACAGCAATACTGGTTTAGCCTTAAATAATCTCGCTCCATCTTATATTTTGGAATGCCTTACACCTTACACTCCAAATCATAACCTTAGATCCTCAAATGAGTGTCTACTTAGAATTGCAAGAGCTAAACTTAAAAGAAGTGGTGAGGCAGCCTTCTGCTGTTATGCACCTAAAATCTGGAATAGCTTACCAATAGGAATTTGCCAAGCTGATACAGTGGAGCACTTTAAAATACTGCTGAAAACACATTAGGGCGGCACGGTGGCGCAGTGGTAGTGCTGCTGCCTCGCAGTTAGGAAACCCAGGTTCGCTTCCCGGGTCCTCCCTGAGTGGAGTTTGCATGTTCTCCCCGTGTCTGCGTGGGTTTCCTCCGGGCGCTCCGGTTTCCTACCATAGTCCAAAGACATGCAGGTTAGGTGGATTGGCGATTCCAAATTGGCCCTACAGTAGTGTGTGCTTGGTGTGTGGGTGTGTTTGTGTGGGTTGGCACCCTGCCTGGGACTGGTTCTAGTCTTGTGCCTTGTGGTGGCTGGGATTGGCTCCAGCAGACCCCCGTGACCCTGTGTTCGGATTCAGCGGGTTGGAAAATGGATGGATGAAAACACATTACTTTAACATGGCTTTGTCATAGCTTCATCTATACTAATAAACGGCAAAGCCCTCACTGACTCACTCACTCACTCACTGACTGACTGACTCATCACTAATTCTCCAACTTCCCCTGTAGGTAGAAGACTGAAATTTGGCAGGCTTATTCCTTACAGCTTCCTTACAAAAGTTGGGCAGGTTTCATTTCGAAATTCTACGCGTAATGGTCATAACTGGAAGCTGTTTTTCTCCATTTACTGTAATGGAGATGAGCTTGAAACCCGTGGGGGCGGAGTTTCGTGTGACATCATCACGCCTCCCACGTAATCACGCAGTACGTAGAAAACCAGGAAGAGGCCCAAAAAGCGCTGAAGAAAACATGCATTATATAATTGAGAAGGCAGCGAAACAATAAGAAGCGAGCGAGTGACATATACAACCATATTCATGAGTTCTGCTACTTCGGAAACAAAGCACGATGTAAACCTAAACTTTAAATTAAGTTCATAGACAGGCTGCC
>JANRMT010062857.1:11415678-11429492 GCA_026402145.1 Polypterus bichir lapradei | reverse complement strand
GGGTATTCTGCTAGTCTTATTTAAATCCTGATGCTCTGTATATTCAATTAATTATCATTATTATTCATGGTGGTTCCAAAATCCGTAATAATCCCTACTTTCTCTTCTGTTCTTTTTCCGGTTTTCTGTGGTGGCGATCTGCGCCACCACCACCTAATCAAAGCACCGTGATGTTCTTACATTGATGGAATAAAGGCCAGAAGTCCACATGACCATCATCATCAAATTCTTCTATGAGAACCCTGAATACAATGAGGACTGATTGAGGTCATTTATGTTCGGTAGAATGCCTGGAGGGGGCTGAGCGGTCTCGTGGCCTGGAACCCCTGCAGATTTAATTTTTTTCTCCAACTGTCTTTAAGTTTTTTTTTTGTTTTTTCTGTCCTCCCTGGCCATCGGACCTTACTTTTATTCTATGTTAATTAGTGTTCCCTAATTTGAATGATTTATTTTGTCTTTTTTCTCTTTCTTCATCATGTAAAGAACTTTGAGCTACATTGTTTGTATGAAAATGTGCTATATAAATAAATGTTTCTGTTGTTGTTGTTGCATAATGCCTCACTGTGACTGAGACTGCCAAGTCAGAAGTTTTTTTCTTTTTATTTTCTTCCTTTCTAATCATTCTGGTATGTGCTCAGACTGTAGTGTGTGTGTACATTTTTTTATTAATGTTTTAGGTTTTCATTTATTTAAGGAGCTTCTGTTAAAAGCCAGATTTACCCATGGGGACAAATAAAGTTCTATCTATGCAAAATTAATGCATATAAATTCTTCCAGACTTGAACTAAGCACATTTCTTATTGTTTGAATAGCATGAATTTCACTACCATATATATACGCATGTATAAGTCAGGTCTTGAAACCAGAAAAGTCAATCATAAAATCAGACCCCGACTAATACGCCCGTTCAAAAATGCGACACATAAATTGTATTTTTTTTTACATCTTCTTGCATCCTCCAATCTCGCATCTGTTTCTCAGATGCATCGAATTTGTTGCAGCAATGCACTTACCGATTTCTTTCGCTACTTCAATGAAGTTTAATTTAAAACCAGCTTTATATTTTCTTCTGATTGAACACTCCATCGTAGATAAGGGAGACTCTTACGATAAAGAGGTATGAGGGTGTGAGATACAAAAAACACAAATCAGTGCAAACGTTGCTTCGGAATAGTTCGGGTATTACCATGTGGTCACGTAGGCACAATACATAGAAAAAAATGGCAGTGTGCTCTGTGGTTACTCTCTCAGGTGGGGTTTAGCATATCATAAACTCTTGAACCAATAGAGTGAGTTTTCTGCATTCAACTTAAAATCAAGACCCAACCTATCCGTGAGTATTCGTATATGGTAAATTGCATTTATTTTGCAAGTTTTTGTGAAGTGAAACACAAAATTCTTTAAGAGCTGTTTCATTTATCACTTGTTCTAACAAATGAAGAGCTGCATGCAGGATGTTTCACCATTTTTTTATGTGAGCAGACAGAAGCAAAGCGAACCTTGTGACTCAGCAGTTCTTGTTACTGAATTTAGATTATTGGAAAAAAATCAAACTGGAATTCAGCAATACTCAAACAAAAACTGAAGTGTTACTGCCATTGTTAGTCCATGAGATTCAAGCATGCCACAGAAGTATATGAACGCAATGAGTAGTTAGGCTGAGAAACATTGTAGTCCAGCCTTTCATTGTACAGTAAGTGTTAGAAGGCGTGTAAAGGCAGGCAGCAGCAACAGATGCTAGAGCCTTTATATAACAACAAAAGTTGCAGTTGTGAACTGATAATACAGCCCATGAGCTAAATGAAATTTTAAATAATGATTAAACCGACGTGCACTGGAAATAACAACTGAGTACATGTTAATCCCGCTCATGGAGGATGGAGGATGGATGGAGGAGGTACTCCTGAAGCAACTGCAGCTCTCACAGTGAAAATATACCTGATGTCTTTCTACATATCGGATAAATAAACATTTTCATTAATTTGATTACCACAACACTAACCATGGGTCAGAAGTCTGTGCTTAGATGATACCATTGGAAATCAAAGCTTGCTATAAAAGATTCTAAAGACCCAAGAATCAGTCATCCTTAGACACACAGTGTAGTGCTTGTACAAATACACAAAATATTTGTTTTAAATTGTGGCAAAAAGCTTATACACAGAAATCCTCAACATTGTCCAGGCAGACTATGTCAAAAAACTCTCATTAAATAAGGTAACCAAAGTCAAACAACAAAGTAGAATCAGAAGTTAAAAGACAAATAACAAAAGAAACTGTCCAACTAGCTAGATTAAATTTTTTTTAACCGACAGATCTTTTCTTTAATAAACAAAATGCAGACACTCACTGTGCAAACAGCTTGCTTTTTTAAACATGGCCACTATAACTACATGACCATGTAGTCATATTCACGCGTGTTGTTACAAACACTTATACAAGAAAAGTGTCCAGAAGGTTAGAGAGAGATATTTGCTGACCTCTCCGGGAAGCACGTTGCTTTGCAGGCAGTCCCTGCAGTGTACCTTTGTACACAGATGAATCAAAAGCTCTGGAAAGACAAATCAAGTGGCATCCACATTTTATATGAAATATTTTGGATGTAAGAGAGTGGACGCTTGGTGGCACTATCGCCCACCTTTTCTCGAGCACACAGACACTCTAGACAAAAGTTAAAAGCACCAAGAAGTATTTTAATGCTTCTTCTTCTTATCAAACAGTGCCTCCAAAGCACCACAGCCACAGTAAACACAATAAATACACAATATTCTTCTCCTCCACATCTCTCAGCAAGCTCTGCCCTACTCCACCTGACTTTGGCTCGCTTGCTGGGTCTCCAACAGACCTTTATATAGTCCCTGACCCGGAAGTGCTTCTGTCTTTCCACCCACCTGACTTGCTCACACTTCCAGGTCAGATGGAGAATTGGCTTTTTCTTCAGCCCAGAAGTAATGCTGGCAGTTTCTTTGGTTCTTGAATGGGTAACTAAAGAAAAGCTTCAGAAAGTTGGTATTTTAACTTTCTTTATCATCCTCATTAGCATTAGTATAGGAAATTGGCTAATACTGAAGATTTGTTTTTAGAAATACAACACAGGTTAACAAGATTATACATAAATGAAGTATCGGGAAAACTAATATGGATTCCAGGACATAGAGGAATACTTGGTAATGAGATTTCTAATAAACTGGCACAAAGACATTGGATAAAGAATATGTAGATTCAGAATAACCTTTAGGAAAAAGTGAAATTAAAAAAATAATTATACATGAGTAGTATATAGTATGGAAATACAGCAATAAGGGAAGACGCTTATATCAATTAAAACCAACTATCAAGGATATTCTTAAATTTAGAAGTTAGTCAAGGAGGGAAGAAGTGAACTTTGTGGACTAAATCAGTATTTATATTATGTTTTGGTATGGAAAACATATAGATGGGGCATTGCATGCACTTTGGGGAAAAAAGAAACATTACAGCACTTTATAATGTGTTTGGAAAAGTTTAGAAATGAACGTCTGAAACTATTAGATCAATTCTGGCAAAATGTTAGTGATATTATCAAGATGATTGTAGAGAACAAATTTTTACTAAGACCATTTATTGCATTTAAATGATACAGAGAACAACAGTACTTTTTGAGGGAAATTAGAAGATAAAAAGATTTAGAAAATATTCAATGGAGAAAATATATACTACATATTAGTCCATTCAAAGATGGCTGTAAAGCACAGTCACTTCCTCCTTTGGGCATATCCAACAATGCTGCCATCTTTCTTATGCCCAGACAGGGGCAGAAGCTAAAGCAATAAACACTGGAACAGAAAAGTGAACAAATTATGCTCCACATGTGCTTTCTGTACTAAAGGAGAGTGTGTCCCTGGTGTGGAACACAATCTGACATGACATTATCAAGTAATGGGGACAGTTTGCCAAATCTGTCATATGCATACGAATGACATGGATACAGGAAGGGAGCAGAAAGAGCCTCTGATTAGTCTGATTTTAGCTAATGACCATCATATTATTGATTTCAAAAACTTTACCTGTGTGTGAGGTTGGACAAAATTTATAATAATGCATTGTTTTCACTTTTCATTTTATTCTATTTATTCAATTTTTTCACTTTCTCTTTCTCTTGTTCTTTCACTATCTCATTTACTGTAGATAGGGTGGGAAAACGTAAAATCACCAGGCTGTTTATTCAGTAAAGACTTCAACTAAGCCACATACCATAAAATTCTTTTATACATTTTTATAAAATTATTTTAATTGGTTAACTATCTATGGAGCATTCAAGCCTACACATGCAGTTTGCAGAGGTGTGCTCTAATGTTGAAGTTTTGCATTTATAAAATAAAACATTTACTCCCACTGGAGTATAGCAATATTTAATCACAAACATAGAATGCTACATGATTTTATTTTTGTCTTTATTTATTTCCAACAGTCTTAACTGTTTTTAACAAATACAGTATGTGAAGAGAGGCTTTTTTGACTGCTTCGTTAAACTAAACTAGCGGAAACTTCCATCTCTCAGGGTGTTGTGAACACACAAGTATAATGGAATGCTTAAACAAGATTAAATGCTTAAGTAAACCAAACAAGTAGAAATTAGTTGCTAGGAAAATCAAATACTGTTTTAGCAATCCATGATTTAAAAAGTGGAATAGAGGAGAGCCCAGCGATATTGCTATTGTGCACCGGTCAGCTGTGAAGTAATTGCTTTCCAGAAGGCAAATTTGCTTTTACCTCCTGCAGTTAATGAAATCAAGCAGAAACACTTCTTTTCAAAATCAAAATCACAACAGCACAAATGTCAGAAGCAGAATTTTATCCTACGATTTGGTAAATGTCCAACAAAGGCGTCTTTTACTTGGCAGATAGATTGGCAGGGTCCTGCTGCTGATATGGCCTGCAATTATCTGTCCAGGGATTAAATTCCTACATGGGTCATCGGGTACAAGAAACCATAACATCAAGATCACAGGACTCCCTTGCTTAACTGATTCCTACATTGTTCCTTTCAAATAATGCTACTTAATTTTTCTTGGGGTAATGTGAATTTTATAGGGGAAAAGGGTATGAAGGGCAGCAATATTTTTTGTTTAGGTTAAGAGGGTTAGCCAGTAAATGCTGGCAAAACAAGCCTAGCTTCACCGTGGTAATAAGTTGTATTTTATGTACAACAAATTAAGGAGTTTTTGTCATTTGAGGGTAGTGATAAAATTACTGCATTCGTTTATTTATTTTGGTGAACACTGTATTTTAATTCTCATTCTAATGTACATCTATCCATTAATTTGGTAAACTCCCTTTTCCATTACAGGGTTATGCAGAAACGGTCTGTTCTGGAAATACTGAGTACAAGATAGTAAGCAACCATGAAAGGGGTGCCAGGGTTTCCCCAGAGCATATTCAAGCACACAAAGCTCTACAGATTAGGCTAATTTTGTGTTAACAATTCACTTGTATGAGATAGGAAACTCTGAGAAAACCTGTATGATCATGGAGAGAACATTCCCTATGTTACTGTATCATCCTCTAAATGAACATTCATTTTTTTAACCAACCTTCTGCATTTAGAGGTCATGGGGAGTTTGCATACATAAAGATATAATTGGGATTCCTATTTGGGACTTAATTTCCTTTGTACAGCAATAAAATGAAAATCCCACGCTTAAATATACTGGGCCAATTTAGAGGTGTCAGTGAACTCAAAATTTTTATCATTTAAAATTTAATGAAAACCCTCCCATACATAGAGAGTCTTGTGATTTTAGGGTTTTCGTCTCCTCCTCAGTTATATTCTACACTTTACTTTTGCTCACATGTCCACTTTGCCTAGTTAATATTCTTATCATTATCGATTTACCACACTACGATTTTGTCTGTTGTTTTCAACCACAGGTGTTTCCATTTTTTGATGTTTTGCTAGCGGTGGCTGTATCGTCATTAGTAATTGCCTCTAGTTGCTACTGTGACAACAGGAAGTTGTGTTGCATAACTTCAATGCTCCAATAGTATATACTAACCGTCCCCCACGGCTCCACCTGCATAGCAGAAAAAACAGGACAGTGAGGAGGGCCCTGCCTGGCTCCCTACTGCTGATGTCACGCTTTCCCCTCCCTTCGGCCCGCTGCGTGTCTCTCAGATTTGCGCAAATAAATCGGTACCGCAAGCGAACTATGATACATAGCACAATGAGAGAAGTCGCAAAAACAACTGTTAATGTTCAAGCAAATTATAGAAAGAACCCAATCTAAATCCATTAAGTAGTCCTCTTGTGAAAAGAAATAAAGACAGATGTTGGATTTTATATATAGAGAGAAGATGGTGGCTCGATACTGTGTAAGAATAATTTTAGGATAACATAGCTTTCATCTTAAAGAAATATGAAATAAAGGTTAGAGAGCAGTTGAGGCATATCAGGAAACAAGATAAAGATTAAGTGAACAACAGATACAAACATGCAATACACAAAATGTATTGAAATATGACTAAAAGATCAGATGTCCTGTATTCAACAAGATTGGACAGTTGTTGTATACAAAGAAATTTTAAGGGTGGTTGCTCAACACAAAGGATATAACAAGAACCAGAATATAATAAAATAGTCTTTTACTTTATACAAGTCATTTGGGTGTTCACCAATGAACCAGCCAGAGTAAATGTATGCCTTGATTGACAGTTATTTAAATTCAGTTGCTTATATAATCGACCTATACTTTTAATATTTGACTATTCTCATGATGCTGTAACAGAATGCTGTGGGAGATGCTCACTCTTCAGCATGGTGCTGTAGGTGAAATAAATGACACAGATGGACAAGCTTTTCTCCTGCCTGATTAGTGACCAAAACATTTTATCAGATTTGTCCTGTTAGAGGATACATTTCTATCTTTAATTAAGATGTCGATTTGTACAATACTCTCTGTGTCCAGAGTTTTGCATAACTACAAACTAATTTTTAATGCCGGCAATTAATGTCTCCCCCTCTTTCAATTGATGATGTGCCACTACACATTCCTCTCAATTTAAATACATAAATGGACAGGGAAAAAGTACATCCTCATGTAAACTTAATAAAAAATAAATGCAATAATTAAGCTACATTAGACTGAAATGTGTGTAATGGTAAACATTATTTACTTTTTAAAAGACCCTGAAATCCCCATACGAAAAGTGCACGTTAATAGAATCGTATCTGAAGCATAATTGTCTCTCTGTAATTTATATCCCAAAGAAAAGATACTTGTCATGCATTACACATCCACCACCATAGTATATAAAATACCTAGTCAGAGGCTGGACAGTACACATAAAGAAAACCTTGATACAGTGCAAACTTCACAGTACGGCACAAGCTCTACAGTATAACATATAATGCATATTTGCTAAGATGTCTCCACAACACTCTGATGGAATACAGCATGAAAGAAACTGGCAGCATCTTTCAATGCACATTTTCTGTGCCAGTGGCAGAACAGCATTGTGCATCTAAGAAATTAATGGATTAGGATGAAAGCAGGACCCAGGAAGGCAATTACAGGACATTAGACAATGGCAATAGCCACTGTCGCCGTTACTTGATGTAGATATTAAGTAGATTTTTTAATTAAGGACACTGGTTTTGCCTCTTTTTATTAAAATGTAATTGTTAAATGCATGTTAATTAATATTTTTCACAATTAATATATTACACAATATAAATATTTTCAAGCATTACTTGTCGTTTTCTGCTTGACTAACTGCTAAATTTAAGAATATCCTTGATGGTTGGTTTTAATGTATATAATTGTCTTCCCTTCTATATACCACTCATATATAATTACTTTTTTAATTTCATTTTTTCCTAAAGATTATTCTGTACATATTCTTTATCCAATGTATTTTGTGCCAGTTTATTACGTTATCGTGTCCTCTTTAAATCCTGACTATCTCTGCACAACTGTCCTAACATGCAGTAAAATATCCATCCCATCCATATGCAAAACAGTTTTTTTTTTCTTCATTTTTTCATTACAGGCTTATAGAGAACACAACTCATTGTAGCAGAAAAAAAGTAACTTTTATTTACCAAATTACCATGACACAAATTTCCAAATGTTCTCTAATATTTAAAGATAATTAAAATTAATATCAAAATAGTGTCATCAAATGGAAATCCAAGTTCCTGCATACAAACCACAGAAACTCGTGAGGAATCTGCAAATCACATATGACTAAGCTGAGAATCGAGCCCAGGCATTCAAACTCATCACAGTACTCTTTCTTTTCTTTTCATTCTACATATTAAAACATCAATTATTAAACTGCTTTTTAAAATTAAGAAATTCTTCCAGTTTATCTGGACCACTGCTGAGAACTTTTACTTGATAAATGAATCATTAGTAACATACAGTGGATTTAGAAAGTATTCAGACCCCCTCATTTTCTGCACGCTTTTTGTTGGAGGTTAAATGGATACATTTGCCATTTTTGTCCAACAACCTACACTTAATAACCCATAATGACAAAGTGAATTTTTTCACAGAGGTTTGCAAGATTTATTAAAAATTTAAAATTGAAATCTCTTATTCATAAAAGTATTCAGACCCTTTGTTGTAGCACTCCAAATTGTGTCCTGTTTGCTTTAATGATCCTTCAGATGAGTCTAGAACGTAACTGAAGTCCACATGTTTCAGATTGTATTAATTAGACAAAGTTTGGAAAGACACATATCTGTGTATATGAGTTGAAAACCAAGCATTAGGCCAAGGCACTCCCTATAGACCACTGCAATAACATTTTGGTGTTGCATAGATCAGGGCAAGAATGTCAAGTCATTTTTAATGATTTGAGTTATCTTATGAGCATAATGGCCTCAGTGATTGTGAAATGGAAGAACCACCAGGACACTTCCTAGAGTTGGTCATCCAGCCAAACAGAGTAACTAGGCAAGAAGGGACTTGGTCAGAGAGGCAACCAAGAACCCAGTGGTCACTCTAACAGAGCTTCAGAAATTCTCTTCTAAAATGGGCCAAACTGTCAAAAGAATGATAAAATCCACAGCACTATGTTAATCAGGCACATATAGCAACCTACTTGGAGTTTACCAAATGGCTTTTAAAGGACTCTGAGAGCATGAAGAAAAGATTCTTTGGTCTGATGAGACAAAAAATGAACTCACTGAGTGGAACTCTAAACTCTGTGTTTGGTGAAGACTAGGGCACTTCTCATCACCTGTTTAATACTACCCCTACGGTGAAGCATGTTGGTGGCAATATCATGCTGTAGCGGTGCTTCTCAGTGGTAGAGACAGCTAGACTGGTCAAAATTGAGAGATGGACAAATGCAGTCAAATACAGAGAGATCCTTGAAGAAAACCTGCTCCTGAGTGCACCTAACCTCAGACTGACTTAATGGTTCATTTTTCACCATGACAATGACCCAAAGCATATCATACAACCAAGACAATGCTGGAGATGGGTTTGGGACAAGTATCTGACTGTCCTTGTGTGGCCCGGACATAAACTCCATAGAACATGTGTGGAGCAACCTGAAGATGTTCGCTTACGGACGAGTCACATCCAATTTAATGGAGCTTTTGAGGATTTGCCAGTAAGACTGTGACAAATTGCCCAAATCCTACAGTACAAAGCTTGCAGAGACTAACCCAATAAGACTAGAAGCTGTTATTGCTGCCAAATGGGCCACTACAAAGTACAGAGTTAAAGGTCTGAATACTTATACAAAAGGGATTTTCAAAAAACTGCAAACCTTTCTGAAAACATTATGGGTTATTGAGTGTAGATTGAGGGCACAAATTCATGCATTTAAATTAAATCAACAACACAATAAGGTGTGTGGAAAGTGAAGTTGTCTGAATCCTTTCTGAATTCACTACTCGTGGCCTGAAATGTAGACACTAATTACTCCCATTCCCACAGTATCTGCTGTTTTGCATCCAGTAGTAATAACCAAAGAGGTGAGAATCAGGAGGTATTTACTTACATTTGTTTAGACTCTAAAGTATAATTATCTGGATTCATTCACTTCAGAACTCTTTGGAGTTGTGTGTTAATAAAGATTTAATTATACGGCTTCACTGAAATGAAAAGCAGCTTAGAGAAATGATGTTGATCTTGCAAATTGCCTAGGATGAAGGCAACTGGCAGTTATTATTATTTTAAAATTCTGTGGGCAGCACTGTAGAAAAGTGTTTAGAGGACCTGACACACAGATCCTAAGTCCAATTGTTGTCTATTTGGAGTTTTTGTATTCTCTCTAGTTCTGTGTGGGTGTTTCTACTGACATCTCAATAATGTGCACATTTGGTCAATTGCCAGTTCTCAGTTGGCCTTAGTGGTATATATAGTGGTATAATAGTGGTATTTTGTGGATTTGGCGCCCAAGGACGAGTCCTACCTTATATCCAATGCAGAACATGCAACTAAACATATTCAATTTAGGATTCAAACCATGAAGTGGAACTGTGAGGCTGCAGCACTAAATACTGCACCACTGTACAGCTCGTATCTTCAATAAGAACCTGTCAATATTTGGCTATGTTTTGACATCATTTAACAAGCAGCAATAATAGAAAATGCTGAACCTGTAAAGATTACCAGCTAATTTTAATACAGTTATGGATACCTTTAATCTGCTTGCATAGTGTTGTCACACCACTGCTTGTAGTAGTGGAAACAAAATCAGGACTTCCAAAAGTGTCCAAACTTTCTGACAGACTACTTTATTCAGGAGATTCTTTTTTTGCACTGCAGATATTCATTTTTTGTTTTTTAAGACCTGAAGACAGATTTAATCCTGATTTGATCTGTTGCTGGGTCTCCTCTTCTTTGTCAATAATGTGCTGTGATGATTAGAATTTGGGAAGTAAAAGAAATTCTTTTTAATTTTGCGTGGCCAACCATCTATAAATTAGGCTGAGGTCCCAGGCAGCCTAACAGTTTGACAGCATATTTTATAAACACCCATAAATAACACTCACTGCAGCACATTTGAGACAATTATACCAAGCCATCAGCCTCATTGTTTTGATTTACTAGAAGCTTTGTAGCAAAAGAAATACTTACCTGTCATGCCTAACTGCAAGACTGTAATGTGGTTTATATATTTTTCTAGGATCATTATGTTTTGCCTTGTGTTCCTGTTTCTTTTAATGGTTGTTTTGTTTTGAAATGACTTTGGGATCAGGGAACAAACATACTGTACTCCTCCATCACAGATAAGAATGGCAAAGCAAGCTGAGTTTTATCACATATAACAATATGAATATGTAAAACATCTGTAAGAACCGACATCTGATTTAGAATACATTAGGCAGTAAAATTTTCTCAGTTCTAGAAATAAAGGTTTCTCCATTGAGCATGTATGCCTGAATTGTTAACAGTTTAGATTGGGAATCTCAATATTAAGAGCTCTAATCCCACTGCTGGGTCAACTAATTTCATTGATTATGTGAACAATTCAGACAGAAGCACATATATATTCTTACAACTGCTTACTAGTATTGATTGGTGATTTTTACAAAAGTATTTTCTACAGCAAATATGCTATGTTCTCCAAATATTTTTTCTGTTAATTCATCTTGACGCTAGCTTAGTAGAAATGGTTTTATCCTGTTGCCCCATGATGCTTTGCAAGGGCAGCATGACATCATAAAGCTGTAGCAGAACTTTAATGGATGCCTACTGTAAGATCATTGCCAAGCTGTTTCAGGCATGTGTGATGTCACATCCTGATCAGTACTCCAGCTTCCCACCCAGCATGCTTTAAACAAAAAAATTTTTTTTTTCATTTGAAGGGTGCATTAGCTGACCATAATGAGAATATTACTGCCACCAGGTATAAAAAAATGGAACTCTTGCGATTTGCATCCATAATTAGCCATGTGCTGGAGCTAAGACTCCAAATAAAGACTCAAAGGAGAGAGAAAGAAAACAAATGTGACTCTGTGAAGTAAAATAAAATAATAACAATAAAAGATTTATTACTATTTACAAGGTGTTTCTATTGTCTTCTTGGAAGAAAAAAGTGCAAAGCATCTGCATGGAGATCAGAAATAAAGACATTCCTGTTCTCAAAGTTGTGACCAAGATTATTATAGTTTTGCCTTTTTATATTAGTTTTTATTTCTATATTTTTTCTGACCTTACTTGGAAATTCAGTTTAGTTTTAGTTTTCCTTCGTCATGTATTTTTAGTTTTAGTTTAGTTTTTATTTTACAAAGACATTTCTATTTATTTTTATATATATTAGTTTCAGTTTTAGTAATTATAGTATGGTTAAAGAGCTACTATGGAGTTTAGTTTTTGTTTCACAATGAAACAGAACTGTGCACTTAACGAGTTTGGACATAATATGAGTTTAATGTTAGTGGAAGTTTACTATACCACACGACACACTTTACTATTTGGTTTTGTTTTTGTCTGATAAAAACAAGCATAATCAAAACAATGGTACTGAATATGAACAATTTTGCACAATTTTTTAATTTTTAAAATATTTTCTATGTCATTTATGCTGAACTAAACTGTGCTGACTGTTGGCACTTTTTTCTTTTCCTTTTATTGCCCAGAATGTGCCAATTTGTAATGAAATTTAGGTGAATTTTAAGGTGTGAGGGTTTTTTACTCTAAATGTCTACAGCACACAACATATCCTGCTCCAACGACAAAGTGCTTATAATGAATGCCTTCAATATTTCATTCAAAAATCTCAAATACTGGGCTTTGTTATTTTCTACCAGCCATATTGATCTCTGATTCCATCTCAGGCACAAAGAATTTATAGACAGAATTTTGCCTCCTGCAGGCCTGAAAAGATAAAACTTCATAAAACAGATTCTACTGTGTTGTGACAGTTGTGACCATGAAAATCATGGGGTCTTAGGCTTGAATCAGTGTGCAGACCCCACCTAGCTGTATTGAGGTAAACAAAGAAAAACAAGTATGTAGTGTCAAGGTTAGGGGTGGTGAGACTTGAATAGCACATGTATAAGAATGGTAAATCCTGAATGAGCAGAGTAAGAGCAGGTAATAAGAGGATGGACGGGCACAAAACGACAAGGACAGCATCTGAGATTAAGAACAATATATACATCAGGGGTGCCCAATGTGTCGATCACGTTGCGTTAAAAAAAAAAAAATTCTTAAACGTTAGTCTATCATATATTCTCCCTATGGCATTTGCCACTTGATTGACATACAGGCCAGTCTGAGATCTCTTTTCTTCTAACACACTGGTCATCCCGCACGCATGATCAAACGCGCGAGCTACTGCAAAACTCCGACTATCTAAGTGATCTAGTTAGCCTTCCAATTTATATCGACTAAAGGAAGGATTTTAAAAAAAAATGTTGTTTATGGGCTGGATGTGGAATTGGAACAGGATTTTTTTTCTCACAATGTCACAATTGAAGTGTGTTTGTCTGACGTCAGAAGTTCGATCCCTGATGAGTTGTGCAGTGGAGTGTGTACACCTGATGAGCCCAAAATAAGCCAAAACACGTGTCGTGTACTCTTTGCATTATTTGACAGTTAACTACGTAACATTCTATGATCTGCTTCTCGCAACTGAGAGGGCACCAGTGGTGGATGTTTGCCGACTTGCAGACCAACCACATGCGTTACCTGATAGGTAACCACCCATACAATCAGATTGTGATTCAGATTCCAGACTTCGAATGCTATTTATATATATATACAGTGATCCCTCGCTATATCGCGCTTCGACTTTCGCGGCTTCACTCTATCGCGGATTTTAAATGTAAGCATATCTAAATATATATCACGGATTTTTCGCTGGTT